>CM068371.1:87051735-87651735 GCA_034769895.1 Magicicada septendecula | reverse complement strand
GCTATGGCAGGAATTATGATACTGATGTTAAGTTAGGTAAGTTCCAGACGATCTGTGTGACAATAAACCGTATTTTATGAAACAAGGTACGTGGAAATACAAAATCAAAGTTCTACAAAGTCATAGCAGTCCCTGTACTGTTCTATAGACGTGTACTGATCCGGCTTCTGAGAGTAAAACTGCTAAATTACGCTAGCAATTAGAACGGTATTTGTGAAACTGAAAACAGGCCTTGGCAACAGAAGCTGCAGAATTTAACCAATACAGCAAACTTATAAACAAATAAATTCTACTAACCTGCGGTTTAATGTTTAGGTAAATGGGTTGTGCATTTTAAAAATTTGAAAAATGTGAGTTGGGTTACACTTCAAGCGATATTCTACTGGAGCAAAGACACCTGTTTTCATGAAACTCGTGCGTACATTGTCAATTTTGAGATTTCTCTACATGAAGAACAGTACCGTCTTTATAAAGAGTGTTACACTAGAAATGTTAGCAAACTGGAAACTAAAAGAACTTTGCCAGATGAATACGGATGGAAATACTGTAATTTCTATTTTTAATGCCTATATTGTGCTCTTAAAGTAGTTGAATTTCTTGTCCATTTACCTTGAACCAAATCTCTAATCGAACGTGTGTTTTTCTCATAAATAGATTACGGACAGGTGATAAAATTCATTAATAGAACAAAGACTAAAGAGCTTTTCTAAATTCAGTGTGTTCGAATGAGTATACATTCACAGCATTCACCGAGTTGTGAAGAACAGCCGAAAACGAATTTAAGGTTTAAGAATAAGTAAGAAGAATAAAAAATTATTATTGAATAATTGTTCGCTTCTTTCATCAGTCACCCTCAAACCTAGTTATCATATCGCTGATGGCACGCAATACTGACACACTAATACATTTTCATTTTGTAAAGAAGATCACACATTGTCACCAAGAGAAAGACGTGCGTACGTACGGATAGGCGACTTTACAACAATTTTACATGTTCATCTCTAGTTATTCAAAAATAAATATTTAGATTTTCCACAGAAGGGAAACACAAACAAAAGCCCGCTGGCGTGTAGGAAACTCACAGAACAGTTCATAAAGGGGTTATATATATATATATATATATATATATATATATATATATATGAACAGGAGTGAAGCGGTAGATAATGATGACTTAACCTAGTCATTGTTCTTTGTCTAAAGCCGTGGGTGGAGTTGTCTGCACTTAAGTGATTGTGTATTGTATACGGCAACCCCCAGCCCAGTCGTCGTTTCTTATAACAATTAATAGCTCACTTGTTGGCTAAAACAGACTCATCGCTCTTTGGTTAACACCCCCCCCCCATACATTTGCGCTTGTATATGTATATATCATATTCTTTTTAAGAATTTTGGTTACATAGTTTTTGGATATTTCATGTAGCTTCTTCTGATGACCAGTTATGTTTGGCACATTGTAGCGATAAATTTAAAAATGTTTGCAACAGTGAGTCTAACATTTTCCAGTCGAATTTTTAACATGGATATCGGTCTTCCGCGCGTCACAGTTTCTTGTTTTATACCTGATCGCGTTACAGCAAGATATCTTTGAAGCAGTTAAACAGTTTCAAGCTCTTTACAAGCATGTTTCATTTTTAATCGAAATTTCGGTTTTAATCTTTTTCTGTTTATTCAATAAACTTTCAAATTATAGCCAACACAAATATTAAAATTTTAGTGGCATCAACACGACATGACCAGTGTGTTGTGGTGATCCTCTTCGGTACTAGAAGCAGTTTACCATGACCAGCCTTTTTCAAACTCTAGGTTAGTAATTGGTATCTATGTGTTGAACCTGTAAAATAGACATAAAGTTCTTCCAAAAAATCAAAAAACCTTACAGTACTCATGCAAGACTCAGCAGCTGAATGTCCAGTGGAAGGTACCAATTATTTTCTCCCAGCACCAACACTAGGAAGCCATTGTACTCGTCGCTATTTGAAGAAGTGCTGGCGTTAGACTAACCACGCCAGTCTTTGATGTCTCTGTCATTCTCTTTCATAAACTTAATCAAACTTTGAACACTTCCTTAGCTTTGTGGCCCTGGTTAGGCATGAACGTTACAAATCTCTCAACCGGAGCGTAGTCCTCTAAATAACTGTAAATCAAGGTAAACTTGTCAATGTGACCTTCGTCTGGAGTTGAGTCCAGTGATACAGAATAGTACTTAGACTTTTTGATGCGAGATATTATTTCATTTTTAATCGAAATTATGGTTTTAATCTTTTTCTGTTTATTCAGTGAACTTTCAAATTATAGCCGGGTGGGTTAGTGATTAAAGACCAACTGACGTTGCGTTCATTTCCTCTGGCTATGTTGTAAATTCGGCTTGAGGTCAAGTCAGCCTCCTACTGAGTATATACTATACGTGTGACCCAAGTTAGTGTCAGGGCTCGACCCACACGAAGTATATATAAATACAAGTTGCGTACTAGTTACTTCAAAAACGACTTTCCTGGAAAGTTGTAATGTAAATTATATACCCTTTTACTCGGTACTTGAAAGTAAGATGGCAATTAAGAAATTAATATTAATACTAATGTTACTAATTTTTATGAATTTCACGTTAACACCGTGAGTACAATTTTTTTTTGAAAATTTTATTCAACTGTAGAAACATTACAGAAGCATGAAATGACTAATAACATAGATCCAATGTTTAACATAAATACTTATGAAAGGAAATGCTTAAATCATGATAACATCATAAGATAGGAGAAAAATAAAGTAAGACTGGAAGAAGACTGATACAGAATATCAGCAGGTTCAAATGTTTGTGGACTGAACTGGAAGAACAAAAAAATATGAAAATAAGCTGAGCAAAATAAAGGAGGCAAATAATTTGTTTTGAGCATTGAGCAAAGGACACAAAGAGAAGGAAGAAGTAATGAAACAAACAAAAATGAAAGTCTATAAAAATATAAGTAGACCTGTACTTCACGTATATGTGTACGAATCATGGGACGTAGGAGTAAAATTTAGGTAGCACAAATGAGGTGTTTAAGAAGATTGACAACAATCACTTGGAACGATAGAACTGGAAATGGTCGAGTAAGACATGAACTAAAATGAAGTTGTGAGTTTTTAACGTGAGCTTCAAATATAATGTGTTAGTGCAATTCATCGAACAAAGACGCCTTGGGTGGTGGGACCGTCTACAGCTCCAATACCGGGTAAGCTGATTGGAGAAACAAGACATTCAGACAAAAGAATAGTGAAAAATCAAAGGGGCGCGCGACATAACTAACTGAGTAAAATGTTATATAAATATAGTACAAGAAGAGTAAGATGGTTTCAAAGACCTTAAAATATAATTTTATAATGGTTCCAAACTTTTGCAAAATAGAAAGAATTGGAACAAGCTCACTTGGAATTAAATATATTGTAAAATGGTTCTCACACTGTATAAATGGAAACGGATACTGATTTGTGTCTATATATATATATATATATATATTGCAACGATACAAATTAAAATTGCATAGATAGGTTTCATTTGAAATTATTACAACAGAGTCTATATCTGGAGGAAGGAAAATTTATTAAATTAAAACATTAAAATTTACTACTGTCTTATTACTTTATAATATAAAATTGTTTATTAAAAATAAATCGTCTTTCAATAACTGAGTCTATTTGTTTGTTTTACAAATATGTTACTTGATCGCTGAATTCCACTGTTTGCTTAGACACCATGCTCGCTCGACTGGTCCGTTGCGACACTGCACGTCGACCGATGACTGCTACGCTGACAATTCACGTCTTTGCACACACGCACACTGCGACATGAACTGTTATTCTTTTTAATTTTAAACTCACTTAATCTCAGGGATTAAAACTGGGTAAAATAGATCGTGTATTGAGCTTACACAAAATTCCGGCTTCTTGAAGTGTTCTCGCGTAACTATCAAAATATCTCGGCAGATATTTTGCATATTTCGGCGGAAATCTTCTACTATACACGGGAAAGCACTAGAATGATCTATTTTTTATTTGAGTTCTCTAAGTGGTAATGGTTACGAAGAACTCAAACCGTGAACCAGCTTCTAAGTCTAAAGGAAAACGACCTGTCTTGTCTCGAAAAACTCGTGACGGCTAGTACGTCTTTTTATGACGAGTCTTTGGAAGAAAGTGAGCGAAGTGCTCTCGACAAAGGGCCATGTCAAATAATTTTTAGACCTTCTGATTGGTTGAAACTCTAGCAACGTCACAGATGAGAACACAGATAGACTGAAATCAGCCTTAAACTCTGTCCGATTCTGCAAAGGCCTGTCTAGATTTAATCTACAAATTTTATTACTTTCTAGGAAATAACGAGAATAAAAGAAAACTGATTTCATTTTTAAAAAAACATAAAAAGTACAGTTGTGGAGAATTGAGTATACGGAAAATGTAGCTTATAACTATGAGAACACTCTGTTCAAGTTTCAGAACGAAATGTTAATTTTCCTCGAAGTTATTAAATAAAATGTAAATCACACGCGCACCCGCGCACTTACACACAAATATTTCACACAACATAAAGGAGAATAAAATTGTGAACATTTTGACATAATATACTTTTTTAAACATAGCTTGGTTCAAAACGTTTGACTACTTTACAAAGAAAGAACAAAATCAATTTAAAACATGTCTATGGCCATTAGAAAATGTTATATAGCATTAGTATTCCACTTAAATGAACTTCATAGCCTGCGTACTGTTGCAATATATATGTTTATTTATTTTATTTTTAACTGTAAATAATTAATATTTGTTTTTTACGAGAATATATTTGTGCATTTTCTATATTAACACTATTTCAACAGTATAAACTATCATCTTCAGAACCTATATACAATTCATGAATCTGTATATAAATTATAAATGTAATTTATTTTATTGTAATATTAAACTGGCATGAAATTAATTTTTTATTTCACTGTACTATAAAATAAAACGTTGACTCGATGTTAAACAAGAAGATTCAGCGATATGTATGTTACAAATTAAAATACAAGAAACACATTCATTATAACTTTATGTTACAATAAAGTACACTATACACGCGCGCTCACGCACGCACGCACACATACACACACGTACACAAACACACACTTACGAAACTTGCTTGAAAATAGTCGATAAGTTATTTGAATTAGATAAGGCTAGTAACACAAGCTACTACACATTGTACGAATTAATACACATAATTACAGGCGCAATAAAAAATCTACCAAAATTAAGGTTACAATAATTGTAGAATTCTGTAGTGCAGTCGTGTGCGTGCTAATTCACAGATGTGAGATTAGATGGTTTTAACTGCAAGTATTAACTATTTGATCTTTGTTCCAGGCAGTGTCTGCTCAAGTGAGACTAGTGGCGTACGGATTGCAGCCGCCGTAAGTCCTACTTTGACTATTGTTACGGCTATTTACTATTTATTTTGAAATATTCTATATTTAGTTCTTAATCTATAATTCTGTAAAACCGGCGATACAAATCACGATACAGTCAAATATATTTTACTTGATTATAACAATTAAAAAAGTGTCCGGTTTTGGAAATTTCAAAATTTTAAGACAACAAGATCCTAAAAAAGGGATCCAAAATTTGAAATAATTGTAAAATTCAGCCGGGTATCAGACTCGGATAAAATACTAGAGAATCTGTATTTTCTTGTTTCGATGAAATATATTGTGGTTACATTGTAACTATCCGTTACCCGTTACAAGATTATACGCACAGAACCGTATCTGGTATTATGGAGTCCGTAGTTCATTATTCTATAAAATTAATAGAACTCCAAGTGGTATAAACTTACTTATATGAGCTGACAAGCGGCCATCTCTAATAAAACTAGTTTTGATATTCCAATTGAGCAGCAACTTTAAGCTGTGCAGTATTTTGTTAGCCTATAGAGCCACAAAATGTCTCACTAATCGCAAACAGCTCTTTAGTCCAGAAGAAGTATTAAAAGTTTTCTCAAACTTCGTTTCTCAAAGAGTGGGGCACAACGCCATCCTAACTTTGTACAAGCTGTTGTTACTGAAATGTTTGGAATTGTTTGTGCAAACTCAATATGGGGCTACGCCACAAACGATAAGGCCTACAACCCACGCGCGCACGGATGTAGGTAACATTTCCAACTTGTTTGCCCTGGTTACTGGAAACCGTGTCGATCATTAGCATAGGATGCGAGGGTTTTCAGAAATTTACGAAGCAAGGAACGATATTGGACTAGGAACACGAATTAGAATTTGGTAAGCAGCCAAATACGCGACGGTTCGTTCGGTATTGTGCCGGCTCAGCTACAGTTCTTTATTGTTTACCCAACTCTTTAAATTCAGAACTGCTAGAAGAACTCTATTAACATAAGCTTAAAAATAACATTTGGGCAAAATAACATTTGAAGTGTAGCAAAATATATAATATGTCAGACGTTGGGCTGTGAGTAGTATATTTCGTTTACTATGATACGAAGTGTCTAAAGCATTAAGTGGTTCAAAGCAATTAAAGTGACCATGAAAACCTCAACGTTCAAGTGTTTTGTGAGCAATATTTGATTCTTGAGGATTTAATATTTATCCGTACCTAAACTACGTATATATTAAGGCTTCAAATAAAGTAGTAGAGATTCTTCTTCTTCTTCTTCTTCTTCTTCTTCTTCTTCTTCTTCTTCTTCTTCTTCTTCTTCTTCTTCTTCTTCTTCTTCTTCTTCTTCTTCTTCTTCTTCTTCTTCTTCTTCTTCTTCTTCTTCTTCTTCTTCTTCTTCTTCTTCTTCTTCTTCTTCTTCTTCTTCTTCTTCTTCTTCTTCTTCTTCTTCTTCTTCTTCTTCTTCTTCTTCTTCTTCTTCTTCTTCTTCTTCTTCTTCTTCTTCTTCTTCTTCTTCTTCTTCTTCTTTACTAGAGTCCAACGTGAGCCCTGACTTCTGACACCAATTTTTTCCAGCGTCTCATATCCATTGCCATCTCATTGTAACCCCTCACATCCATTCTTCTTAGTTTTCCGGAACATCATCCAACCACCTAATCCTAGTTCGGCCCCTGGTTAAAGGTGGGAATCTGGTTGGATTTAGGTGGTGTAATACTGCGAACCTGAGCTGCTGCTTTGCAGTTAGGAGTTGGCTCTACAAAGGCTACTGGAAGAAAACTCGTATAAAATATCACCTCGTCCTCCAGGTTTGGAGGTTTTACGTCTAGTTAACATCCTAGAAAAATAAGAATAAAATTGTTATGAAACCGACAATCCAGCCTCGGAAAGGGCTGTCTTTTTGGGAAACGAAGCAAAATTTGAATGTGGATATGAGGAATGGATCATGAAAAAAATCAAAGTTAGTAGATTTGCATTGTCTAAATTTGTGAATAAATATCCAAGTTTTATAAATAAAAAACTGAATAAATTCAGTAATAAATTTTTAACATATGTTCTCTTCTAGCTATCAGTATAATTAGTATGACTGTTCTCAGTGAAAACTGTGCACGTACATGTTCTTAAGAAATTATATTCATTTGTTCTAGTAAATTATATTAACAGTTAATTAAAGTTATCTTTTAAAGGTTAAGATTGTTTCGTATTGACAACAAAATATCTTTTTTAGAGGTAAAGAGGGACTGTAAAGAGAACGAGTAGAATTAATATTTTGTAACAAAAAAATTAAACACAAAAATAATTTTGAAAAGTTTTATGAGTTGAGTTAGCTAATTTAATGTACAGTATTCACGTGGTCCTTTCTATGTATACAGAAACTTGGACATTGTCCAAAGGTAACAAACCACCACTAGCCACTTTTATACCGTGAGATACTTATTCAGAATTTTGTAAGACTAAATTTTAGAGACGAATAACTCAAATATTAATGATGTCAGGAATGTCAGTTAGTTATACTTAGGAGTGTCAGGAACTCTGTTATAGTTAACTAATATCGATTAGCCAAGACGGATTAGTTGCGGTGTACAAAAGATGCAGAGTATCTGCCAATTGAACAGATAGACAGAAAGACAAATGTGCACGGGGTGTCTCAGAGTGTTAGCGTGTCTGCTGGCTCGCACTCCGTTCCGGTATGCTCAGTTACGCATATCCTGCACAAGAAAGTTGTACGAACTATTGTTTTTTGTGTCTCTGGTTGCACCGGCTTTTTGTGCCTGATGTACAGCTCCGTAGCTCTTATAAATAATAATAATGGCTCCCGTGTGCTGCCTTATGCGAGTCGTACGGCATACAAGGAAGGCAGTGTGGCCAGCACTACGCTTCAGCCACTCATTATTATCCTCGGTACTCATTTTCAACAGGCTGAGTCGACCTGGGGTCTGAAAAACTCACCTTGATTTTTATGGTGCGGACCCGGGAATCGAGCCCGGGACCTCTAGATTAGTAGCCAGGTGCCATACCCACTGGTCTACTGAGGCTCCTACTCTTATAAATCTTACTTTATGTAATTGGCGCGACCTCCAATTGTCGTCGGCCGGACAGCTACCGCTGGAAGGCACTCTCACAGTTTCACGGAAGTCCGAACATTGAAGCCAGCACAGACGAGGCGGTAAATACGGAAAATTATATTTACCTGTACGGTGAGTTAGTCAAACAAGAGTGCGGTAGTCAGTGTTGGGTACGCATTATTCGGTAACGGATCACGGTCTAAGCTTATAGAATAGCATCACCCAACTGAAAAGAAAAGATTAAAGACAGACAGAGAGAGGATGCACGGGCGTCTTGCGCCCTAATTTGTGTGCGTTGTCCAGGCCTAGGCCTGATGAACGCCAGGTGCAAACAGGTCAGCGCGGGCGTTTGCTCTGCACAAGGTGTTAGGATGCGGTCCGCGGGTACATGATTCTGCATGGCCACCACGGGAGCAAGCTGAGCTTATTGCTTCAGCCAATGTCACGCCTGGGCGCGGGATCATGGTCCCCTCGGGCATAGCCTTCGGGAACGTAGTGACGCACTGGCGAGGACAAGAGGCTCGAGCGCCCGAGGGCGTCGGCCGAAACGAAGGGGAGTGACACCGTGGCAGTCAGCTGCCGCAAGGAAAAGGTAACGACGAAAAAACAGTTTTGTAGAGAGCCAAGACCAGGAATACGGGTGGAAAGGTACTCTGAAGCAGGCCAGGAAGCAATACATACTGTGAAACCAATTATGATAACAATGATGGTGAATTATGTCACCAATTGATCTTCTGCCCGTTGGATTCTCAGTCTTTTCTCATGTTTCCTCACAAATCGTTAGATTTCATTAGATCTCCTGCGAAATTGTTATCGCAAGTTCTTAAGGTTTCACGGCAGGCGTCAACATTGTTGAAATTGCCACTATTAGCCGGGCTGTTAGGCCGTGCTCCACAATTGCCACTATTAGCCGGGCTGTTAGGCCGTGCTCCACAATTGCCACTATTAGCCGGGCTGTTAGGCCGTGCTCCACAATTGCCACTATTAGCCGGGCTGTTAGGCCGTGCTCCACAATTGCCACTATTATCTGGGCTGTTAGGCCGTGCTCCACAATTGCCACTATTAGCCGGGCTGTTAGGCCGTGCTCCACAATTGCCACTATTAGCCGGGCTGTTAGGCCGTGCTCCACAATTGCCACTATTATCTGGGCTGTTAGGCCGTGCTCCACAATTGCCACTATTAGCCGGGCTGTTAGGCCGTGCTCCACAATTGCCACTATTAGCCGGGCTGTTAGGCCGTGCTCCACAATTGCCACTATTAGCCGGGCTGTTAGGCCGTGCTCCACAATTGCCACTATTAGCCGGGCTGTTAGGCCGTGCTCCACAATTACCACTATTATCTGGGCTGTTAGGCCGTGCTCCACAATTGCCACTATTAGCCGGGCTGTTAGGCCGTGCTCCACAATTGCCACTATTAGCCGGGCTGTTAGGCCGTGCTCCACAATTGCCACTATTAGCCGGGCTGTTAGGCCGTGCTCCACAATTGCCACTATTAGCTGGGCTGTTAGGCCGTGCTCCACAATTGCCACTATTAGCCGGGCTGTTAGGCCGTGCTCCACAATTGCCACTATTAGCCGGGCTGTTAGGCCGTGCACCACAATTGCCACTATTAGCCGGGCTGTTAGGCCGTGCTCCACAATTGCCACTATTAGCCGGGCTGTTAGGCCGTGCTCCACAATTGCCACTATTAGCTGGGCTGTTAGGCCGTGCTCCACAATTTGTTGTTGACAAACGTTTCGGCCTCAACATCATCGGCGTCAGTATTCCCACCTGTTGCAGTCAGCAAAATGTTCGTCACTTCCGATAGCGATGTTATGTTCCGTTCTCATCAGGAAAAATATTAACAGCTACATCTCATTTGTTGTATTATTATATGACACAATACAACGCAACTGCAGAACGGACGAAACCTATGGAAATACGAAACTTTTAGTATGGGACGAGTCTCACGTGTGTCAGCCTATATAAAACTAACCAGCACTGTTAGTAATTACTTTATATATACTATATTTATAGTTCACACCACATAAAGCGAGAGATATCTACTTTCTGTCTGTCTGTCTGTCTGTCTCTCCCTCTCTCCCCCCTCTCTCTCTCTCTCTCCCTCTCTCTCTCTCTCTCTCTCTCTCTCCCCCCCTCTCTCTTTCTGTAATGAATATCACAGATAAAGAAACACGCAGATTTATATATATCAAACTCAAAGTCTGAGGATTTCTTTGTATTGAATACAAATCCACACCGTAACATCGATTGTCACCAAATTTTACACAGGTAATGTTTGACACATAGCGAAAAACACTGTCTAACTTGGAATTTGATATTTTGCTCCGTTCGCACGATTTAGGCCTTTTCAGTTATTTCCTTTTGTTAATGTGTATAAAGATATCAACAACACCATGGAGACCAGAATTAATTACCACAGTAACAAGTAAATAAACAAATGCTATTTAGCGGCATCGGAACTGTATTTTTATCCGTTCCTGCAGTACATTTTTGATGTTTTAAATATGCGAGTGTATCGATATTTTACGATGTGGAAAAAAAGAAGTGTACTAATTGTAAATTGTCCTATTTCTTAACGCAAAGCGAAAATACGTGTTCTTTTCATTTGTGAGGTTAGCGACAACGGTTTTTTGGTTTTTAGTTTACTGCTGAAATAAATAAAAGCCATGGTTGAGGAAAACACAACGTTTGCAGATACCTCTGTATATTTCGTAATTGTCTTAGGCGATTATAAAATTTATGTTTATACGTATTTCTGATGATGCAATAAAGAAGTAATGAAATACTATTACTAATTTATCTATATATATATATATATATATATATATATATATATATATTGTAGCGTGACAGAAAATCCACTACATTTTAAGTCATATGAAATGATAAAATTTAATTACATCAACAAATGTTGTAATAATATTAAATGACATTTAAATAAATCAGAGGAATGAAACACAATAAGATAAAAATCCTCACTACATAATATATAAAAACCACTGTTAAAAGAAACCAAAGAAAGTATTGAAGCAACTCATCAACTCATAGTATAATACCAGTAAGTTACCCAGGAAGCTCAGAGCAGTAAACCAGTTACATAAGACAATATCCCGAAAAAAGAGACTCAATCAAAGAGTGGTGAATACCCAAAATACTCTAAAAACAAATAGAAGAATAAAGTCAGTTCAGTGAAGAAAGTCAATACTCCAAACTAAACCTCAGTCGTGATAACACCAAGTACCTTGGTTCCCAAGAATGAGGGAAGAAGAACAGAAGAGTGAAGACTAGACGAGGGACAAGAATGAAAACTAGAAGAGGGACAAGAATGAATACCAGAAGGAAGATATGAAGAAGGACAAGAAGGAAGACAGGAGGAGAGGAAGACATAGTATGAAAGAAACACCGTAGTAAAACCTATTATTATATAAACTACTATCAATCCCAAACCCACAAAAACTATGCCAAAGAAAGTATAACATCCCCAAAATCTTATAAAAATGTAATTATTGAGAAAACTAAAGTGTTGTATAGCGTTATAAGAAGTGCACCGGCTAAAGCTATTGTGTAATAAAGAAAATAAACTAGTCTTAACGGTCCATGATGACTAAGGTCTGGTCTGAGATAATAAGACTCAGAATATCAGAACCAACAGTGAAAGTGAATTTGTATAAGTGTTTTTTAAAAAATGCAATAAACTTAAAGTTGGTGATACTATAACTTAGTAGTATGCTATATCACAACTTTAAAGTCTAATAATAACCAGCATGATAAAATAATAAAATGGAAGGTTTCCAGTATTTTATTATTTTTATGTAAATCCTTATTTAAAAGACCTTTGTAAAAAAGGATGATAATAAATAGAGTATGGGAATTAATGTTTGCTGATGTGGGGAATCACAATAATAATGATTTAAACCAAAAGGGAATGGTACTAATATAGTATGAATAAGTGTAACATGTTTAAATACACTATTATTTCACAGTCCTAAAATCAATGTATTAAATAAATGTATTTGTAAGGTTTATTAGAAAATAAGATTTATGTTATGTATTTTAAAAAAGAATTATGTTTGATAAATAATAACCTACATACCAGTAATAATGTACTAAAAGGTATGCTATGTTAGATTGAAAATAGTCAAAAGAGATATGTTTAAGCTGTATCTGCAATATGTTAAATTGTGCAGATTAATAAACAATGTTCATAATTAATTATTTTAATAACTGTAGTGTTAATTAACTACTACACAAAACAATAAGTTATAGATCATGTTATTTTCATATAATTGTAGTTATGTAAAGTCAGAGGAGGAATCAAGTTTAATTTATTGAGAAAGAAAGAAATATAAAATTCTAAAATCTAGGCCATTTGGTGAAATCAGAGAACCAATATAAAATAGTATAATTCACTAATAAATCCTGTAAACTACCCAGATTTATATAAGATAACATAATTAACTACTACTAGGAATGATCCTATGAATTAAAATGACAATAAGGAAAAATACCTTAACATTTTGTAAATTGTCAAAATATATAAATTAATTAATTTTAAAGAGCAATATCAAATCTACAAATTAACACAAAAAACCAGTTCAAAGGTGTAATTTATATGTATTTAAGGAAAGGAAGAGAAATATGACTAATTAAAATTTATTATAATAGTATTAATAATATTTAAAATGGAAGGAATTTTATATAAAAACGGAAATCCAATTTTGAGCCTATATTTCCAAAGTGTGAACAAAATTTGTTAATTTCTACAAAATGTCTACAGATATGGACTATAATACATCAATTTAAAGGGAATAAGATGATTAAACTAATAATAAGATTAATAATTCATAAAAGTAAGGAATAAAATAGAAAAATTCCATATATAATGTAATATTTTCTAATGTGTATGAAATCGAAAAATGTTAACAATACTTTTTCAAGGATTAACTGGGCAAGATTTATGACCAAGTTAATTAGTCTTTTGTTGAATATCAAGCTGAATAGGTGTGTGACAAAAACGTTCTGAAAAAATCGAGTCGAACGTGATGCTAACGTTTAACCATTGAAATCAGTGAACGGGAGTTAGACAAATTAAACACTTTTTGAAGCCAATACTATAAAAACATTCACGACAATAGTGAAAACAAACCTCTAACTTCACTATACCAGTGACAGTAAACGGTAAAACATTATATTACAACTGATTTACTCTACAAACCTAACCGCAACTTGAAAACTTAACCGTAATAGTTGCACAAATAGAAAATAACCTAACTAACGCACGTTTACACTGAACACTTCACCAGAATACACTAAATAGATTAACAGACTTATTACACCAGTGCGGGGACATTTTAGACCTTGATGAAGGTAATTTTATAGTAATTTTCTGAATCGACGCATATACAATAGCCGAGACCAACCCAAGGAGCGGCCATCTTGAAAACGAAACCTGCCTACTACATCATAGTTACTGACGTCACAGCAGTCTTCATTGGTTCGACAAAACATTTATTCTTATATCATAACCTGAATTATTTAAATACTATTGAATAGTAATTATTGTATTTATATGTGTTAACTGTTAATGTTATACTTTCTCGTCACCCTTCTCTGACTATTAATTCTTAATCGCTCAAAGAACCTGTCTTTAATATAATATAACATAAAATTTTGTTCTGTATGACAATCGATAATTCCTGAGACAGAGTCGATAATTGCTCTCCATCGATAAAATATCGATTATTTATCTAAAATTGTCAATAAATCTTTATATTTCTATTATTTTGTATCTGTACTTATTTCACAGGGTAATTTAAGGGTATTTATAAGGCTGAAGGTATTAAGTGAAAAGAATATACTCTATTCTGAACAAGATATTGGACCAGTAAGGAAAGTCACCAATCGATTATTACCTGGAGTTAATCTATTTAACTCCAGACTTGGTGCAAATATTCAAGAAGTGCTCGACGGTCAATAAATACCTACCTGTTATTAAAATTTCACAGAACCCTTTAAAAAAAACAGATTTACCTATTATACATACCTCTTAAACATAAACAAAATTATTTTATTGTTTGAAAATTCTATTATCATTGAATTTTCCATTTTATTTTTATTCTTTTGTAACGACCGGCATACAGCGGTCTGGTGACCAAGTGGCTAGCCCAAACAGTGGGATTTGACCAGATTACAGTCATATATAAGGTCTTCTTACAAAGTGACGAATCCAACACGGGGTATAAGGAAGAAGACAGCCACAGAAAGGGTCTAGTTACAATATATATATATATATATATATATATATATATATATATATATATATATAAATCTCAAAGTATGAGGATTTGTTTTTTATACTGAATACGAATCCACACCGTTACACCGATTCCGACCAACTTTTGCACAGGTAACCTTTCACACAAGTCGAAGAACACTGTCTAGCTTGGAATTTGATATTCAACCCCTATCGCACGATTTAGGCCCTATTAAATATGTGATTTATTCACAGTCGATGTATGACGCGTATAAAGATGTCAACAACACCGTGGAGACTTGAATTAATTACCATATTAACAAGTAAATAAACAAATGCTATTTAACGCCATCTTTGAACAGTCCGCGTGATCACCCACATGCATGTTAAAAAGGTAACTAAAACGCAGCAGGTTGCGTTTCGATGCGGAGACCTTGAAAATGCAGCAAAGTGACAACCGTGCTTTTTTCCACGTTCGTGGACCAGTTTCATTGCTGCCTGTGTGTTACATTCAACACCTATCAGAAAATCTGTATCTCTAACGACCCATGACAATAAACGAGCAAGTATAATAACGTGGTTAAAAAACCTTTAAATAGAAACAAAGCTCCGCAGAAAACACAAAAATAAAGATAATTTGACAAATGATGATTTTAATAAATTGTCAATTAAAAGAAAACAATAAAGCGGGCGAAGCCTCGGGTGTAACAGCTAGTGTAGAATAGAAGTTAGCATTATATACACATTTCTGAAAAAAATCAGAGTCCCCCTCGGTTAGCCAGTAAACGGTTCGAACTTTGTCTGTATAATTAATCAAATAGGAGTGGGAGAAGTGAAATAGACAAAGTACTTGTTTATTTGGCATATAGGCGCGCGTGTGTGTGCGAGAGAGAGAGAGAGAGAGGGAGAGAGAGAGAGAGAGAGAGAGAAGTCTTCTCGTTGATAACACGAGCACATGACATCTGAAGGCCATTCCGGGGGCAAGTGTCACTCCCTGCAATGTTCCAACCCCATAGAGGCCTTTGCCTGTTAGAATGACTCTTCACCATTGAATATGTCTCTTAACCTAATATGTCTTAGGTTAATATGACAACGATAATATATCTTACAGGGAAATCTGATATGTAATAACAGTGATAAAGGTTTAAAGTGATAAGGGTGACAGTTGTAAAAAATAGTAGAGGACAAATTTTTTTTAAACTTCAGACCGATGAGAAATATATAAAATTCAAAAACAGTTTTTCCACCATTGTTCCCAGTTTGTTTTAGGTTATACAGAAATGCACATTTTACATGTTACAAGTTTATAAGTTCAGAATTATTTCATCTTGGGATGCAGAGTTACGCGACTGTGAATATCAACAAACCTTTGAATTGTTTCTAAGAAACAATGTTGTTTTTGTTGTTTGCTGTAGTGTTCCTAACAAGCAATGCAATGGAAAGTCTGTGTGGTAGAAACTTATAAATATTCTTACGAGAAGAATTCCTCTATTTGTAGCTAATATTGTTGTGTGTACTTTGAAAATATTTCCGCGCTGCTCTCTTCTCTGTTTGTTGTCTTCTCACACAACACTTGTGAACTTGAAATCTCCGCAACGCAAAGTTTACAACTGTTTCCTTTGAAACAACATTCCTCACATACTACAACGTTGTTTCAACACAAAAAAGAAATTTACAAGCGTAAAGAAAAGGTTAAAATTGAACTGATAAACGAAATTATAAAATTTGTGACGCTGGCCACTGTGAAACGGTTTTAAAATGACGGTAAACGTGCATGTCATAAGTAAATTACTGAGACATTATATTTACGTTTGTGCCGACAAAATAATTTTCCTCGTGAGATGTAAGATTTTTTTATTTTCGTGTAGTATTGACTTGACTCTCTCTGTCTCTGTCTCTGTCTCTGTCTCTCTCTCTCTCTCTCCCCTCAGCCTATCTCTGTGTCCTCCTCTTTCTCTCTCTTTCGTTATTTCCACCTATGTTTCACCCACTCCATATTTTCTTCTGTTAATGTGGTACACCAGTAATTTCAACAATCAATGAGCTGTTATTTAAATCACGCGTGTCTTACAATAAACATTTTAAATATCATTTGTAAGATTTCCTCACTATATTGGCAAACAAACCCCTTCAGATTTGTTGCACAGGTAGGGTAGCAGAGGTCCCCCTCACATTTACAGACCCTGTGCTCACTTTTTATGGAGAAAGAGTAAAAATAAGAATGAACGAGTGAGACTGAAGGAGCGAGGAGAAACAATGATTTTGTTTTATGCACAGAAATTTGAAAGTCACACTTCTTGATTACCTGCACTGAAACATGAACCGCTTTTTGTAATACATTTGACAAAACGCCAAGAGTGAATAAAACAGTTATATAAAAGTGTGTGATGTGCATTGTGTGACAGCGGAATCCAGGACAGACAGCGTATACGTATCGACGTATATTATTACGTGTAATAATCACCTCAAGTTGCGTGACGCACCACTGGCTATGGCAAGTGGTCAGGTGTGCTGTGCTGCTTGTGACACGCGTAACCTCTCCGATGGGTTTGTTTTGAAGAACACAATTTCTCTCATGTAATATTAATTTTGTCACAGTCTGGCACGTGTAGTGTGTGCGCGCGCACCAAGTTCTAGTTTATTTAGTCAGGACTTGAGGAAAACTCTACTACTGCAAAGTTTTTGAAGAGTTTTCCAATTATGTCACGAGGAGGCGTCAACATAATTGTGATGGCGTTCTGGCTGCATCTACAATCCGCACTACTAAGAATCCTCGAAGGTGTGCCAATGGCAGTAATGTTACATGTTGAATATAGTCGTATTTTCAGGTGGTACTGGGATTGCACAGTAAATATGTAATAGTAATAAGTTTAATGACAATACTGCTTTCGGTTTT
The DNA here is from genome assembly GCA_034769895.1 of Magicicada septendecula. NCBI lineage: Eukaryota > Metazoa > Arthropoda > Insecta > Hemiptera > Cicadidae > Magicicada > Magicicada septendecula. Next base: position 87,634,128 of record CM068371.1, on the reverse strand, counting down.
ATTCATTTTGTTTTAAAACCAAACATTTAGCACCTTACTGTGTAAGATCCTCCTATGCTAATCAGAGACTAGGCTGCGGTTACATTGCATCAGAATTTGTGTCGTGTGAATTCGTGACAACTCGCGAGTAACGATTCGTAGGAAATCGTAACAATAGCGTGGAAACTCTTTCTTTCCGAAACCGTACGAGTGTTGTAAATCGCTGGCGACCGACAAGGGATTCTTGATATGAGATGATTTACAACTTCCAGAGACAGCAAATTTCGTACGAATACTGATGAAAAACAAATTATTTTGGTCGCATACGACTAGACGTACGAATTCGTGAGCATTCGTACGCAAAGGTCGGAAGCAAACTAACCGCGTCTATGAACAACAATGGGTATGTTCACTTCTGACGAATTTTCACGAACTCTCACGATTTCCTACGACCACATTTTCTTACGAATTCTGATGCAATGTAACCGCCGCCTAAGCACAATGTCTGACACCATCTGACGTCATCTCTACTTACTACAGTAAGCGGCACCACAATTCTTACAAACAAACCCATCAATTACAACAAATCAGTCCCTGGCTAAACATCCCACGAACTTATGACGTAACTACAGCAAGTAATTACTTACAGAAACAGAGAACATTACATTGTATACATAAAGCAGTAACATATTACCATCGTTACAACAAATAGGTCTATATTACGTTACAATTAGGCCTATAGGTCTGTCTGTAATCTTTTCAGAATCGCTTCGTATGTATCCGGCAATTTACGATTATCATCTCGGTTAAAATAATTTGTATTTTTAATTTATACGAATCTCAATCCCCTCTATAATGACTTTTTTTATATCTCTGCTACTACCGCCGTATTTTAAATTTAAATAAAATATTGGAAAAAGCCCTAAGTGTGGTATGATGGAGTCCGATATTCCTCAGTGGCAAACGCCATGCTAAACAACACGTATATCTAGAACTGCCTGATAGCTAGAACCACACGACATATAACGTTATCTACCATAAACCTCGAACAGACAACGGTCACTAGAAGGGTCGGCAACATGGTGACCTTGAAAAAGTCCTAGCAGTCTGAGCCTATACCCCGGGCCATGGGCGTAACTTGGGGCTTAACTTTGGGGGGGGGGTGAAGCTTCAAAAATTCAAGTGTGTAGTGAGACCATCTAATAATAAAATTAATAAAATATATTATATACAAAATTAGAAAGTTTAGTAATAATTCTTAGTTAGTAAACGAGGGACAATTTCATTTTTTAATGATCAACAAACCTTTCATCATAAGTTGTACTTCCAGTTATGTTTACCTAGAACAAATATACTGAAAACCTATAAACATAAACAATTTCAGTTCTTCCAATTCTTATACCCAGTTTTCGTAAACGCATCCTCTCTGAGAGGAAAGTAAAAAGAGCAATTTCTTAGAAGTACAGCTGCGCTTATTATTTCATTACGGTGTTCCAAAACAAGTCTTTGGGTAAAGGGCACGCATTGTATTCCAGTTAATTAGGTCTCTAGCGTTTGTTTTTTTTCGAACAGAAATATTATTTTGACGTATATCATTCAAATCTGTCAAACATTCCCCTTACAAGTTTCTTCGAAAGAAATAAGAATAATAAATGTATGGCAACTAGTCGTCTGATAACAGTACAGACGTTGATAAATAGTGCTTACTGTGCTCGCAAGCATAGAAACTGTCACTATGTTCATATAATCAATACGTTTTGATTGATATTGTGTATCTGAACATGGGATTTCATCCCGAAACGCGTCATTGAACGAAAGAAGCTAGTGTCACTAAGGTGGACCGAATAAGGTAATTTAATTATATTAACCATAAAGTGACTCGGTACGTAAAACATGAATAGATTGAAAATAGAAACTGTCTCCTGTTTGACTATTTGTTAGTTTTTATTTATAACAACTGGAAACAAAATTTTATAATGCTCGTCTATGCACCGGACCCATCTAATGGCGTCCGTCTATCAGCGAGCGTATCACCCCTAAGACCCAGCCCACCGATAGGAACGGACTTCACTTTGCGGACTGGTAGCATGCGCTACAAGAGTTCATCGTAGTAATAAGTAGTCGTCGCTGTTGAGGTACGTCGTATTCACAGCTGTTTATCACCTGTCTTGTTCCCGTTCGTACGACATGGAGGCTTGGTCCCATCATATACATCCAGCCGAAGCGCCGGTTCATCTCTGCATCGACACTTGGCAGTGTGTGTGTGTCGAGAGACGTAGTTCAGAGAGCCACCTATATTGATGTTCACGGTATCCGGCATTCCTTGCTCTCGGGCCAAGGGCTTTGCCTCCATCACTGATACAAAATGCAAACGAACGAGAGCCGTTTCTTACAGTTATAAATGCTAGAGAAATGGGTAGAATTGAAGACCGGAGTTGCTGTAGGTAAGGAGCTTGATCTCATCTCAAGAATATCACAATAAGACTATTTCCACTTAAATTCTATCATTCTACTACAAATAACAGTCTTTGGTTTCAAGCAAAACAGTTGTGGCTTCTTTAGCTACAAGGCGTTATTGATGGAACCGAATCGGTCTGGCACAAAACTTATTTTGTTTAATTATTCAGATTACACGTCACGAGCCTACGGACACAGGCCTTGATATTTGGCGGTGCGTATCGACGCTGCGGCAGATACAGCTGCAGTGTATACACTAGAAAATAGCTGTCAAAGCAAAAGGTCAGCCCGCCATCAACCAGTCATGTCAATAAATCAAACTAACACACTGTCACGCGCGCACATGGCTTCTCTCTATCGCTCTCTCTCTCTCTCTCTCTCTCTCTCTCTCTCTCTCTCTCTCTCTCTCTCTCCCTCCCACCCTAGAACAAAATATTAACACCGCTAGGCTTCATAAACGATATTGGTTCCATATTGTAATGATACGATTCAATTCCTCCCTTATATTAAGTTTTGGTTCTGTTTAATTTACGTTAATTATGTTGTTTTGAGTTTGTGGTAAAAAAATTATTTATTAAAAAAAATAATTATTAATTATTATCTGCTTTCGTTGGTTTTGATAAAAAAAATTCATAAAAGGAAAGTTTTGTTGATGTTTGATTTCGATTACGGTATCGGAATATCTATTTGGAGGTTATTTCCAAATTTTGTATTCGTGACGAAGTTCAACTCGCCAAAACCGTTTTATTCTTCTATTATTTAATGACAATCCCTCTATTTTACCCTATTCGGTAAATAAAACGCATTTAACACCAATTATGAATAATGGTTAACATTTATTTATTCGAAGTCCCGTATCGATTCTTCCTCTCGGGTCGATTCCTTCTTTACTTTTAGTTATAATTATATTGTCTTAGGTTCTTGAGACTGCTATTCAAAGTTCGAAATGGTTCACAAGAAGTACATTACATTACATTTATTAAAATACTTATTATCTAGTACTAACAGAATTAACTTAATTATAAATAAGAAAAATGTCATACATTTATCGTTCAGTTCAGTGTGATATTCCAATGCATTGTGGTTTTACCCAGTCTTCAAAGTAACAAGATTGCGGTTTGTTGGCAAGCAAAATTAATGTTAAATTTTTTTACCACCAGTTTTTATAAATAAATAATTTACACTTAAGTGTTCACTGTGTACTAATACGTTTTTTCTTTCTTTCAACAATGTTCTGTTGGTTAAAAGTGTTGTTTAAGTTGTTCTTGGTGTTGTTTCGTTATAAAGTGGTAATAGGATATTGTTATAATGATCTTGTTGGTACATCCTCTTCATTCACTTTTTTAAATATTATATATATATTAAACTTTCACTGTGAACACTTACTTTTTGGTTTTTGTTTCCCAGACGTTTCGACGTGGTGTTCGTCTTCCTCAGTGGGATTTAAAATACTGAATGTCTGTAAAACGTAACGGTTATGGGTTGTAGGTGTGTGTGGTGGGGGTTGCTGGTGGGAGGGAATTGGCGCTGGGATTCAGAGTGTGTGTTTGAATCAGTGTATCGAAAAGTATGTGTGATCTATAATGTAATTGTTCATTTAATATGTTATTTGGTTGTAGTGTGTGATATCTGTATATTTCAAATTGTTCTGCTGTGTTTAGTTTTCTACTTTTAGGTAAGTAGTGTAGTATTTCCATGTTGTGTTCTATGTTTGTGTAACTGTGGTTTTCATTTTGTAAATTTGTGGCAAATGTGGAATGTATGTAGTTTGTGGTGAGGGCTTTTAAATGTTCAGAATATCTAGAGGAAAAAGATCTTCCCGTCTGGCCGATTTAGAACTGGTGACAATCACTGCAGTTTAATTTATAAACCCCTGTTTTGCTGTAAGTGTCTGTGTCTTTGTTAGTATTATTTATGTGTTTCCTGGTGGTGTTGTTAGTTCTGTAGGCTACTTTATAATTGTGTTTCCTAAATGTGTTAGTAATTTTGTGTGTGTTGGAATTGTAGTATGTGAGTGTGATGTATTTACTGGGTTGTGTGCTGTTGGTTTTATGTGTTTTCCTTTTTGTGTTTAGGATGCGTTTGTGTAGTTTGTTTATTAAATCGGAATTGTATCCATTTTTGACTGCTATATATTTGATTGTGTTGAGTTCATCTTGGTAGTCATGTGTGTTTAGGGGTATTGAAGTGAGCCTATGGAGCATGTAGTTGAAAGCTGCATGTTTGTGTTGAGTTGGGTGGTTGGATGAGTTATGTATGACCATGTCTGATGTGGTGGGTTTTCTGTATATTTTGTATGTGTGTGTGTTGTTTGTTTTGGTAATTGTAAGGTCCAGGAAGTTTATGCTATTGTTTTGTTCTAATTCAAGTGTGAATTTTAATTTTTGGTGTATAGTGTTAATGTATTTGTGGAAATTTTTTCAATTTGTCTTTTGTTGCCGTTGTATAGGAGTAAAATGTCATCAACATATCGGTGCCAATATATTATTTTGTTGGTGTATTTGTTATTGTTTAATATGTGTTCTTGTTCTATGGTATGTACGAATATTTCGGCTAGTATACCTGATATAGGTGAGCCCATGGGTAGTCCATCTGTTTGTGTGTAAACCATGTTATTGTGTGAGAAATGTTTTAAATCCCACTGAGGAAGACGAACACCACGTCGAAACGTCTGGGAAACAAAAACCAAAAAGTAAGTGTTCACAGTGAAAGTTTAATATATATAGAATATTGTTACCTCAGGGTTAGTTTTAGCTGTAGCACTTATTCACTTTTTTATAATTTACATTTATTATATATTGTTTCTTCTCTTATTTTATTATTTTGTGTTTTCGTTATCTCTTCCTTCTTATTTTTACTGTATTATTTTTGTTTTATAGAATTTTTATTCTTCAGCACTTGGATTAGATTCTCACATACTTTTCACTCAGAGTAGCACAGAACTGATCTGATCGCTTTCGTGTCCAACAATAGAATAACAATTTTCCTTCTTTCCTCGACTAATTTGACCAAAATTAGCTGGATTCCCATTGGTCAAAACGCCGGGTCACTAGGTCGTGTGACATAATTATTTAAAATATTTTGTTTTTACATTTTGCACTCCAAATTACTCCCTAATTAATATTGAATAAACCTAAATTTACTTTACATCTTCTTACTAAAAATACAAATATTTTAACATCTCACAAGATACGAGTAAATGGGGGTGCCCTAATAGTTAATTTAGAAATTTACAAAATTCTACCTCATGATCATTTATGGCACTTCCCAAATTATATTACAATTATTTTAAACTCTTAAAAGGTTGTAGTTAACATTTCATTAAGGCCTATTTTGGTATTTCAATCATCTCTTATTAATTTACACAAATGTGATTGTTTACCTTGACTTACAATAATTTTTGTGTAGTCATTGGGCTATTACTTTTAGTCTAATTATAGTTATTCCTTGATATAACATACAAACATTAAAATGAAACAAATATTAAAACAATATTATGCCCTTATGGCTAAAACTCTAATTACCACTAAATAACAACATTAGATCTTCAACAATTGTCTATTTCTTTATAGTACTATTTTATACTGGTATCAGTTTATTACTAACTGTCCTTTAGTATAATTACACATTATGTGAAAGAGTTAGTGACTAACTTCAAGGTTTATAATTATTCTTAAAATATAAAACATAGTTTGATAATATAAAAATCCTATAGTACATAACAACTCTGAACAGAAATAAGATTTTTTGGTAATACACAACCACTGATAATAATAATAATTTATGATTGTACCATAATTGAATAATATTACAATACATATTACAATATTAATGTAAAACATAAAATACAACAGCTATTGCTATTCTCACCAAACCAGGGCACTTCTTAACCGATAACTTTCCATTTCCAGTCAAGTTAGCTGTATTAGGAGTTATCTTAACATCAACTTTGTTTATTTATCTAATACATTTATTAAGATTATACCTTGTTTTTTCCTTTAATCACACATTGTTTTTGGTTTGTGACTATATTTTCGTTTACTCGCACTTACACTAACACTCACAGTCCTATCTGTGTATTTAGTGACTATTATTACACCATTATCTCTGTATTTCATTAAAGATTGTCTTTATCGCATTTGATTCTTAATAATATAATTAGTTATTTTTTTACCAGTTTAACTTACATTTTTGTTTTTATACTACCTTGTATTGTACTCATTGTGGTCATTTGTCATTTTAAGTTTAATGACTGCGTGGATTACTTTATTCAGGGTGTTTTATGTTGGTTTTAAATTGTAATTTGGGGTCTTCCCTTTCGTCGCGTTACAATATTGATAACAATATGGACACCCACAATGAAATATCATAAATCCCAAAGGATGTGCAATTAGTTTTAATCGCTTTTTAAGTTGAATACTTTTATTTTAATAGATTATATTGTGCTGAAACATCGTTATGCCATTTATAGCTTTATTAAACTAATCTGGGAAGAAAATTGTTTCCACCCTTTATATGTTATACTTTAAGTTAGAATGTAATTGGACTTTAGATTTCTATTGCATCGTCTATGAGTGCAACGGTTTTTTTCTCCGGCTTGATTACAGACTAATTATTCGTTGTGACAAATTTAGAGACGTTGCCGTTACGAAACTATTTTGAAAACATAAAATCATTAATTTAAAATGTTTTCTATAAAAAAAACCTGAAGACGCTAATGTTTAACCAGCGTTTGGTTACCAAAATTACACTACAAAGCGTTTGGTTACCAAAACAATAATGGTAACATTGTTGTCGTAGCAACGTGATGACAGTTGCGTATGAAACCATTCAGCTAGAGTGATGGTGACAATGATAAGGAATTACAGTATTTTGATCCCCTTCTTCCCCCTCCCAGTTATTATTCATAGTATGCAAAAGAACGAGGATACACTTATGTATTATGTTTAAAGGAAAATATGTTTAATAACACTGTTCAACAAATTTTTACAAAGTGTGTATAAATCCAAATTCAAATTCAAATTTAATTTTTCACATTTATTTGAGCGTAATTCGAAAAAATATGAAAAATACTTGGCTCCAGTTTTTGAAATAAGTGCTTCTTATTACAGTGTCAGAATCCGTATTTCAGTATTCATCGGATATTTAGAAAATAGTAAAGTGAAACAGATCTGTTAAAGTTTGAATTGAATAATTGCTGAAATAATGTGAACTTACAGCAACTGGTATGTTATAATGAATATTTTCAGATATAAACAGAAAACAGAATCACAGTGCCACTGTGGAAAAACTGCAGAATAAACCGAGACTGAATTAAAGTTAAGTGGTATGTAAATAAACGACACTGAATAAATCACTGTCTACTGAACAAAGATTTGCGACACTCAGAATCTACCATTTAATGTTATAGCTAAATTAATTACTTAATTATCATTTACTGGACACAGATTTCACCTACAGCGAAACGGTTAATTATACACGAATGACAAGTTCTCTGTTTTAAAGTGAAAAATGGCATTTTCACCACTCAAAAGACTTTACCAAATTTGCTATCCAACTGTCCGGTTTTAGCTATTCAAATAAATTATTCGCTCCATCTTATCAACTGCATAAAGAAATGCATCCACATTTTCATGAGTGAGGTATGTTACTATCAGTAATAATTAAAAATAATGATAATAATAATAATAACTATAAAAAAATAACAATATCTATTCACTTCATCATAGTAGTTACAGATTTACATATAGAATTATAATAATTACAGTGATAAAATATAACAGTTGCTCCTTTAAAAACACCTCTGTTGGAGGTTTAATTACGTAGATTCATGTAAAAGAGTTAAACATTTCTCTCTTAAAGAAAGTTGAATTTTCTTACGACAAAATAATGATTGGAAAACAGGTATTGGTAAGCTGTATTAAACACAAGACCATAATACAATTTTATGAGCTTACTTATTTAATAACTTTCGAAATTTAAAAATCTGCAATACTTTTAACTAAAAATAATTATGTTTTCTAAGGTACAGAAAGTCCACCCAAATCAACAAGTGATATTAAAATATTCCATATTGTAACGTTACCAAATATGGTAGTTACATAAAATAAGCAAATATAACTCCAAATGACAGGAAAGCATGAAGGTATTTCTAGATAAATAAACCTATGTGAACAAAAAGTGTGTATCTACAGATATATTAGTGTAAAGTTCCAACGATGAAGGAGAAAGTGTAACATAGCAGCATCATATACGAAATGAAGAAAGAAAATGACCATGAGCCAAAATAAAATGTTAGTAACCAGGCCCAATAGGATCCAACAGTGAGGGGAACCAACAAAATAACTACCAATAAAATCTAACAGTGAGGGGAACCAACAAAATAACTACCAATAAAATCCAACAGTGAGGGGAAATCACAAGAATAATACCATTACCAACGACATAACGACAATACCAATGGATTCCAACAGTGAGGGGAATAATCAAAAATAACTATGCCAAATAAAAGGAAGAAACAACTCAAGAGCAACCACAATGATGGCAGGCAAACCGATATAGTGACAAATATGAATATTATGAAACAACGACTACTACAATGAAAATGTTGAAGAAGACGTACAAACCTAAAAAAGAAGGAAAGAAGAAGGACACGGAAACATAACATGAAGAGAGAAGAAAATGGATAGACCATACAAGGAATCATCATTCATCAAGTGTACTAGAGGCAATACTAGTAACCAAAAGAATAGTGATTATCAACTATGAAGAAACAGTGTTTAACATTTAAGAAATCACAAACAATTACAGTGAGTGCTTAATATAGATGTGAAAACCTGTGACCAGTTAACTAATTTTAACCTAATAAACCACACAAACAATTCCAGTGATAAGGTTTATAGTGGAAGAAAGTGTGTTACTTTCATAGTGAAAACATCAAGAATTAAATAGTCAAATATACACAGACAGTTCGTGTGACTAATTTAATAAAGATTGTGATCCAAGTAGATAATCATAAGACCACCAAAATAATGTAAAATAGAACAGTTATATTATTATTCAGAGAACTGACAACAAAAACCTTTGTAAATTTTTAAAGAAATGTAACTGAATGCCACGGCAAAACAGAATACAATGCAAAGAAAGGCCAGAGAAAGAGTAATAACAAACAAAGTAGTTTGTTAAATATCAAACAAATGTGACAGAAATTAGTTACAAACCATGACAAGAAAGGTATTAACATTAGTTCAAGAATATTTGTATTATTGTTTAAGAAGAAGTAGTGTAAACATGTGTATTAAAACAATTAAAATATTGTAATAGAATACTATACTGAAGTCATGTTAGTAGTAGCAAAATGCTGCATTAGAATATGTTGTACATTGTTACATAACCCCATAGGAAAGACGCCTATGAAACAAAAAATCATACATGTTAGTTTAACCAAATAACCATCAACAATTATATCAATCAAGGATTTGTTATAAGTAATGATACACCCTAGTAGACAGTGTATTATATTGAATACAATACAAATAAAGCAGATCAAATATGATGGCACAAGGATAGAAGAAATGGAGCCTAGTATGCCAAATTAGTTAAACAAAATAAAGTATTAAAACATGTACCAAGAGTAATGAAAGTATTACCAGTAGTTAGATGAACATCTGGTACTACTATGAGAACAGATTATAAGTATAATGACAATAGTTTTGTAACCAAAATATTGTAAACTAGTTGACTATGAATACATAGCCAGTAGTAAGCAGAACCAATGTAACCAACTAGTTAAGCAAGATACTTTATTAAAACTTGAACAAAGATTAATGAGAGTGTTACCAGTAGTGAGAGGAACACCTAATACTACTGTGAGAACAGACCATAACCATAAGGATAGTCATTTTATGTATAAATTATTAAAAACTAACTGACCATGATGGTGGAATCAGAATGTAAACAAACAGTAGGTAGCAAGTTATTTATGCAAAATGCAACATACAAACTTGTTTAAAAGTAGATAAAAATGTTATCGATGATCAGAAGAATGTCTGATACTACTTTGAGAATCTATATCAAGTATAGCAATAACAATTTAATTATTGTTTTATAAAAAAATAACTGATTACCATGCTATGACATAATGTAAACAAACCCATTACTAGAAATTGAAGGGTTCTCAGATAGCTAAAAGCTAACAAATATATGAAGGGAATTAGGTACTATAATTGTACACTAATTGCATTTATTACATAATATACCTTATATAGGAAAACCATAAATAAAATGACAATTGTAAGAAAAGAGATAGGAGGGTACTGAAACAATGCTAATAGTATATGATATACAGCCCTGTACATATACTAAAGCACAAATTCATGTAAATAGACGTTTATATTATTGTTAGATTACAATATCAATGTTATTAAATAGGAAAAAAATAGTTTTAAGGACAATTGTGAATAATCAAATATGGACGCCAAAGACGCCATGACCAGACATTGTTTGGGTAACAATTATTCCCAAATTTTGTATTAAACAAGTTGAGATATAGACTCAGATCGTTTAGTCAAAAGTGTTTTAGTGTAAATAGTTAAGTTTGGTGTAATAAACTTATTAAATATAAGATGCACCATAAAAATCGATAAAATCGTTATAGTGATTTAAATAATGGACGGATTATAATCTTGTTTGGACTTTAATTAAAGCGCAGGATGTCCGCAATTTATTGACACTAACCGTTTAACGATAAGACAAATATTAAGAAAGTTATTACGATTTTAAACTTTTTAATTATTTTTTGTACCAGTGCTGACGTCAAGCTAATCTCAAACCCAAACACAAAATTGGTAAAAAATTAAAAATTTTAAGAAGCCAAAGTACTTTGGGTTGGAGAGTTCAAACATTTCAGCCAATCGAATGAATGGAAATCGGCAGACAAGCCGGAGACGTTCCAAAGGAGCGTCACAGTCATCTATCAATCATCAAAGAGACAGGACGTGTCACTCTCCGGACGAGATATGAGGAAGTTTATATTTTTGAATTGTGCGCGACACGCAAACATCAGTAACTAACATACACTAACCTAAATACAACACAAGCATTTACGTGTGTACAGTGCGGAGTGAAGACTATTTAAATACGATCAGTGTACAATATCGATCGTATTTGCGAGTGTTGTGCGAAAAATAAACAGGGAGTACAATATTTTTAATTAATTAACAGTAAAACAGAAATAAAAATTTCTGTCCATACCGATCATTTATATACTACGCTAGTCAATAATAGCGAAGTATCATAATACTGATGAAATTTATCAGAATTGACGAAAGTATTATTTCGCAATTTTTAACACGATAAATAAATATTTTAATTATTTTTCATAATCAAAAGAATCACGATTAATGTACTTATTACAAAATATGAGCATAGTAAATAGTCGCTCAATTGACTAACGTTATTTTTTTGATTTTTATTATGAAGTTAAATATTTTAATTTTTATGCGAAAGAATATTCTATGCTACTGATAATTATGCATCAGAACTATTATAAATAATATGTATATGCTTAGATTAAGAAGAAATCAATATTCAAGATAATTAACTTTAATAACAATTCACGTTATGAGATAACCTTAAAATCATAACCGTAATTAGCCACCTTCTTTGTCACAAGTCTGTTCTCATATAATCCAAACCAGATGAAAACAATAACAAGAGTTTTTTTTTTATAACTTTTCCTCTTGTAAATAAATAATTCCCACAGTGAATTATTAAAATATAGTAATACATTTCAGCAGTGCAAACCAACGCACTTGTTTATTGTCAAGACAATTACTGTATACTGCGTACGAATTCCCGCGTACGATAATACCATAATTATCTGTTATATGGTACCAAATTTCTATTTTAATATTTGTTTGTTTGTTTTTTATTAATTGTTCATTTAATCTCATTATAAAACGCCACATCTTGTACCTGGCATCATGCTACTTAAAAGAACCACACGAACTTGGTAATTAACTGATATAAGAGGACATAACCTCTCAAAATAAAAACTATTGTATAACCAACAGGGTTACCAGCCTTGAGGCCAAGGAGAGTTTTATTTTAAATTTTGTTCATTGTAATTATTATCAGTAAAATTATTAGTAACTGATTGTCAATTTTTAAAAGATTTTATAACTTGATTAACTGTTAATAAACCTCTACATTTTTGTTACCAGTGGAAAAAGAGTTTAATTTCAAACTTAAATTAGTTCATTTATTAATAGTCAGTTCTACCAAAAGGTGGCGGAAGAATTCAAATATTTCTGATAGCTCAGAATTTTATTTAGCTGTTATATTATTTTTATTGTGCATGCTAGTCACGTTGGGTATTCAAACAGAATATCTACTTGTATATGTAGCGTGTGTGTTACAGCCGAGCAGTCACCTAACAGAACAACAATATCCACATGTGGTAAGTGGGGGAGGTTACTAACGGAGTGTGAGAAATACTTTTAAATTAAAGGAGTTAACCATCAATACCCACATATTTGTCAGTCACAATCAAACTAATAATAATAATTATAATTTGAACATTTTATCATACAACATAATCGTGGATACCGGTGCGTATCTGCAAGCAACATACAATCACACTTCAATACTATACTATATCTACACATCCAGCATCAAGAACGTATACACATCTTGTATCTTGTTACAATATTGATGCACACCACACTTACAGTTTTTTAATTGGGACTATGAACTGTATAGCTTTTCCAAAGTTCATACTCGTATCTTTAAATCTGCCTTTATTACAACTTCTAATATAAATTGCCTAATGAGTGTAAAAACTTCTGGTGCTTTGAGGGAGGATATTTTAACTTTTTAAAAATCGTCAAAGTTTACGTTTTCTTGTAGTAATCCGAAATTAGCATTAATATTGTTGTGTACACTCTCCTCAACAAGAAATTACGTTTTTATTTTAGATCCAAGCACAGGAAGGTAGAGTGCGATCAGTAAATTTTCAGCACAAAACTATTGTAAAAATTAAAAGATTATCATGGATCGTAACACGTAATACGTAACACATTCTTTACTGCGCTTACATACGTTGTTTCCATGCGAGATTGCTAACTCATTGTTATTAACTAAAATCTGTGGGCTGATTTGCCTTGGTGTGCTGCCAAAATGTCTTGTCGCCGATGTTCCGGCAGCACGCGCTGACTGTGTCCCAAACACGGGAAACAATGTGTTTGCTTTCGTAGGCGGCTGCCGCAGTCGTCACGACAATAAATTTTAACAATAGACTGCGGATAATTAGATAATGATAATGGTGACTCGGGCCGTGAAACCTTCTTAACATAAGACTATTAACTGTTATTAAATCTAGGTAGTTATTTATTTGTTCAACAGCTTATTTTTTAAGCTACACGGTTATTTCTAATTTCACAGGATTATTCTTTGTACAAAAAACAAACGCAAGAAAATTCAGACTAATTTCTCTTATGTCGACTGAAGGTTTCCTTCTCGTATGTGTTATTGCTTTGCCAGATTAAATCCACTCATGAGTTTGTATTCGAATGAACTACATCGCTACGTCATTACAGAAGGTTCTACACGTTTCTCGGCTATCCCAGCGGAGCCCAGCTGTAATGTTTGTGTGCGTACGTGGCATTTAACATGCGTCAACAGTCGAGACAGCGTTACGTAATACGGAACGTTCTCGTACATTCGATAGTGTTGTTCGACAAGCTTCTCGACTAGCCCAACGGTGCGTATTTCTGCCAAGGCTGCGCTGAAGTATCCTCTAGAGTTTTCGAGTGCTTGTTAAGGACGCATATTATGAAACCCTGCAGACTATAAATAGCCACCACCTGCCGCTTAGTTCAGTTTACGTCGGGCGATTACACAGTGAGTTTAAGTGGCGATTTATTCAAGTGAGGTTCGAAGTATTGTGGCGAAGTGTTATAATTGTGCGGGACTCTATTAGTTGACATTACTATTGCGTGTGGACAAATCTTGCTCGGATTATTATACAAGTTGATACTATACTGTATTTGTGATTAATTAAAGCTGATGATTAGTGACTTCATTGTTGCCTTGTATTTTGTTTCCACTGTACCGTACGACGATCAGTGGGACCGTGGTAACAATATTTTCTAAAGAAGGATCACATAGAGTGACGAATGCAAGTAGGCCTATTATATTTTTACATAAAGTGGATAAAAAAAATGAGTCTGGACAGCCCATCAGAGTAGACGATGGATCTGAGATTTAAAAAATCAGAACTGTACGGAATTATTTAAGAAATCATTTCACACTTCTAGTCTATCTGTGAATACATAACTAAAATTCATGCTTTCAGTATCCGTCTGAAGACGGATAAATTTACCTCTTTTATCCGTCTAGTGGCTTTTACTTTTTTTTATATATTTCACTACGCGTTTCTGGACATATGTCGCATCTTCAGGTGTAATCCCTCAGTAAGGTCCGTCAAATAATTAAAACAAATTACACACATGTCGTAAACAAATGTAAAATAAATGAATACGGAACACACGCAGTGTTGGTGCGCACCACGGTAACACTATAATCGACTGTTTATATGCTTACGTTGTTATTGACCGTGCACTGCGGACCTCGTCTTGTAATCTTATCGCTGTGTCGTACAGGAAACTGGACTGAAAGTTCAGCAGGACTTCTTTGTCTTTTTATTTTTAAAGACTTTATATATTTCGAACTCCTCGACATATCTGCCTTGTATGTCCACATATAACTAAAAAGTTATATATGCACTGTGGAAGAGCTAGTGCTGTGGGACCTGTGTAACAAACACAACTCTCACGTCAGAATTAAAGCACAGAATCCCTTCGCAATAAGTCGTAAAGAAAAACGGTTTGTTGTTGCTGTTTTGTTTTAGTATTTTTTACTGCTTGCTACCTCTCGTATGTTAGTCGTCATAACGTTACACTTCTCGACAACTTTCTGTTTCACAGTGTACATTACGGCTACTTCTTCTTCTTCTTCTTCTTCTTCTTCTTCTTCTTCTTCTTCTTCTTCTTCTTCTTCTTCTTCTTCTTCTTCTTCTTATTATTATTATTATTATTTACTCCAGCTGTACAATGTTTACACATTTTCCGGAACCAAAGATTACAGAAGTGATTGAATTCTTATCTTCCACTGCTGCTTCTCCATCCAAAGATCTTCTTCAATTTCTCGTTCTCTTAATATAGTCTGAATTTCTTCTATCCAGGTATTTTCCTTCTTCCTGGTGGGGTCCATTCCATAACTCTCCTTGGCAATCTTTCCTGTGCCATTCTTTTCGTGTGTCCATGCCAATGTAATTTATTCGTTTGGATAAAATCAACAGTTGAATTTTTCACATTCATTCTGTCCTTAATGACTTTATTTATAATTTTGTCACGTCTGGATACTTTTGCCGAACGTCTCCAAGAGTCCATCTCTGCTGTCATTAATTTTGTTCTTGTGTGTTTATTAGCAGTCCAAACTTCTGAGCCGTAAGTCTGATACTTCTAACAATGGTTTTAAATATTTTAGTTTTAGTTTCTGCTGTAATTTGCTCATTCCACAGGATTCCACTTGATGCAGAGACAGCTATCTTTCCCAAATTAATTCTGGATTTCATTTCTTTGTTTTGGTTCCCACTGGCCGTAATTTTCATCCCTTCTCTTCATTATGATATTTTCTTTTCTGATTCATGTTTTTGAAAATTTGCATTTTACAAATTCGTTTTATGCTGTTTTACAAATTCATGATAGTATCGTTATGCTTCGTCCGGCATTTCCAATACGCTGTGAGAGAGACGTTTATATTCTAATAGTCGTGACAGGTAGACCTCTGGAAAATCGAAAATTGACGTTTGGGGAATAGAAAACTTTGGGTTCCAGTTACACAGGTCTACAGTTTAACCCAGTTAAAATAAGAGACTTCTGAAAGGTACAGTATGTGACACGAACGCTGTTTTGTATATATGCGAACAGAATACAGTGTGATCGTTTGAATCTTAGAAAACTATGTGCGGTGCATTGGTTACATGTTTTTAATTATGTGCATATCATCATCATCGTCATCATCAACATCATCATCTTCACGGATTAAACCAGGGATGGTTTGTTCCGATCTCAAATAGGCAAAGATTACAGCTGGTCACTCCAGGGCTTCCTCGGACGTCGCACATCTCTCCGTCCCCTCGGCTTGTAGTTCCAGAGTTGTCTGGGGATGCGGCAGTCAAAGATGTTTCCACCAAGTCAGCCGATATTGGGCGATCCTGTCGAGTATACTCATAATATTCAGTTCCTGCCGTATATCTGCGTTTATTCTATGATCATGGATAGTGTACCCCCCCACGTGCCTGAGAAATCTCATTTCAGCCGCTTGGGTGCAACTGGATTGGCCTTTCGTTAAAGTCCAATTCTCAGACCCATAAAGAAGTGTGAGAAGAGCCATCACCTTGTAGAATTTTTGGAGTTTTCCTTTACTTACTGAATTAAGGGTTCGCCTAATAGTCCCGCACACAAGGTTGAACTTATGCAACTTATTCACAACGTCGTTGCTTGCATCATAAGACACACTGTAGCCCAGGTATTCAAAATTGCTAACTCGTTCCAGGAAAGCCATCACTTTGGTCTTACATGTGGACATCTGCAATCCAGAGTCTTTGCAGATTCGATTAGCAAATTTATCCCCATCTGCAATCTGTTTTAAGAGTCCGACAGAACAGATATTATGTGCATATAAAGTAATAAATGTTGTTTCTTAAGCAACTACGCGTTGAGAGGATTTTATTTGACTTACCATGAGTCCTGCTCTATCGGCGACCGAATCCTTGTCCACGCCTGTGATGAAAATGCCTAGATTGTATTCAACACCGCCGCGGATCATAAGGCCTAAACTTTGTCCCGGTTCTATACTAAGTTCAACCTGAAACAAAAGAAATTGCATTAATGGTATTTCCTCCCAAGGAATTTTCCTTTCAAGAAATACATTTCAACATTCTAAAACTGCAGAACAACGTTGTAACAGGCTTTCCAGTAAGAGGTGACTGATATTGTTAGATTATGGTTTCCAAGCAGCAACACTGTTCGATTGTCGTGTTTGACATTATTTGTCAGTTGTTAGACATTACAGTTATAGTCATGGGAGTAATACACGATAGATTAGCGTGCCGTCTATGTCGTTAAAATGTATTACGGAAAAAGTGTTCTGTTATAACAACTTAGAAACTTGTGATTTATTTTTGTCCGCAAAATCGGCCAGCGTACAAACTAATCCGTAACATAAATTAGACAAAACTGAATCTATACAATGAACAGATGCTTGTGCATGTGGGGTCATGTTGTTCGACAGAAAACATTTCCGTGGTTCTCGAAAGTGTTGCTGAGAATCCAAGAATGTCATTTCCAGCGTCCGGCTCGGAGGATGTAGTGCTACCTCACGATTGTAAATTACTATTGTGGTTAACGTTGATTGCTATGTGAGTTTGAACGCAATATGTAGTTCCAACAAGACGGTGCGATGTACCGCAGTACTAACGAAACGACGACGTTATCGCGCGCAAAGTTCACAGGCAGAATTTTTCACGAAATTATGAGGTCAGTTGGCCTCTATAGCTGCCTACACAGCCAGTGGCGTGGCGTGGGTACATAACACCTGTTGCCGGTTGTGATAGCTCTAAAACTTAACCTAAAAATTAATTCTAATTTTTTCTAGTACCAAGTGTTCTTTTTAGGACCAATATATTCTTTTTAGAGTCAAATATTTTTTTAGTATTTTCTATCATTTTCTGGCAGAAGATGAGGGCCCCGGTTCAACGGGATCTGACTTCCATTATATTACACAGAATAATCAGAACACAAATAATCGAATTAATAAATTAAAGACAAACAGAGAAACACATAACTAAACGAACAAAACACAAATAGGTAGGTAGTAACTGCTGGACGTTGGTTCCGAAACGAACATGGCTGCTAACTGAGCATTTTGCCGGTTTGTACAGCGGCAACATATTGGTGGACGAATGTGTACCCCTCTCCACAGTTTTTCAGTGACGCAGTAAAACATTGCCGATGTCTGCGCCGGCAACAGAAGACGGTGCAAGTGCCCAGCATTTCGAAAGCAATGCTACGCTTTTCTTAAATGTTTCCTTACTAATATTGTTCGGATTTCAAATTATTCAATAAATAAAGTACTTATTCTGTGATATAATAAATATTATTTTCTCTTATTTCCAGTACTGTTGCCGCCGGCAACTGCTACACACGATCATTTTCGATGTGTCACATTGGTCTGTTACACCGACAGGCCACACCGAAACGATTGTGTGTAGAGACAAAATGATGTGAGCTCACAGCAAGAGTGTGAACTGACGGAATGATGAAATCGCGTCATGCGGTGTGACAGTTTGGCATAACATCAGGGAGAAATCATCGTGTGTAGGAGTCAGCTCATTTCAGTCCGATCACTACTTCACACCTAGCTTTCCGCGCATGCGCTGTCTGGCAGAGTCGTCTGGTTAGTGTTGGGTGTTTATGTTGTTTTTGTACAACGAAAGCGTTAAAAAAAATTAACATTTGTATAAAACATGTTGAATTAATGTTACTATTTTGCAATGAACGACTTTAATATTATATTCTTAAAAAGTTCTTGATTTCAGCCTTTTTAAAAAAACTGTTTATTTTTGTATTTTCCTTAAATGGATTGTTGTGTACCGTAAACAATAACATTAAGTTAATATTTCTCTTAATTTACCTATACCTTATTTTGTTTAAAATTGTTTCATAAAATCTTATGGGACAATTTTATAGGGTAACTTAGCTAATATTATATACTACTCTTCCAGTAGCTCCCGTGTTATTTTGCCTCACGTTGGATGCGTCAATTTATAACTTATCGGGTGTCGTCCGTCTCATTCAAGCCCCGCGATGGAAGCCAATTTATTGTAAGCCTCGTATCAACGTTAATCCCCACTGTTGGATGCGTCAATTTATAGTAAGACTCGTGTATCCCGTGTTATAGTAATTTGCCCGTGTTATTTTGTAAATGTTAAGTTGTAATAAAAAGTTGTAAATAGTGTATCAGTTGATCGTGAATTATTTATGTTGCGTGTTTTCTAATGTGATTTAATATATAAGTTAAGAAATGAATTATTCTGCCTTGGTTTAATAATCAGAATTATTATTATTCCAATTCAGCAGTTAAAACTCCAAAATAAATTCTAAAATAGCGGTCGAGTCGTCCCAAACAATTCTTAAGTTCACCTTCGATATTAGGCTTGACCCTATTTTTGAGGTTAATCTTGGTTTTGTAGTTTGTGTAATTCCAACGACTCCCCGGCGTCTTCTTATTCTTGGTAATTATAAAACAAATGTTGATAATATCTTATGTTCATGAAATAATAACGCATGGATATGATTTATTAACATAATTGTTTAATCACTGTAATTTGAGTTCCAATTGATAGAAATTTTCATTCGATACACACGTTAGTAACAATCGATATTTATCTCAGGAGTGAATAATAAAATAGGTTTAATATATTTCGTGGGAATTCTTGTGGGTGCTACGAAAAGTTCCATTACATGATAAATAACAATATAGAGTACCTTTACAAATCTTTCTAGTACTTATAATCTAAAAAATTACAAAATTAAATAAGAAATAACATACAATGTCAGATGAGATTCAATACGCTTCGTACAAAGCATGCTGGTTAGAGTGACGTCATCATCATGGCTGCCGTCGTCCGTGTCAGATAATAATTGAAGTTTACTAAATGTGTCAAAATAAATGTTTTCCTTGTAACCACTGATTCTTTTAGATAAGGAATTTGTTTTCACTTGTTAAAATGTTCACTAGTGATTAGTGTTAGTATGAACTAGAGTGTTGTCTAGTGGTTGTTCGTTTTTGGATAAAAAATATTGTCAGTTATTAAGTCGAATTATACGTTACACATCTAGGCGATATTGCTGAACATCTCCTTGTGTTTTCTTTATATTTTCTTGATTGTGTGTCTTCCTGGTTAGTGAGATGATTGTAGTGAAGGAATTATTTATCTTCAGTGGTTGTCATAAAAATTTTCTTTCACAAAACAGATTAGTATTTTAGATTTTCATTTTAATAACATCTCGGCACGCACTATTAAACTGTTCTCCATCACAATTAACAATTAAGTGTCATTTCTTCTTTTTTAGTCACCGAACTGATCAAAACTTCTTAAATTTTGATTGGCCATTTATGTACAGGTTAAGTGTTATATGATCAATACCCATTAACTACTTTACATTTTACAAATTACTTTTACTATATAATTTTATTATTATATCCTAATGATACATGCAATGTTTATATGATTATTAATTACATAATTATAAACAATTTGGTACTAAACATGCCTCAGTTTATAACTGTAAAACCTTAGTCATTAGTGAATTTCTCTGATATATGATGGAACAATTTATTATGGTTGATTGTAAGTTCTACCTTGACTCCATGAGATAAATATATTTAAATTAATTAACTAATAACATAAACTCTTATAACATATAACAAAACTCTTAATAATAATACTTGATTTGACAGTTTTAATTTATTTATACTGTTAAACTATTGTCTGTATGATAAACTATTTTTTCTGTCTGTTAACAATAATAAAACACTTTTTTATAAAAAAATAAATAGCACACTGTTTAAATGTAGTTTGTGTCACTATTTATTATTATGTCACTTTTATCACTGTAAGGGGTTGTGTCCCTTTTTCTTTCCTTGATTATAGGCCTATACAATTTTGTTTAATACAATTTTATTTTATGAATTGGTACTCTTTATTGGGTTTGGTTGGGTTATTCATGGCAAGTTATTTAGGCGTACTAGGTTTATTTATTTAAATTTTGGTTTGTTTACTGCCCTATTCTACTGGGTAATTTCTGGGTGTCTTGATAATATTAAATAAGTCAAAGGTTGTTTTTATTTAGTTATATTTGGTTCCTTGGTTCCAAGATTTTCAAAACTTGGTATTTTCCTTTAATTGGCTATTAATTATGATTTCTTGTTACCTCTCTGGATAGGGTTTCCATATTATATTTACAATTCTTTTTATAACATTTTGTTTCGTTACAATATATAACTGAATATATTAACTAAAAACCATGACACCGACAAAAAAATAACTTAACACATAATATTGTCTACTTAAAACTACGACTGTTTACTTGATCGTCGTAGGTATAGTGGAAACAAATTAAGTACAAGACAACAATTAAGTCACTAATCACACCTTTAATTTTTACAGTTAAACAGTTCGTAATTAACAACACAGTCTCTACAAAAAATCAAATGAAAATTATTCACACGCAATAAAATGTCCACTAAAATTAAACACAATTGTATTACAATAAATTATACCGTCCGATTATAAAACACCACTCTTAACTAATAACTACTTGGACGCGCACAGTAATATCGCTACTATAACTCTCGAACCGCACTGTCAATATATCGCACTAATACTGACTGAACGTCGTTGAGTACTGGTATTTATACCGCCCCAAATTGCTAGATTATTCCATGGCGCCAGTATAGTTACGACGTAATTACTTGCGGCCTTGACACAGTCCGTGCGCCCGAGCGAAGTCTTGCACAGTCTAGAAAATGCGTCAACAAGCACGTACGCCACACACGTTACATTCCGGATCACTCTGGAACATTCGATAAACACGTAGATTGTTCTGTGATGTCGTAACACTGCGCCCTCCTTAGCCTGTTCGTCACGAACTGGCAAACCGTCTCTGAAGTAGTACTTAGCCAGGCGATCTAGGTGGACGACCTTGAACTTTCGCTGCCCTTCCTGTTGAATCCGATAAACAACATCGTTGATTCTTTTTTTTACAGTGTAGGGTCCTTCCCAGTTAGACTGAAGCTTAGGTGAGCGACCCGACGGCGCTTTGGGTTGAACAACCAGACCTGATCTCCTTCTTGGAAACCCACACTATTGCTGCGCATGTCATACCGAGTTTTCATTTTATCACTGGCAATCTTCAGCTGTCCTATTACCAAGCGATTCATTTCTCGCAGTTGTTTTTCTAATTGCGAGGAATAGTTCAGTGGCTCTTGGGACTGAGTCTCAGGTGATCCGAACATTAAGTCCCCAGGAAGACGATTTTTCATCCCAAACACCAATTTTGCTGGAGTCATGCCGGTTGTGTCGTGTACTGATGATCTATACGCCATGAAGAATAGTGGTATACGTTGATCCCAGTCTGTTTGGTTGGTTCTCGTCAACAACCTTCGAAAGATGCTGCTCAAGTGTCCTATTGAATCTCTCAACCATCCCGTCCGACTGAGCATGCAGAGGCGTTGTCCTGGTTTATCGAATTCCGAGTAGACGGCATAATTCTTTAAACACTCCTGATTCGAAATTTCTCCCTTGATCCGTATGGATTTCCATAGGGACTCCATAACGGCAACAGAAGTTGTGAACTAACTGCTTTGCCACAGTAGTAACCTCCTGATTTGGAATTGCGTAAGCTTCCACCCTCTTAGTAAAGTAGTCACCTACAACCATGATGTACCGGTTTCCATCGTCAGTAACTCGGAATGGTCCAGCAATGTCTATGGCAATTCTCTCGAAAGGCAGTCCAACGTTGTACTGTCTCATTTTTCCCCTGCTTCTGGTTTGTGGGCCCTTGCTTGCAGCACATATTTCACACGTCCGAACCCATTCCTCCACGTCGTGGCGAAGATGAAGCCAATAGAATCGCTTCCGTAATTTTTCAAGGGTTTTTTTAACGCCAAGATGGCCTCCAGATGTTCCATCATGCATCTCCTTCAAAACAGACTGCACTTTACTTCGGGGAGCTATCAACGGCATGACCAAGTCTCGTCCAACTGCACTTTCCCAAACCCTTTTCAGCAATCCGTTTTCTAAGGTGAGAGATTCCCATTGTGCTCAGTAGCTCTTCAGCACTTCGGAACCATGGTAGATATCTTGCCAATCCGGGCGGCGACCGACCTTCCTCTTTTGCTGTCAAGATCGGTCCAATGTCTTCATCAGTCATCTGTTCTTGTCGACAGTCTTGTGTTGTTCAGCCGTCAGCCAGGAAATCTACAGTGATGGCTTGAACATGTTCGCTTGAGTTTTGTTCTTACTTTCTGTGGCAATTTCGGCAGTCTTCCGGGTACGGTCTTCGTGATAAGCCATCTGCATTACCATGCAGGCGCCCACGTCGATGTTGTACCTTGAAGTTGTACTCTTGCAGACGTTCAAGCCACCTTGCCAACTGTCCTTCTGGATTTTTAAATCTTTAAGAGCCATGCAAGCGCGGCATGGTCGGTACGTAGTGAAAACTCTCTTCCATTGAGGTATTGATGGAAGTGCTCCAACGCTCGGACGATTGCCAGCAACTCTCTCCTTGTGACGCAATAATTTCTCTCCGGTTTAGAAAGTGTCTTGCTATAATACCCTATTACTCGTTCTTCACCGTTTAGAACTTGAGACAAAACTGCTCCTAGACCGTCTGTGTCCACAATGTACTTCCCTTCGGAATCTGGGAAAGCGAGAATTGGCTGCGAACATAGTGCAATTTTCGAAGTCCTAAATGCTTGATCACACTCCCTCGACCACTGGAAGTTTCGTTTATTTTCTGTTAGCTCATGTAGTGGTTTAGCAATAGTAGCGAAGCCTTTCACAAACGTCCGTAATATGAGCACAACCCCAGGAAACTCCGAACTTCATGTTTACTCTTCGCCACTGGCCAGTCTCTTACGGTGTCTACTTTATTAGGATCCATGCTAACACCCTCTGCCGAAACCAGATGCCCCAGATACTGTACTTCCTTCTGGAATAGAGAACACTTCTTCGGGCTCAACTTCAGTTGGGCACCGCGAATTCTAGTTAGAACCTCCTTAAGTTTTCAAAATGGTACTTGAAAGTCTTCCCGATGACTATGACATCGTCTAAATAAGCGAGGCCAGTTTTCCGTGTCAGGCCTCGGAGTACCAGGTCCATCAATCTTTCAAATGTTGCCGGTGCATTATAGAGTCCAAATGGCATGACGTTAAATTGGGGTAAACCACTTGGGGTCGAGAAAGAAGACCCCATTATCTTCTTGATGAAGACCCACTTGCCAATATAAACTCTTCAGGTCCAATGTGGAAAACCACTGTGCTCCAGACAACGTGTCGAGTGTATCGTCAACGCGAGGTAATGGATAGCAGTCTTTCTTTGTAACGTCATTTATCCTCCGGTAGTCTACACAGAAACGCAATCCACCAATCTTCTTCGCTACCAGCACTACAGGCGAAGACCAAGCACTTTACGAAGGTTCGATTACTCCCTCTGTCAACATGTCCTGTACTAACCGAGACATTTCCTCTTGTTTAGATAATGGAGGCCTTCGAGGAGTTTGGCGTATCGGTGTTGTGTCCCCAGTATTGATGCGATGTTGCACAAGAGAGGTTCTTCCCAGTGACTGTCCCCGGACTGCAAAACAATCTTTGAATTCATGTAAAAACTGTCTGAGTTCTTTTACCTCACCACTTGAGAGGTTGTTAGAAGATCTGTTCAATAATTCTTGCAGTTCCTCTGGTAATTTGGAATTATCCGAAGCAATGGATCTTCGTTGCGTCATTCCGGCTACCCAGGCCACAGGAGTCAATTTGCCTTGGAGCGTATTGCTTTGTAAAGTGATAGCTTGAGGCAAAACATTCGCCACTCTAATAGGTAAATTTCCGGTTTCGTCAGGTTTTACTAAACTTCTGGCAATTAGTATATCCGGTGTGCTGACTACCTGGGGTTCGAATATACAGCACTGATTGCCCCTAGTATCTACCTCGGTTCTAACCATGGTGATCTTTTCGGAGTTTGGCGGAACAGTTACGGCCACTTGGTTTATGACGTCCATCGATTTTTCTGCTGTCGTCATTGTTGATAGCATTACCTCTTCGCCTCCAATTCTCAAGACATTGTTTTTGAAGTCGACTATAAATCCGTATGCGTTCATAACGTCCACACCAAGAATTGCTTCGTCCACAATGTCTGCAACAAATACTTGATGATTAAACTCACGTCGACCGAGGCGTAGATGTATCTCCACTGTTCCATACACTTTTACAGGCCGTCCAGTAGCTGTTCGCAAGCTGCAAGAGCACCATATTGGCTTGAGATCTTTCACCACGTCGGGGCGCACAATAGAAACTGTTGCGCCTGTGTTAACTGTAATCGAGGTTGGCCTTTCTTGAACAAATCCGGTAACTACCAAGCTCCCGCTGTTTTTCTGAAGTGTAGAAATTGCGTATTCTCTAGGGGCTTCGTTCCTCCAGTTAGTCAGCACACGCCCCGTTGTACCGACTACTGGTCGTTTCCCTGCTGCTGAATTCTAACCCGACAATCTCGTTGTAGACGTCCAGGTTTCCCACATCTATAACACTTCGGTCTTCCATCCTTTCTTATTTTATTCTGTGCTTTGTTCCTTGTTCTTCTTCCTCATCTTCTGTGCCGTCGCGATCTTTTAGCGCGCGCGCGCGCACTTTATGACTTGTCCAACCAGACGCTGATTTGGCGGCCTCAAATTGCAAAACATGTACCAGGGCGTTTGCACTGTTCTGGTGTCTTGCTGTCTTGCATTCGTAACACTTGCTGTAGTTCGTTATCTCTGACACCGGCAGTAAATGTCTACATCGCAAAACTCGTTCGAAAATCTTCTGGCGCTTCAGGATAGGCCAGTCTAATTAGTCTGTCGATACTTGCTTCAAACTCTTGAAGGCTTTCCTCGGCATGCTGTCGCCTTGCTCTCAACTGGGTACAGTACACATCTCGCAAATGTTTATCACCATACCGTAATTCCAGAGCTTTTATCAATTCGGCATAGGTGTTTTGGCTGTCAGGTGGCACTTTCTGTAGTAGTTCTGCCGCGGGTCCTTTTAATGAGAGAATGAGTGAAACTGCCTTGTCTTTCTCCGTCCAATTATTTGCGCATGGGGCAGCTTTAAATTGGCGGAGGTACGTTGCCCAGTGACTGCTTCCGTCAAAGGTTGGAGCTTTGACATGAACTGTCCCTACTGCAGCCAAAGTGACTTTCTCTATTAACTTATTTTCTGTGTCTTTTTCTGTCTGTATCATTGGTACAGTCTGTTCACAAAATTGTTTCGGTCGCATCCTCAGGCACTGCTCAACTTCACTTTTAATTTGTTCTCTTATGTTTACCATTGACTTTTCTACTGCAGATATTTTATTTGCAACAGATTCTTCTATGACAGATATTTTTGTAGACATCGATTCTTCAACAATCGAGACAGATTTTTCTACTTCAGCTATTTTTAATGTCATTGATTCTTGTACCTCCGATATTTTAGTAACTTGGTTATTAAGCTCACCTCGTAGGAGACCCAACTCTGCAGCGGTGTGTTCTTTTGTCTGCTTTTGCTCCTGTATTAACTCCTTGATGTCTTCTGTTTCACGCTTCCGTTCTTCTCTTTCCTCCCTGCGTTTCTCATCCTGTCGTTTTTCTGCTTCTTCTCTTTCTTGTCTGCGTTCTTCTTTTTGTCGTCTTTCTCCTCTTCTGCCTCCTGTCTGCGTCTTTCCCCTGCTTCCAGCAGGAGGGTTTTCTGTCTCTCTTCCGCTTTCTCTGCATCCTGTCGTCGTCGTTCTTCTGTCTGCAACAACAACGCCTGGAAATTTTCCATCATCTGATTGGCATCCATTGTTTTCCGATTAATTACGAATTACACTCGTCTTGTACAAAGTGTTCACTGTTTCCACTGTTAACCGTTTTATCCCACTTCTGACACTACTGTTACGACGGTCTACTTGATCGTCGTAGGTACAGTGGAAACAAATTAAGTACAAGACACCAATTAAGTCACTAATCACACTTTTAATTTTTACTGTTAAACAGTTCGTAATTAACAACACAGTCTCTACAGCAAATCAAATGAAAATTTGTTCACACGCAATAAAATGTCCACTAGAATTAAACACAATTGTATTACAATTATACCGTCCGATTATAAAACACCACTCTTAACTAATAACCACTTGAACGAGCACAGTAATATCGCTACTATAACTCTCGAACCGCACTGTCAATATATCGCACTAATACTGACTGAACGTCGTTGAGTACTGGTATTTATACCGCCCCAAATTACTAGATTATTCCATAGCGCCAGTATAGTTACGACGTAATTACTTGCGGCCTTGACACACTCCGTGCGCCCGAGCGAAGTCTGGCACAGTCTAGAAAATGCGTCAACAAGCACGTACGCCACACACGTTACATTCCGTATCACTCTGGAACATTCGATAAACACGTAGATTGTTCTGTGATGTCGTAACACTATAATTATATAATATAGTAACTGACGGCACACTGATGTGACCGTGTGTAGGCAACGCCATCACTTCAGTATGATCTGGCACGTAAAAATGAACACATCGAAGTGACACACCAAAATGATCATGTGTAGGCCGCTTAAGATCGTTCGATTCGACACCCGTTGGTTTTTTTTCTTTGGGTATCGTAAAACGTAAGGTATACGTTAAGAATACAAAAGCTTCTCATGACATTGGAATTGATATTTAAGGTATAATTCTTGTTAGTAAATTACAGTTGTCGTCGACGACACTTAAAATTTCGATAAAATTGCATGTTATATCGCGACGGCAGCTGTAGTCATTTTCCTGGTATTACTTTTCATGTACAAGTATAATCAGTCATAATTCTTCTTCTTCTTCAGGCTGTGGACCTTACGATCCGTTGCGCACTCCTTCGTCAGACCATCTTTTCTTTGGTCTTCCAATATTCCGCCGTCCTTCGGATTATAAACAAAAATTTATTTTCATAATCTGTTCTTATGCA
The DNA here is from genome assembly GCA_034769895.1 of Magicicada septendecula. Lineage (NCBI taxonomy): Eukaryota > Metazoa > Arthropoda > Insecta > Hemiptera > Cicadidae > Magicicada > Magicicada septendecula. Next base: position 87,605,830 of record CM068371.1, on the reverse strand, counting down.
TCCTTTTAACGTGATCTGCCAAATCCTGTCTGTATTGCTTTATCGTTTCGTTTAGGTTGTATATTCTAAGGATGTTCCTTATATCATGATTTCTTAGCCAGTCCCTCCGTGATGCTCCTAGTACTGATCCTAAAAATCTCGTTTCACTAGCTTGTATCCGGCTTTGGGTCTTTGCGTTCAGTGTCCAAATCTCACTGCCATAAAAGCACTGCCATCACTTTATAAAGTTTCAAAAGAGTATCTCTTCTGACCTTTCCATTCAGTGTTCTTCTTACCGTTCCACACATGTGAGTAAGCTAATCGGTCATATTGTTAGTTAAAATAAATACACTTTAAGTTTTCTAAATTTAAGTGTAATTTATTAAAATTATATTCGGTAGCTCTTATTGAAAAAAGCCTGTTAATATGTACGCAGGAGCGGGAAGGCGTGATGCTTCAACCGCACACGCCGGCTCTAAAGTATGTATTCATTAGCTATAAAAGCAAACTGTACTTCTCATCTGTTGCATAAACTATTATGTAAATTGATGGGCATTAATTCAATTTATTTGCATTTACTGGCACGAATTGTTTTGTGTTATTGCTTGCATTGCTAACGCAGATAAACGTTTTGTTGTTAGTTGAATACATAATAGTCTTTTTCTCTCGATCTACCCGTTACGTTTTTCGGACAAAATTTTTTTTTAAACTCTGTCGCTGTTGAAACGGGTAGTAATTCTTTTAACATAAGAACATAATATATCCTGACGCGCCCGCGCGTGTGTGTTTGAGAGTGGGTGCACGTTGAACTAAGATGATTTATGTTCGTTATTCTGTTTTGTACACTTAATGATTGTATGTAGTCGTCAATGCCGAATGTAACACGAGTAATTTCTTCTTCTTCTTCTTCTTCTTCTTCTTCTTCTTCTTCTTCTTCTTCTTCTTCTTCTTCTTCTTCTTCTTCTTCTTCTTCTTCTTCTTCTTCTTCTTCCATCCCCTTTTGCCGTCAAGCGTCGGCGTCCTTCAGCCACTTCCGATATACTCCTAACTAATATGTGTTTGACTTCTAACATGACCTTACGCTTATAGTAGCCAGCTTCCCGCTACAGTCGACTAATTCCAATCTCGGTATCCTTCTTCACTTTCCTCCTTCCGGGCTTGCTTCCACGAATACATTCTGCTTTGTTTCGTCCATTCTCATTACACGACCTAACCAAAGCACTGCCGTTCTCTTTACTATCTCGACATTTGATTTCGTTTGGGGTGATGGTCACATTCCCCCCAATGCGTCCTCTTCTAGCTCTTCCATCTGCCGGCTTCAAAAAGTCCATTTCATTGGCTTGCAATCTTCTTGCAATAGCATAGGTAGGAAAGCTGTACGCACCTTTAACATATTCCGTAACTTACTAAGTACATTCTGCGATGGGCGAAAGTATAAAAACACACAAATGGAAACAGATTACCATTTGGAAGCGATTGATTGCAGCATTTTATTTAGGAAAATTATATTAAGAAAAATATTGATTAGTATAACAAATGTGAATCTAAGTCGAGTCAAAATAATGTAGAACAAGGAGGTTGTTTACAGTGAAATTGGCGATGCGACACCTAATCATTGAATAAGACGCAGCACTGCAGACAGGAAACTTCGGAGTTAACAAAAATGGCAGACAAAGAACAAAACTGTGCAACGTATTCATTATAGATACTTGACGGGAGTAGCGTAAGAGACATAAATAAGAAAATATAAAAACAAATGAAAAATAATTGTTAAAGGTTTCTATGAAAAGGAAGAATATTATTAATCTATCAAATGCTTAGAGAAACCTGAACAAAATTATTAGCTTAAGGAAAGTATGTTATTGTATATTACATTCCGAAATTATAATTAGTTATTACTAACTGGAATGAAAAAGCGAACAGTACGAAGAATTTCAGGTTTGAAGCAAAAAAAAAATAAATAAAGACATAAAGAAAGTTTGAAACTCACGACCTAGAGGAGATTTTGAATCAAGAGAATATAATAAGATAGGCCTACATAAAAAAACAGACTAACGTGCTTGGACACCGTGCAGAGAAGAGCCCCAGGAGCGATGATCTAGAACGCGATGTACGGGGATGATTGAGAAGAGACCGTGAGGAACAACAAAACCAATACGGACAGCTCAGACTGGGATTGACACGATTAGAAGTTAAAAATGAGGACACAGGTGGCTAGAGCAGAGCGGAACGGCAGCGAAGGAAGATTAAAACTTTGACAACATGCGAAACCCCACTGAATGAACACAAAAAATAGCCTTACCTAACATAATCTAACCTAACCTACCAGAATTCTAGAAAAATGAAGCGGTCCAATATTTGCGTTAAAGTGAGGATCCAATATGTATAAATACTACAGTGACGTCTTGCCTGTCGAACTCGGAAAGCAACTTGCAGATAGGTCTGCATTCACTGAATCAAATCTTCGAGGATTTCTGATTACAGATCTCCACATTGAAGGCCAAGGTGATGGCGTTTATGGAGTTGATCACATACAATCAATAATTTTCATAGATGGTATTGTTCAGGAGGAGATCAGTAATTTTTAATATCTGGGGTATGCAGGTATGTAATTTTTAATAATAAAGCTATTGCATTACAAACAATGAAGTAGTGAAGAAGTGACATAAATTCAACCATATATGTTGGACCATCAAGAGAACTCTAAAGCCAACGAATAAAGAAACACACCTAAAGTTCTACAAGGTGATGCCCTCCCCAAATTTCTCTATGGATCTGTGGATGTGAAACTTTAACGAAATTCCAGGCCAGTCGTATTCAAACGGCCGAAATGGGATTTCTCAGACATCTGGCAAGATCGCAAAAGAAACGTTGATATGCGGTGGAAACTGAATATTATGAATATATTCGATAATATTGCCCAATATCGATTGACATGTTTGGAATATCTTAACCGAATGGATGACTGCCGCATCTCCAAACGACTATTGAATTATAAACCGAAAAGACGGAGAGGTGTGGTACGTCCGAAGAAGCGTTTGAGTGACCAGCTCTAGCCTACCTTCTTGGGACCGGAATTAACAATTTTTGGCTTAATGCTTGTTGGAGATGATGATGACGTCTTTAACGTTGCAATGCTACTATTTAAAATGGTTCTGTACACACTAGTTGGGTGTTCGTTTGCAGAGTCTGTAAAGTTTTGTTAATTTACTGCAAATATAATATCATTATGTCTTAATTGATTACACTACTATAAATAGAATGTTATTATTTTAATTTTTAAGCAACTATCAAGTTGTGCTCAGTCCGCAATTAGCCTTAATTGAGGTTGCAAATTTGACTTTCCTGCCGGTTTACCTTATCTTCAGTTACAAGTGGGTCACCGGCAATATCAGTGTGTTCAGATTGCAGATTGCGACTCAGTTTGATGCCTCTGAATGGAGAGTACATATTAATCCGTTCTAGGTAATTAGTAATGTAGAAAAACAAACGGGGCCGTACAGACGATCAGGATTACTACTGCTAGTCAGTGTTACTGCACCTAATGAGGTCTAATCAGTGTTACTGGCTGGCTATTAATGTTTGCCAACATCCGTTACAACGGTCAAGGAAGTGCAAATACTTGTGAGCATTAGAACTGATGATTTTATAATGTTTCAAGGATTTTTTAAATCGTCGATTGCGCAATTTAAGTGTGAAAATACTTTATGCTGAATTTTCAAAAAGGAAAAGGATCAAGTCTGTGGAAATTTGAATGCTTTTCTATTATTTTTTTCTTTTTTTTATTTCTCTAAAAAATTTATTGTTGAGAATATACTTCTGTTGTATATAAAGCTATATAGAGCACTAAAAATTTCTTCTTAAACTCTACTGCCTGATTGCATATCTGTTTCAAACTACCTTCCTTATACCAGACAGACAAGTCTGCCATGTTCTTTCCATTCTATGTCTCTCTTCACAGGTACCACGCAAAGACCATTGACCATTTACCTAAAACCTGGCAGTATTTCCAGTCTAATTCTATTTTATGCGACCTCTATGGTGTTTCCGAGAAACAGACAATAGTTGCACACCTATAATTTATACTTCACACATATTGTATCGTGTTATATCCTCTTTAATTTAGGCCTTTACGCAGACGATGTCATCCAAACAAAGCGGAAACATTTTAAACATATGACTGACTGTGAATTGTGACTGTTATTCTAAATATACAATGGGTGCTCTTTGCTGATCATGAGGTTAATTTCTTTTAGTGAGATAATGGTTTATAGCAGGGATTGTTTACTACAATCTTAAAGACTAATTTACGTAACATAATTATAAAACAATTACAATTTACGTAGCTTATATTATTGTAATAGTACATATTTAATATTTATTACTGTTTTACCTCAAGATACATTATTCCTTATTTGGAACCTGTTTCGGAATCCTATTGTTCCCATCCTCAGACATCTTAATTTTGGATCTTCTTGAGTATTTGTGTTTCGGTTGGTTATTGCTATGGTTTTCTGTTGGTTTTTGGTATTTAGACTGGTATTATTGTGTGTGGGTGTGATTTATATATTTGGTTTTTGAGTGTTTTATTGTTTTAATTACGAATGGAACAAACTAGAATAGCCAAGAGAGTCCCCGCCCCGTCCTCCCTCCCAGTGTGGCAGGTGTGACTAGTCAAGGCCGCGTTCAAGTTTGTTCTATACTCGTCAAGAGGCCACTTGAGATACGCATTAGCGTCAGTATTATGTGGCGTGCAAATTAAGGATGGAACGTCAATTCTAGAACTCTGCGTGACCTATAAAAGCAGAGCGTCTGGCGTTGTCAAGAGGTTTAAATGTAGCGACTCCTATATTAAGATTAATTGATTCCATTGACGTCTGTTTATCTGTGAAACCTGAGGTCAACGATAAGCCGTAGAGAGGTTTAAATGTAGCGACTCCTATATTAAGATTAATTGATTCCATTGACGTCTGTTTATCTGTGAAACCTGAGGTAAACGATAAGCTGCAGAGAGGTTTAAATGTAGCGACTCCTATATTAAGATAAATTGATTCCATTGACGTCTGTTTATCTGTGAAACCTGAGGTCAACGATAAGCTGTAGAGAGGTTTAAATGTAGCGACTCCTATATTAAGATTAATTGATTCCATTGACGTCTGTTTATCTGTGAAACCTGAGGTAAACGATAAGCTGCAGAGAGGTTTAAATGTAGCGACTCCTATATTAAGATAAATTGATTCCATTGACGTCTGTTTATCTGTGAAACCTGAGGTCAACTATAAGCTGCAGAGAGGTTTAAATGTAGCGACTCCTATATTAAGATTAATTGATTCCATTGACGTCTGTTTATCTGTGAAACCTGAGGTCAACGATAAGCTGCAGAGAGGTTTAAATGTAGCGACTCCTATATTAAGATTAATTGATTCCATTGACGTCTGTTTATCTGTGAAACCTGAGGTCAACGATAAGCTGCAGAGAGGTTTAAATGTAGCGACTCCTATATTAAGATTAATTGATTCCATTGACGTATGTTTTTTGAAACGAAACGTTTAAATCGATTATGTTTTTCCATACATAAGCATTAGCGTCTGAAGTACTTCAGGATAAACTGACGATTTTGAGGTACTGAAACAAACTTTGAAGACAACGAGCTATCTCTTAAATTGTTTAACACGGTCAGGCGGAAATTAAATACCTGCCGCGTCTGTAAGGAATTGATTTGTGAAATGTTGAAAACTGGGCCTGTTAAACAAAATTATGATAGCGTACGTCGCAAGTCTGTGCACACCTGTTTGCAAATGCAGGCTCTTGGTATTTTCAATTGTTACTTATTTCTTGTTATAGACCACATTTTTGCTTCTTGTATTCGTAAGCTTTTACTGATATTTTCTTTCGTTTTGTCCGAGCTTACATTTGATATTTTCGTTATTTAATTCCCAGTGTGCAGGGTACAAGGTAACGATATCTCTTTACTTTTCTGGTCTTTTCACTGTACGCTGTGTATCTTTATTGGTTTCATAACAGTCATCAATCGAATCATTTTTAAAATTTAATTTGGTTCTTTGTAATTCTACTCAAGTCTATTTCAACAGTCTTCTTTCAGTGATAATTCTGATTATGATTATTCCGTTAGGCATTTAAAATTTTTCTTCATTTCCGTTTAGGTACCCCACAACGTCAGTAAGAAAACAGCATATAAAAATAAAATAATTGGACGAGCATAGCTAGTTCTCAGTTTTGACTCGACCGTTTGCCATTTGTCTGTCTATTTGGGGCATGTCTCACGATAACGTTTGCCAGAATCAACCGATTTTTGAAAAATTTGGTATGGATGTCCGTTCGTTTACCCTACAGAACCCTATTGTTTTTTAGATTAATCCCGCTTAAAATAGGGAGAGGGAGAGGCAAAAACGCGGGCCATCGAAGTTGTGAAAAAAGTTGTAAAAGCCAATGTGGGATATCACATTAAAAGGCATTGAAACCACAATTTGAATATAGTGTTCATTTTTTAATTTTTTTGGAGGTCAGGTCTAAAACGTGGGTGGAAATTTTGATAAAATCGCAAAAGTTCACGTAGGCTATCAAATTATAGAGAATTTTAACTATCAAACTAATATCTGAATGCAATCTACAATTTTGGAAATATCAAAAATTTAGGTCTCAAAAAAAAGTTCGGAAATCTGAAAAGATTGTAAAAATCCAGCAGAATGTCAGTTTCGAATGTTTAATGTTAATTGTGTTGGACTCGACGGCTATCTTATTCCTGTAAACTAACGACCAGAAGATAAGGCATAAAGCATAAAGAACGGAAAAAATATACCTGATCTCATGTTTCTGCATTAAAATCTATAAACGCACTCGGTAAATAATGATCAGATACAGGAAATGTATATATAAATTGCTATTAGTTGGTAAATGCGTCGAGTCACGTAAGCTAAAAGCAAGCCGTCAAGGACAAAACGGTCATTTTTTATGTTATGCGTTTGACGTATCAATTACGGGTAGGCGATACATCAGCTGACAGCAGAGCCGCGGATTTTGTTTTACCATCTACTGGAATTGTGGCTGAATAACATCTGTAGGAAGTAATATTTTAAAATAAATATAAACATATAACTTGATACCAGTATATGTAATTTAAAAACTCGTTTTAGGAAGACATGCTGGCTGAATCTTTCCTGTACACTGGTCAACTTGAAAGTTAGTTCCAACTTTAAAATAGACAAGTCCTATTACTTAGAATGTAGAAAAACGATCCTGATATTTAAATCTCTCCTTTAGCCTCATTTTCATGAAAGACAGAACTTACGATTTGCAGAAATATTTGAATTTTGTTAAAGAATTTTAAAGTACAAAAAGTCTCAGGGCTGGCAAGTCTGAGAGCTATGTAAATGTTAATGTTTAGTGTTAATTGTATTATTGTGTGCTCTACAATTGTTACATCAGTGAAGAAATAGTAGAGTAATCGAGATTTTTGTATTTTTTTATATAATTAAAATTTACGTATCATCAAAATTTATGTAATAATAAATGTAATTCGTTCAAAATGTGAGCGAGTTCTGCAGCTCCGGGAGTACACTTTTTTTGAGGGGATGAAAATGCTATTTACGCACATGAGCCGACAGCCCACAGTATCGGACTCCCTTCTTACAGTACGGACTAAAGACACCCCCTCATACTACTTGAGCGCTAGCCCGTAACCGTTTGTCACATTACTTCAGGCTGGGCGTTGCCTTTCCCTTCTGATGTATTTATCTTTTATGTGCCTAGGTCACGGTGCGATCGAAATCGGCCTTCTTCACTCGTGCGATTGTCTCGATGTAATTTGACGCCTGGTCCCAGGAGCTTTCCCGCCGGAGCATGTGACTAATAACTATAGTCTGCGGTGTTAGATGACTCAATTCTGACTCCAATTGTATCCGATTTTTGTTCCCACTTACCGCAGACAAAAAAGGAGTGGTGCGCATTTACACCAGAGCGGTACAGACACTGGGCCGTCGCTGACTTATCCATCATAGGGATAAGGTAGTACCGTACTTCCCCGTGCTTTCTTTCCATCCATTTTTTAATTTCTAAGAATAATAAACGAATCAGATCCAGCGAAGCGTAAGACAAGGATAAGCTGTTATTTAACTTGTATCAGACAAAATATTTAAAGAAGCCATACATGAACAAGAATTTGGAGTAACGGCAAATTAATAATTAACATTCAAAACGCCGACAATACAGTCATATTCTGTGACAATATTTAAGGTCTTCAGCACCTCCTAAACTCTGCTAATACTGTGAGTAAAGAGATAGGATTAAATGTAAACGTTAAAAAAACAAAGTTTATGGTCTCTAGTCGTCACTCTCACGCAGACACAGGACTGCTACAAATAAATGGAAAAAATATTGACAGATGCCTCAGGTTACATAGTTACGATGCTATATCCCTGAACATCCTGATCCAGACTAAGAAATTAACTTACTTGATTACTCCGTGCAAAATTTAAAAAAATAAGAACATTTCTATATAATGATAACATCCACTTAAAACACCGTCAAATAATGATTAGTAGTTACACTCGGGAGCACATACGATGGCGAAAAGTGAAATCGCATTGCGCAAAGAGAAACAGAGTGCTTCACTGCGACAACAAATGCAATAAAAGCCCGCGAACTGTGCTTATGTAAGCGAAACGATTGACTGGTTGTTACTGCCTAATAGACCGCGTGATACTTTGCTCTTATTGGGTAACAGATCACGTGATACTTTCTCTTGCCTCTGCGAAGCTGACAGGTCTCGCCTTCATATGTGCTCCCGAGTGTACCACTGTATGGGGCCGAAGTATGGAAGCTGAATGCTGCAACAATCAGTAGTCTGAAGTCAATCGAGACGTAGCTACAGGGCTCAGAATGCCCTGGACAATTAGGGTATGAAAACGAATGAGGCAGTCTCAAGTAGAGCTAACGCGGTTCCAGAAACATCGAAATGTCAGAAACTATCATACCTTGGACTCACACTAAGAGCTGATCCATAAAATATGCTCCAGCTGACAGTGATGGGTAAAATGGAGGGAGAAAAGGGAATAGGAAACAAACGGGCATCATGGTTATCCGCACCGGAACCGGAAATCAGAATAGGTGAAAACTACAGAAATGGTTAACGTCAGGGGGCGTGACAGTACAAGAAGAAAAGAATAAGCGTTTCGTATTACACGTAACATTGTTACCTTAGACAAAGTTGCAGAGTTACATTTGAGAGAAGTAATAACGTAGTTCAGAGCGTGGTTCAGAGATGAAAGAAAGCAGTGTACTTTAAACTTGCGAAAAAATGAATGATACGAAATGGACAAGAAGAATTGATACCCGCTAAAACAAAGAAAAAAGCAGTATAGATAATAATTAAATAAGAGTGTCTGTGGCGAGAAAGGGTGGAGAAAGGAAAAATACGTAATTACTTCCATATTCCTTAAGGAATGGAAGTATGGTGATGGCAAAAAAAATCGTGTTCGAGATTATTGCAGATTCTGATTCTACTACACTCAAAACATGAAAAAAAGTCGTTTTCCGAAAAGTGTCTGTGTGTGTGTCTGTCTGTCTATCTGTCTGTAGATTTTTTTTCTATGGCAAACGATAACTGCCGCAAATTCAAACAGAATCAAATAATTTTTTGCATGCAGCCCTGATTTGCAGAGTACTCGCGACCTATTGTTTTTGGTGAAGATCGGTTGAGGGAAAGGGGTAGTTTACCTGCAACGGTTTTTTTTTAGCAAGGGTAATTTTGTTTGTTTGGCAAACGATAACAGCCGCAAATTCAAACAGAATCAAATAATGTTTCGCATACAGCCCTGAATTGTAGAGTTCTCAAGATCTGTTGATTTTGGTGAAGATCGGTTAAGGAAAAGGGGTAGTTTACCTGTAACGTTTTTTTAACAAGGGTATTTTCTATGGCTAACGATAACAGCCGCAAATTCAAACAGAATCAAATAATGTTTTGCATACAGCCCTGATTTGTAGAGTACGCAAGACCTGTTGTTTTTGGTGAAGATCGGTTAAGGGAAAGGGGTAGTTTACCTGTAACGTTTTATGTTTTAACAAGTGTCTTTCCTATGGCAAACGATAACAGCCGCAAATTCAAACAGAATCAAAAGATTATTTGCATACAGCCCTAAATTGTAGAGTTCTCAAGACCTATTGTTTTTGGTGAAGATCGGTTAAGGGGAAGGGGTAGTTTACCTGCAACGTTTTTTTAACAAGGGTATTTTCTATGGCAAACGATAACAGCCGCAAATTCAAACAGAATCAAATAATTTTTTGCATACGTCCCTGAATTGTAGAGGTCTCAATGACTTTCGATTTTGGTGAAGATCGGTTAAGGGGAAGGGGTAGTTTACCTGCAACCTTTTACGTTTTAACAAGAGTAAAGTACTTGAAAATTTATTTAAACTTTTTGAAACAATGGTAATTGTTAAAAATAAAATAATTTTGTTGCCAGGCAATAAAATTATAATTTTTTCATTTTAATGTAATATAATATTTTTCATTTAATACAGCAATAAAAAGGCAGGTAAGACACAGCCTGGCTGTTTGGCTGAAAATGAATTTAAATATAAATCTTAGAATATGGAAGTCATGTATGGTTCTCCATACCGATATTTTAATAGTATGCTTGCGAATTACCTTGCGTATTGCTTTCTCTTTGTTGGACCTGGAGCTGGAGTAGGTCCAACGTGGTGGCGGTGGCGGTGGAGCGACGAGGACGGGCGGTGAGGCACGGGCGTATTCTAGAGGAGGCGAAACGGGCCGTCCTTGGCGGTCCATCCACGAGTACGTCTGGCGCAACAGCCACGGACCACTGCCGGACGGAGGAGGCGCAGGTGGTTGCGACGGAGTCGGCATGTTGGGACTCCTCACTGTCATACTCAGCTGTCTGCACGATTTGAGCATCTGCAACAAAAAAAAACATATTGCAAGGCTAATTATTATTGCTTCGTTCGTTAATTATTTATTAATTGTTAACTGTACATATTTGTTTGCATTGAAAAAGAATAGACGTTGAAGTCTAGAATAGGATGCGGTTTCTTTATGACAAAAGCATGCCGTTGCTGCCAAATAAGCGTCGACTCAGAACTAGCAAGCAACGGGTTTGTTGAAAAATGATTTATTGTACGTAATTACTAAAGCAGAAATATTTGTAACGTGCTATCGTCCTCCTCGCCGTGACATTTCTGATGGACAATGCGTTATTAATTAGACATAAAACTGACCCAATTTCAGCTCAGTCGCTGTTGTGGCATTTCGGTCGGCAACTGCTGCCGCTGTACTCGACATTTAAGCCTTTTTTTTATTTGATGTGAAGTATAATAAATCAAATCTGTGACTCTCGTTCCCTCTCTTTCACCCCCTCTGTGCTATCTTTCCGCTTTTCTGTTTTCTGCCCTGTTCCCAACCGTTCTGCGCGGATAATTATTTTTAAAATGTCACATCTTTAATCAATATAGCCTGCCTAGTGGTGCGAAACCGTACCCCCTGGTATATAATTCACATCGGCTAATCAGTTTGAAATAAGCCAAACGTTAATTAACTGACACACACACTGTGCTGTTTAATATCAGTAAGATACTGACGTTTTCAATAATTACTTTTGTGTCGTGAAATGTAAAACAAAAGCGCCGACGTGCGAATAGCGAACGCAGCAAAATATTTCAATGAAACAACAATAATTACTCAACAGACGAGAATACAATATTATTATGTTTTTCGTTTTTCTTAAAACTCAGGTAAACATTAATTAGGTTTTGACATTTATTCGAATTAACAGATAATAAGAATGTTTTTTTCATTATTGGATTTTGTTGTTCATGACGTGTTCTATGTTATCACTAACCACATTAGAATAATTCTGACGCGGAACACTATTATTTTAGATAAAAATTATTTAATTTTTATCTCACTGCCTAAACTAGTTTTCCGTAGAGTTTCGACAGAGGCTGCCGCTAGGAGCGCTCTTCCTCCTGCTTTTGGTGATGGTGACTTCGTTCCAAAGGTCGTTGTTGTGTGAGTGTGCTGTGTAAAATGTTCAAATAGTATGTGTGATTTAAATTGTTTTTGTTCGTTTAGGATGTCGTTTGTATATTTTTAGTTGTTCAAGAGTGTCTAGTTTTCGGCCTTTTGTGTGTACGTGTAGGATTTCCATGTTGTTGTTTATGTTTGGGTATGTGTGGTCTGCCGCAATAAGATGGTTTGGAAAGGTAGAGTCGGTGGTAATGCTGTAATGTGTTACATGTACCTCTGTTTGAAGCTGCGACTTGTGCGGCCTTTTAGAATTTGTTACCTCCTAAGCACCAATTTTTTAATTTGGAAACACCATGTAAACCAAATTTCTTTTCTTGTTTGTGTGTGTTTTTTGGCAGTGTGTGTTCGATTTTATTTCTAATTCTGTTTGCAATGCTGTATCCAGCTTTCCTTTTTAAATTTGCGGGCTATTTTTTCAGTGTGGTTATTGATATGTGTTAGTGTTGTGAATTTGTTGTTATATGTCTTTCTCCGTTGTGTGTTTTGCTTAGGAGTTTGTTAATTAATTGTTCTATTATATCCATTGGCAGAAGCCAATGATGATGTAAGTTGTAAAGCTAGATGATGATGTAAAGCTAGAACAAGTTGTGTTTAATTCGTCTTGACAGTCTTTTTCGTCTAGTGGGATGTTGTATAGTATGCGTATCGTGCTACTGAAGGCCGATAGTTTGTGTTGTATTGGCTGATTTGAGAAGTTATGTATCAGTGTGTCAGTTGTAGTGTATCTGTAAGACGAAGAATAGGAATGTACAAATAATTGCATAAAGATCTTAAGAATCGAGGTTGAAAATTAGTTATGACAGGCCTGTAAAAATCTTAGCTTTAGCGGGCAGGCACCTTACGTTACAAAACACCTACACTAGGCACGTTAAATGTTAATTTTAATTTGTCCCTTTTACTCATGTATGGTACGATTTAATTGGAATACATTAGGAAATAAATCACCAACAATATGATACGTTTTCTGTTAGGAATACGGCGCGTTTGACGTCTTTTGCATGTGGTAAAATATCCATTGAGATACAGGTCGACACTATATTAGATACGTTTGACGATACGTTTGAAAATAAGGTTCCGAGATATAAAAAAAAATACAATTTTATAAAGTTGTAGCAGCTTCAGTAATTGAAGCTAAAGCTTCAGCAGGCAGCGAAAGTGTAACCAAGCAATATCAAGGACACACGGAACTGAAATTGGATTTTTGTTGAGGATCAAAGAATGCACGTGAGAAGACCAAATAAGAAGTAAAGACATTCAGAGAGAAATGGAAATCTACAATACCGATGGTTTAATATAGAAAATATACTGAATTGGAAAATCATATAAGTTGCGGACTGGAAAAAAAAATATATAAAATTATTAAAAATTATGAACAGAAGAAAACGTGAGATGTAAGCAGGCCAAGAAAGCAGAGACATTAAGAAGACTGAGTACGCAAAGTAAATGACCCCTGAAGAAGTAGAAGAAGAAGAAGGAGAAGGATGAGGAGGAGGAAGAGAAGAAGAAGAAGAAGAAGAAGAAGAAGAAGAAGAAGAAGAAGAAGAAGGAGAAGAAGAAGAAGAAGAAGAAGAAGAAGAAGGGGGAGGAGAAGGAGGAGGAAGAGGAGAAGAAGAAGACGTAGAAGAAGAATAAATACTTGCCTACTGTTTATCGTACAATCGAATTAACTTATGGAGCTCATTAGACAGGCCGCTTGTGATAAACGACCATCCCATGGTAGATTCGAAATTACGACCCACCACTTTGGAATGGAAGGTAGTTTGTCGATTACTGTCTCTCGTTGCATCTATACAAAATATTCGTGATATCCATGTTGTCAGGAACAGAGAAAAGAAAGAAAAGCGGCAACCATTTTACACGTCCCGATCGTGAACAAGTTTGTTAAAAAAAAAATTATAACGTGAAGTTTATAAGAAAATGCAAAGACTCAATCCTGCTGTATATACGAATATGAGTAAAGAGCCAGAAATGTTGCTGAATTCTGCCACAACCTGTGTTTTCTTTCAGCAGAAAGCGAAATAAGCAATTAAAATGTTACCGCACGTGTAAATATTTATAAGTCCTCTGCGGGTCGACCATAACCCACAAGTGCTCTGTGGTTGTAACTGATGCCACATAAGAACATAGGCATGGTTAAATATGATTCCATTAAACCATTAACTGTGTAGTATGTAAATTAATGTTAGAAATATTTACAAACGGTTAATTCATTGCTAAACTTACGTGGATGCTGTGAAATTTTAAACTGTTGGAAACAAGTCTGTATACATGAAAGGTTCTAAGGTTCGACTAATTTTCAAAACATACATAGGCTTATTCACTAAATTCTACGTATTGGTAATGAACACCATATAGTATTTAATTTTAATTTCCTTTAGCTTTGAAGTTCAGAAAATTGTAATAAATATAACCAGTATAAATGGTAGCAAATATACCTAATTTAAGCAGCAATTCAGTTTAAAAATCTCAGCTAACGCATGTATATGAAGGCAACATTTCATTCATTCAATGTTCTGTTTATTTTGTATCTGCAAACAAGCACATACGACTTTGTTATTGTTTGGTCTCTATCCTGTGTACTACTGTCTGTTTAAGACGAAATTTAAGCCACGTAGAGGTAATAAATCTGTTCTTCACTATGATTAGGACGTTCACTGGTGCTGTTACGGGACGTGACCTGCCGGAGGTGAGGCCCGATTGCCGGTAAAGTTTCGACTCGTGAAAGTAATCGATCAGGGGACAAACTACCTCGCTATCGGTGGGGTAGGTGACCACGTCGGCTGCATCGGAGCTGACGTGATGGGCCCGAATTGCATAAGGGTAACCAGAGTTACCATGTCTGACAACTCAGGGCCTCTACCCAAAAAATGTAGATATAAAAACGGTATATCCCCAACTGGGTGATGCTTTAGGCAGTTGGTGTGGTGGGTGTGGTGGCAGGGTTGGTTGTGGTGGCAATTGGTGAACCATCTACGCACAGAAGAGAGCGGTATCCTCTTTCCCTTGTTACGGGGCGGTAAGTCTCAGACGGCGTTGGAACGAAGAAGAAAAGACGTTGTCCTTGTTAAAGTAGCCTGGAGTACCGAAAACGTTGGAAGGATACAAGGTCATTAACGGCGAACGGAATTCCATACACACTGCGTATCCAAAAGTGAACTTAGTCTACTGAACGTCTGGCTGACGATTTACAAGTTAAGAAAATGATTCGTGGTGGTTGTGAATTCCCTGCTAATAGTAGGTGGATTCCCTCCTTAACCTTTCACAAAGGCATGCGGGATGCAGGTTGAAAGACTAATTAGTTCTTTTTTAGTTAAGTATCTTGTTATTTTTTCAGACTTGTAAGAGCATTGCATTTTTACTTTCAAAAACCGTCATCCTGATATCATCGCAAGAAACATATCAGCTTCCTATGAAAGGCAGGGAAAATTCTGGCTATCCTACTACTGGAGACGTCTATGTTTACCCTCGTGCCTGAAAGGTAGCGTCCGCCCGCCTGAAAGGGTTTCGGAACACTGGTAATCGACCAGTATATTCCTCGTTGACCGCCTGTGGAAAAAAACGACAGGTGGCGCAACAAGTCGCTAGTTATGTAACGACAGGATGACGCTTACCGACAGTCGCCGTTGTGTACAGGCTGTTGCGTCTTAGAAGCTCTCGATGAATATTGAGTTGATCTTAGAACGCTAGTTGGAGTTAGCTGGTCGGAAATGAAATAATAAAGAGGACTGTATATGTTTTTAGAGATAATTGTTTATTGAAAATTAATACTACATAATTGCTGCTGGCGCGTGCAGTTTTAGCGCGGCATAAGTGCCGGAGAATTTAGATAGAATTAAATATTGAAGTACATAATAGTATGTAGTGGCCGATATCGCCTAATTAAATTATCGCATGATGATCATGCTAAATTATGAAATATTGAAAAATAATGTAGCCGAGTCTGGCGAAACGAAGGCTTGTTGCCGTTCGGAGTTTAGCGAGTAACTAACTTAAAATTGGCTGCTGCTAGCCTTTGTCAAACCGGCAGCAGATAACAGAGAGAAAAATGACGTCACTACACGCGCCTGCAATGCGACATTTTACATAGGTACAAAGTTTACATAGGTACAAAGTTTAACCATACTGCCCGCACAAAATCGGGGCGATTTTGCAACTTGAGTCATTGTGTGAATAGTACATGGTAATTGATACATAATAATACAATAGTCAGGCAGACATAGTAGTTGGCAGTACATAATAATAGGATAATGATCCCAAAAAATTCAATAATAAGTAACAGATAATAATACAATGACAAAGACATAATAATTTTACATGCATGATATTGGAATAACAATCCTCAAAAAATTCAAAAATACATAACCATACAATAATACAATAATGAGAGACATATAATTCATAGGCATAATATTAGAATCATAATACCCCAAAAATTCAAAAATTCCCCAAAAACACATGATAGTGATACACAAGAGTTCAATAGACATAATAATTATTATCAAATGTTATATACAAAGGCAATACATAATATACTTGAAAGCTTTATACATTATATTGATCTCCTTTTTTTTAAATTAAATCATCTCTGACATAAAAATCTGTAAATTCAAAATTAATTAAAGCTATCAGAAAGCTCAAAAGCAAAACAAAAAAATTTCTGTGCTAGAAAATGTACAAAATAAAAACTCATGATAAAAACAAAAGTGCTTATATAAATAACATGATCTTTCTTGAAGCATTAACATATGTCCAGTAAATACATACATTTAATTTTTAACAAAACGCAAGTAATAACACAATCTATATAAAGAAGAAACATCCTCAAAAACTGATTCAATATGGCAATACAATAATGAAACCTTAATAATAATATAATAAAAAACAACAAATATAAAGTATGAAAAAGGTTCGATACAATGATGCATGTCGCATGAACGCACATGCAATTAGTCTGAGGCCACTGGAAGTGGACATAATTTATGAATGGGTCGACGTAGGATACCATTTGCGGTGCGAACATCCGCGACGCGCACTATTGAATCCTGACCCGAATAGACATTCGTGACTACCCCGCGTTTCCAGTGAAGTGGGGGGGGGAATTGTCATCTAGAATAAGGATGAGTTGTCCGGGAGTCAAATTTTTTGACGGGATGCGCTGTTGGAACTGGTGCAAATAATCTTTCGACCACCTGTTCCATTTCGACTGGGTGAATCTTTGGAGCAGCTGCCATCTGCCCAGACGACTAATATTGACTTGGGAATAGTCAGGTTCCGGGACTGCAGTGAGCGGAGAACCAACCAGGAAGTGAGCTGGAGTTAAAGGTTCGGGGTCCCTAGAGTCATTGGAGATGGCGAACAAGGGGAGTGAGTTAAGGCAGGCCTCTATTTGAGTTAGGATAGTGTAATACTCCTCAAAGGTAAGAATGATTCCGCCGACAACGCGCCGCAAATGAAACTTGACGCTCTTGACTCCGCTTTCCCACAGGCCGCCGAAATGCGGTGCTGAGGGGGGAATAAAGGACCATTTGATGCCTTGGGCACTGGTAAAATCCTGGGTGGTCTGTTCAAATCCATTAGATTTAAAAAGTTTGTATACTTCGTGAAGTGTGCTACTGGCACGACGAAAGTTTGTTCCATTGTCGGAGAATATCTGATCAGGGATACCTATACGCGCTGTAAACCGTTTTAATGCCGCTATGAAGGCGTATGAGGTAAGATCTGAGACTAGTTCCAGGTGAATAGCTTTAGTGGTCATGCATATAAATAAAGCAATATAAGCCTTTGACGTGGCCTTTGAACGCTGCCCGCCATGACGTATGAGTACGGGACCGGCATAGCCGACTGCAGATTGAGAAAATGGCTTAGCAGGAGTAACCCGGGAAGGGGGTAATTGTCCTAATAATTGGCTTGCGCCCCTAGCATGGAATCGAAAACAAGTGATACATTTGTGTATTACTGACCGTATATAAGAGTTATCATTAATTATCCAATATTTCTGCCGTAGAGAGAACTGAGTCAATTGTACACCCGCGTGTAGTAAACGAAGATGCTCGCATTCTATGATTAATTTGCTGAGATGAGAGTGCGGGTGGAGTGTGATTTGGTGTTTGCTCTCATAGGTAAGCTGGGAGTGCTGAAGATGTCCTCCTACGCGTAATATTCCTGTCTTGTCCAGAAAGGGGTTAAGTGAAAGAATTTTACTATTATTAGGGATGCAGCGGTGTGCCTCAAGTTCCTTGATTTCGATGCTAAAGTGGGCTTTCTGGGATTGACGAATAAAAACTAAAAAGTGTACCATGTAACTCATGAGAAGTTAAAAAGGAAGTGTCTCTATCCGCTATAGGGAGCCTAGAGTTCCGAATGAATCGACGGCAATACGAAAATACGCGGAGGAGTTTTGAAAGCGAAGAGTAGTTTTCAAAATAACTGGACGTAGATGAAACGACAATCAATGAGGTTTGGACCTGCTTACGTTGTTCCTGCTCAAGATCGAGATGAGTGCAGGGTGAATGGGCATCGAAAGCACTGGTGGGCCATGATGATGACTCATGGGCAGGGTTCTGCTTGGACTTGAGTTCCAGTGATGGACATCTGCGGATAGCTCCGGGAAGAGAATCGCCCAAATGAGAATTGTATGACCTGCGAGGTACGGATACCACAAACCTGCCATCATTATTACGGAAAGTATTAGATACAAAATGACTTTCGCATTCCGAGTCCTCAACGGAGGGAGCACGAATAGCAACGTCCTCTAACTTCCAGAAGTCCTTTAGTTGCGAGGAAATGGCATTATTATCTTCACATGCTATGAAGGATGAGACAGGTTTTGTCATGTCGACATTAAATGGCAAGTTACCCGCGAGAATGAATCCCAATTTTGTCTCCTGTATTATGGGAAAATGTGGGCTGCGGATAAATTTGACAGGTTCAATTAATTGTAAGTAATACTGAGCACCAAGCAATAGGTCGATTTGCGAAGAGAAGTTCAGTTGTGGATCGGCTAGGAATATGCCTTTTGGTAAATTTAGGGATGAGATATCAAATGATTCCGCAGGGAGATTATTCGTGATACTGGGAAGCACAGCGCAATGTATATTTAAGCTAAAATTCTTATAACGTGAATGCAACCTTACCTTAGTACTGAAGTCAGCTTGAGATAATGAATTATTTATACCGGTGATGGGCAATTGAGATTTAATTAGTTTTAGACCCATGCGACGTGCGAAATTCATGGTGCAGAAGTTGGCTTGCGACCCTGAATCCAATAAAATCCTTACTGGGTGCTTCCTACCTGCATGGTCAGTTGTCATGCAGACAGCGGTGGATAATAATATAGATTTGTTTGTTTGCAGTTTTAGTGAAAACTGATTGTTCCTGCACGAGGCGTTATTGCCTGATATGTGGAGCATTGTGTGGTGGCGTTTAGCACATGTCCGGCAAGTAAATTTGGAAGGACAGTGTGCAAGATCATGGCCTGGACGTATGCAATTTAAGCAGAGTTTATTTTTAATTAAAATATTTTTTCGTTCCAGGGGAGATATAGCCACGAATTGTGGGCACTCAGAAAGGCGGTGTTTACCTCTGCATAGTTGACAGATGTTGCTGCTGATATGAGAATGGAATGTCGACCTCGTAATATCAACCGGTTTAATAGCTTTGCGATAGAGAGTCTTATCGCTAACGTGCATCTTGCTTACTAAACTGGTCGCGCCGTCGACGTTTTGCAATAACTGCCTTCTGTTATTTAAAAATTTAATAAAATTACTGAAATTAGGAAATCGCTCATCGGACAAGCTTTCCTTCCAGAGCCGACATGTATGGTTATCGAGTTTTTGCGTTAAGTATTGAACGAAAATGATTTCAAATGTATTTACCGGTAAACTTAATGAATTTAAGGCATTTATATTCGCGGTGATCTCGTCAATGAATTTGGAAATGCTAACCCTGGGCTCTTGTTGAATGGATTTCACGCCCAAGACATTCCCTATGTGATAGGCTGAGACAATTAATTTGCTGTCGTACCTGGCTCTTAATAGGTCAATGGCTACCGCATAATTTTCATGGGTGATTGGAAGAGATTTTATTACATTTAACGCCTCGTCCCTTAATGAAGAGTGCAAATAGTGTAATTTCTGAATGTCCGTCAGGTCAGTCCTGACGTGTACCAATTCCACAAACATATTATAATAATGTTGCCAATCAATAATGCTGCCTGAGAAGCAGGGCAATTTAATTGGCTCTAACTGTATAGGTGAGGTTTTAATGGTGTAACTTCAGCTTGATTCAATGGCTTCTTGTTCACCTCCTCTACTTGCTCTAATAAATGGTGTAGTTCGCACTCAATATTACAGAGATCATCCTCTGTTTGAACTCTGTCACTGACTGATCCGAAATCGGAATCGTCTGCCTCAATTTGAGTCTGAATTTCGTCATATTTCGCAGACAATTCCATCAAATGGCGGAGCTTAATTTTTAAGGCATGATGATCGCTTGTATCCGGATCGAAATTGTCAGCGAAAGTATTCACACGGGATATAGACGCCTTAATTGTGCCCCGTTTTAAAATTAACGCCTTCACATCAGCCATGACCGAAATGTAAAATGTGATTTGAAAATGATAGTTAAATATAGAGCAGGTGAACAATTGTTGTAATTTTGAATAATTTGCTAAAATCTGATATGATGCGGGAGCCAGTGATCGGTATACACCTTAATATATTACTTACTATAATAGGTACTTATTTTCCTTTTTAAAGAATAGTTATGAAAGTTATTGAAAATATGAATTAATCAAAATGACAATATACTGTCACAGGACAAATGGCGCCAATCGTACACACTATAGTTTTTTAGGCCCTTAAAAGGACCGTTTGTCGGGTACGCTAAATCATTTGCGTACGCTGCCCGAGCCGCGCTGTGATGTTCGGCGGCTGCGTCCGCTGTTCCGGGCGTGCTGCGGTTCTCTTCTTTCGGCAGCGGTATGTAGAGCCCGCTGCTGTCCCAGTCGATGTCCATCACTGCTTCTCCTGCGTTCTCCATTCTTCCTTCTTCCTTTTCTTCCAGCTGGCTTGACGACGTAGCAGCATGTAGCATTGTAGTAGCGGGGCGTCTTTGCACCCGGTGCATGACTGCAGCATCTGAGTCGAGCTCAATGGCTGCCTGTAGATATACATAGGTCTGGTTCTTCGACTGGTGCCTAATATCAGGAATGGACAACCGCCAACCAGTTAACTGAGAAGGCGGGGGAGAAAGGTTTTTAATTTTTATTTATTTAAATTATCAGCAATCAGTGGGCACTGCCGCAAGGACGGGTTCAGGTGACAGATGTCGCCCTTTCCCAGTCCCGCGTGCAGACGCCGTGAGGCGTCGGTCGCTCCCCGCGAGGCAGAGAGCCTCCGTGCCAGTGATAGCGCGTAGCAGCAGCATTCAGCGCGGTCGGCATACTAGGAAGGGAGGAAGGAAACAGCTTTACAGGTAAATTCTGGGGCATGGGCAGATAGAGAATATACAAGTTAAGTGAGGTTTAAGTTTACTTAAACTTATGGCGGGTCATCGAGAATCGCCCGAGGGCGTTTGACCCGGACAGGGGGAGGTGGTTGCGTGGTGCTGATGGTTCTGAGGTAAGGGAAGGAAGAGGTCTCAGCTGCGGCAAAGAGAGTCGCAGCTAATGACCAGACAAAGGCTGAGAGAGCAGGAACTCGTAGACCTCCTCGAATTACACTGTTTCTAACAAACCAAGGAGATCCCGACAAGGAACGGAGGGTTCTGGATTGGAAACTTTCCAGCCTACGCCTGTTGGTGGCGGAGGCAAGTGACCACCATACAGGTGCCGCATAGGTCAATACAGACCGGAGAAACAACAGATAGAGGGTAACTTTCGTGCGCAGCGCCAGGGGGCTGCGGCACGCGAGGTATGGGTAAAGTTTGGCTCGGACGCCGCGAGCCTTGGCAAGGGTGTCCGTCACGTGGGCGTTGAAGCATAGGCGACGATCTAGCCGAACGCCTAGATACTTCACCGACTCTTTGTAGGCGATAGGCCTCCCTTCAAGGGAGAGGGGCTGGCATCGGGAGATGGACTTACGAGTGAAACAGATCGCCTCGGATTTCTCCGTGTTGATCGTCACCCGCCATTTCCGTAGCCAGTCCGGAAGCTGGTCCAACTGACGCTGCAACTGTGTACTCGCAAAACGCGGGGACACAGAGCTGTAATGATACATTGCATCGTCAGCGAACAAAGACAACGTGACTCCGGGCAAAACAGGCAGGTCGTTCGTGTACACGAGGTACAGAACGGGGCCGAGGACAGATCCCTGGGGTACGCCAGCGGCGACAGGACGAACTGCAGAGCAGGTTCCGTCGACGCTAACCCTGAAGGTTCGGTCGCTGAGATACGACCGGAGGAAAAACACTATGGACGATGGTAAGGGGGAGTTA
Source organism: Magicicada septendecula (assembly GCA_034769895.1). Lineage (NCBI taxonomy): Eukaryota > Metazoa > Arthropoda > Insecta > Hemiptera > Cicadidae > Magicicada > Magicicada septendecula. Next base: position 87,583,357 of record CM068371.1, on the reverse strand, counting down.
GCAAGTTTGAAGAGAAGACCTTCGTGCCAGACTTTGTCGAAGGCCTTGCTCACGTCCAGCAGTGCGGCGGCCGTAGCCGCTCGCCTGTTGGTGGCGTCAGAGAGTTGCGTTACCACGCGGACTAGTTGAAGCGTGGTCGAGTGCTCTCTGCGAAACCCGAACTGTTCGTTGCGGATAAAATTATCCAACAACGGCGAGATGCGGGCCAGCAGGAGCCGCTCGAACACCTTCGAGATAACTGGCAAGAGAGATATTGGCCGATAGCTTTCAGGAAGCATGCGCGGCTTGCTGGGTTTAGGAATCATAACGATGTTGGCATTTTTCCACAGGCGGGGAAAGTACTGTAGCCGGAGACAAGAGTTGAACAGCTCGAGAACGAGGTCAACGCCTGAGGCCGGGAGATATTGTAATGCAGCGGCCCCGATCCGGTCAGGACCGGGGGCGCGACGGCGGTTTAGTCGACAGACAGACGAAACGAGTTCGTCCCTGTCGAACGGGAGGTCTGGGCCAGCGGGAGGGTGAGAAAAATAACCAGATAGGAAGTCCCGGACGTCTGCCGAGTGGGCAGGGTCCGAAACGCCTCGATGAACGGTAAATTGCGACTCCATGCAGTCGGCGAAGACCTCAGCCTTGCCTTCTGATGAAGACACAACCCCGTTCGGGGTTTCCAGCGGGTTGCGAGTTCTCTTCTCGCGGGTCAGTCTACTCACCGCTCTCCAGACGGAGGCGTGGTCGACTTCAAGAGACTCAAGGTATGAGTCCCATCGATCAGAGTTTACGTCCCGCAGTAGCTGCTGAACGTAAAGGGACTGTTGTTGAAATCGTCGCTTAACGACTGGGTCTCGGGTTCTTTGCCATCTGCGGCGGAGCTGGCGCCGTAGCCAGATGGCGTGGAGTACTTCCGCAGGTAAGGCCGATTTACGATGATTCACCTCGAGTGCGTAGGTGTGTCGATCCATGACACCTTGGACCAATTCCTGAAGATTTGTGGCGCGGAGATCCAGATCGTCACGAGTGACGATTGGGTCCGCCGGGAGAGATGGTAACCTTCGAGAGAGCTCGTCATGATAGGATCGCCAGTTGACTCTCCTAACAATCTGAGCGGGAAGTCGGGGTGACGCCGACAGCTCTCGAACAGTTATAACAAGGGGATTGTGATCGGACGAAAGGTCCGACACAGACGAGACCTCGATGTTGCGGGCAACGTTCTTGACAACTACTATGTCAAGAACGTCCGGCCGATGGCCGTGAAAGGGGAAGTAGGTAGGGTCTTCAGGGCCGATGACATTAAGTGCCGGGTCGCCAGAGACGAACCGGAACAGAGAATTTCCATAGGCGTTGACAACGCGGCTGTTCCATGAAGGGTGTTTGGCGTTTAAGTCGCCGGCTACAATGGTTGAGAGGGGGTGGTCGAGGAGGGCGTCCCACTCCTCGGGCGGTGGCGGAGTCCGCCGGCCAGGCCGGAGGTACGCAGAAACAACGCGCAGCTCCGATCCGCCGGCGTCCACCGCCACCGCGCAGCCTTCAATAATAGATGTATCTAGAGGAGGCAAAAGCCTGTGGGATATCCGCCTGTGGACTAAAACAGCTGTGCCCCCCGAGGGGGGACAGCGAGGCCGTAGGGGACGATCCTGACGATAACAGGCATAGGCAGGAAGGGAAAACGAGTGGTAATGAGCCAGATGAGTCTCGGAAAGAAGTATGATATCAACATCATACTCCGTTACGAAAGTCATCAGTTCAGATCGCCTGGGGAGTAGCCCGAAGGCGTTCCACGCAACGATCCTCAGGCTATTAGCCATTTAGGGGAAGTAGAGGAAAGAGGGCAGCTAATGATTGGAACACCAGGGCAAGCACAGTGGTCGTGTCGCGAGCAGTCCTGATGGATGCAACAAGATTATCTGCCCAGGCAGTCAGGGGATCCGCCGAAGCCCGGGAAGATTCCCGGGATTCAGGAGGACAAGCCTGACTGGCCTCGACAGGGGTAGCAGATGGCGCTGGGCTGGTGGACTGAGCTGTAGACTGCTCGCTGGGAGGTTGAGGTCGATGACTGGGGGCGGGTCGAGCCCGCGGAGAGGGTACAGGTGGAACCTGTGACGATGTAGGTCGGCCGGCGGAGTTCCGGCGACGACGAGAGCGCTTAGATTTGCCCGATCGGGCTGGAGGCGGGGCTGATTTAGCGGCCATGGCCGCGTAGGAAGGTGCGGGCGCTCCGGTAGGCGCCGGGATTGAGGCCGCTGCAGGCGGCGCCGAAGCGACGACTGCAGGCGAGACAGCGGCACCGGAAGCAACCGGAGTTGCTGCCGGGACCTGGGCAGATGAACCGGTGAGAGGCGGGAAAGCCGCTCGCCGGTTAGGGCCAGGACCAGCTACACGGCCTGCCTGCGCGCCAGGGCGCACAGGAGGTCGCTGCGGTTTCATGGCAGCGATAAAGTTAGGGCAGCCTCGGTAATTAGCCGGATGGGCTCCTTTGCAGTTACAGCATTTAGCTGTGTACCCCGTCGTAGGCTTATCACAGCCACGATGAGGTTCAGCACAACGCACGCAACGCGGGGGCTGATGACAAAAAAGACTGCTGTGGCCGAACCTCTGGCAGTTAAAACACTGCGAGGGGCCGGGCCGCGGGTCAAATGTGCGGACTTGCACCCGTAGGTGCAGAAGATTCTGGAGAGTGTAAATCTCCTCGAAGGGGCCTACTTTCAGTAATTTACAAAGAAAGCTGTTGACAGGACGGCGGTCATCTCCTTTGCCAACATGCAGGACGCTTACCGCGGTCGGCGCATAGCCGAGCGCAACAAGTTCCCGCCTGATGGCATCAGGGTCGGTAAAGGATGGAATTCCCGACAGAACGACCTTGATTTCACGCTCTGACGGGAGGGCAAATGTATGAAAGGAAATCTTACGCTCTGTCAGGAATGACTGTACAGAGCGGAAGTCCGGGATCGTAGCGGTCGCCAGCTTTAGCGAGGGGCCTTGGCACCTCGCCTCGACCTTGACCGAAGGGAGAGCTCGGGATAGGGAACGTAAAAGTTCAGAATAATTCCTATTATCCGGAATTACAATAGGAGGAATGCGAGGAGGAGACACAGTTTGGGTGGTAGCTGGATACTCACGTTGCACGCGCTGAGTGCCGCTGTTACCATGATTAGATGGCAGATCTGCAGCTGAGGCGGGCGGCGGAGTTTGGGCCAGTTTTCGCTTGCGTTTGGCAGATTTGCCCTCCACAAGCGAGAACTGTCCGTCCCCCGACCCAACACTGCACATTTCTACCGCACTAAGATCACTTTCACTATCACTTTCACTGTCGTGAGGAAGTGGAGTGGTACGGAAGCCGGTTGAGCATGTTTCCATTAAGGAAACAAGCGGCGCCGGCAGAGGATTCGGTGGCGTATTCGACGCCATTTCGGACAAGCCGAAATGAACGTCTACGCAGGTCTAGGATTGAGGGATCACCAGACACTGAAAACTATCCACAGGCACAATTGAACACGAAACAGACCGCACAGCACACGGAAACAAAAACACTCCCGCACTGATTAAATAAAGCTGAGTCGCACTGAACTGGAGGTGAAATCTGTAGTGATGATGATGCTGAATACGATGATGATAAGAAAAATGGTGAAAACTGAATATTTCCGCACAAATTGGAAAAATTTTGCAGAGCAAAAACAGTCACAGCCTACCCGGGCAAATGCTCTAGGTAGACTCCCGCGCTTGACGTTTAGCGGCGCTGTTTTTATGCCCTGACAGGTCGTATGCCACGAACCTATCAGAGTGCCGCTGGTCCCTGGTTGGCTCGCCTCGAGCACGTTAGATGGTCACGTTGAGGCCAATCAAGCTGCTGCCGATCCTTGATTGGGTCGCCTCGCCTTCTCGTGTCACGTCTCGGCTGGCGCCGAGAGCAGATCTTCGCCTCGCTATGTCACAACTCCCCCGGGTCTTGAATGCTCTCCGGTGGCCAGCTCATTGTTCTCCGGCGGGTTTGAGCCGTTGGCGGTGAACCTTGTATGGACGTCCGTCCTTCTCCACCGTGTAAATCTGCCCGCCGAGGGTTGCGGCAACGCTAAAGGGACCTTCCCAGGCTGGCTCCCATCCAGGGTACCTCCGTCCTTTGGCTGGTCCGGCGTGGCTCTTGACGTACACCAGCTGCCCTACGGCCAGTGTAGGGTCCTGTGTCCTCCGTTCCGGATACCGCCGCCGCTGATACTGCGTCTGGTGTGACCTGGCCGCCTCTTCTCGTTCCTCAATTGGCCGGACGTCCTGTTCTGCGTGTGGCCGACTCCAGTCGCCGGGTCGGCGTAGGTCTCTGCCCAGCAGAAGCTCGCTCGGTGTCACTCCAGTGGCGGCGTTTGCACGATTCCGCAGCGAGAACAGAATCGTCGGCAAACGCTTGTCCCAGTCGCCATGGTCCTTGCAGTCATGGAGCTGGATCCGCAGCGCCTTCTTGATCTCGCCGTTGCGCCGCTCGGTCGGGTTCGCCCTGGGATGGTAGTTGGCTGTAGTCCACGGTCGTATGTGCAGCTTGTCGCACATCTGCTTCCACTTGTGGCCCGTGAGCGGCTTTCCGTTGTCGGTGAGCAACGCCTCTGGGTATCCCCAACGAGAGAACACTTCTTCCTCCAGGTAGCGGATAATGGTGTCGGCGTCCGCCTTGCGCACGGCCTTTGCTTCCACCCATCTCGACATCATATCCGTGACCACTACGATGTACCGGTTGCCAGCTCGAGTCAGCGGATATGGTCCCATGACGTCCAGGGCGACAGTATTCCAACATCTCCTGGGTCGGTGAGGTCGCTGTTGGTCCTGTTCGGGATTTGCGCCGCGCTTGTGTAGGGCGCATATTCTGCAACTCCGGACGTACCTGCGGACATCAATGGTTAGGCCGGTCCAGACGAAGTCCTTGCCGATGGCCCGAAACGTTTCTTCGGCCCCCGGATGACCGGCTTCAGGGAAGTCGTGGAAGTGCCTGATGACCTCCATGCGGACACTCGGCGGCACGTACAATCCTGGCTCCTGGTTGCGTCTGTCCTTCCAAACCAGGCCGTTGTCCACCCGGTATCCTCTCGCTGTAGCCGCCGCAGGGTCGTTTCTCCACGCTTGGCACTCCTGGTCGCCTTCTTGCGCCTCCTGCACTGCCTGATGGATGCCGACAGCTGTGATTTCTTGTAGTCGGGGTGCAGCTGCCGCAACACTGCGAAGTGGCCTCTCTTCAGGCTGCATCCGTGGTTCTTCTTGGACGCCGGCAGTATCTTCAAGCCCAGGTTCCCTCGAGAGGAAGTCCGGCAACTCGTTCTCCTTGCCCGGGCAGTGGACGACGGTGAATTTGAAGCTCTGTATCAGTAGAGCCCAGCGAGCGTACTTCGTCTTCTGCCCCGTCGCCTGCTTCAGCCAAGTTAGCGCCTTGTTGTCGGTCCTTAGGGTGAAATGGCGATCCTCCAAGTATGGCCGGTATTTCTTGATGGCCCAGACGACTGCCAAACACTCCAGTTCGTTGGAGTGGTAGTTCTTCTCCGCCTCGTGGAGCTTGGCACTGGCGTACGAGATGATACGCCTCTCTCCGGCTTCGGTGCATTGATAAAGCACCGCTCCAAGTCCCTTTTGGCTGGCGTCGGTCTGCAGAAACATCGGCAAGTCTCGATCCGGTCGTGAGAGTTTTAACGGCTGCCGGAAAGCGGCCTTAACCTCTTCGAAGGCTCGCTGAGTTGTGTCGTCCCAATGCCACTTTCTTGTCCGCAGCAGGTCCGTTAACGGTTCCGAAATCATGGCGAAGCAGGGGATGTACTCTCGCAGCCAGTTGCAGGTTCCCAGGAAGCGTTGCAGCTCTTTCTTGTTGCTGGGGGCCGGCTGGTCTTCAATCGCTCTGAGATGTTGCTGCTGCGGGAGGTTGCCGTCCGGAGTAATCTCGTGGCCCAGAAAGGCGACTTCTTCCCGGCCGAAGTGACACTTGTTGAGCGAGCAGGTCAGCTGGTGCATCTGCAGCCTTTCCAAGACTTGATCCAGGTGTCGCAGGTGCGTTTCCCAGTCGGGGGAGTAGACAATGATGTCGTCCAGATAGACGAGGCAGCACTCCCGTAATAGTCCCGTGAGAATATCCTGCATCAGCCGTTGGAAGGTGCTGGGCGCGTTCTTCAGCCCAAAGCACATCACCCGGAACTGGTAGCGACCTCCGTCGGGCACCGAGAATGCTGTGTACTTCTTTGCTTCTTCCTCCAGCGGGATTTGCCAGTAGCCGCTCTTGAGATCTAGGGTCGAGAAGACTTGGGCCCCGCTGAGGTCCTTGATTGTTTCGTATATCAGCGGCAGTGGTGAGTCCACATCCTCGGGGGAGTCTACCTAGAGCATTTGCCCGGGTAGGCTGTGACTGTTTTTGCTCTGCAAAATTTTTCCAATTTGTGCGGAAATATTCAGTTTTCACCATTTTTCTTATCATCATCGTATTCAGCATCATCATCACTACAGATTTCACCTCCAGTTCAGTGCGACTCAGCTTTATTTAATCAGTGCGGGAGTGTTTTTGTTTCCGTGTGCTGTGCGGTCTGTTTCGTGTTCAATTGTGCCTGTGGATAGTTTTCAGTGTCTGGTGATCCCTCAATCCTAGACCTGCGTAGACGTTCATTTCGGCTTGTCCGAAATGGCGTCGAATACGCCACCGAATCCTCTGCCGGTGCCGCTTGTTTCCTTAATGGAAACATGCTCAACCGGCTTCCGTACCACTCCACTTCCTCACGACAGTGAAAGTGATAGTGAAAGTGATCTTAGTGCGGTAGAAATGTGCAGTGTTGGGTCGGGGGACGGACAGTTCTCGCTTGTGGAGGGCAAATCTGCCAAACGCAAGCGAAAACTGGCCCAAACTCCGCCGCCCGCCTCAGCTGCAGATCTGCCATCTAATCATGGTAACAGCGGCACTCAGCGCGTGCAACGTGAGTATCCAGCTACCACCCAAACTGTGTCTCCTCCTCGCATTCCTCCTATTGTAATTCCGGATAATAGGAATTATTCTGAACTTTTACGTTCCCTATCCCGAGCTCTCCCTTCGGTCAAGGTCGAGGCGAGGTGCCAAGGCCCCTCGCTAAAGCTGGCGACCGCTACGATCCCGGACTTCCGCTCTGTACAGTCATTCCTGACAGAGCGTAAGATTTCCTTTCATACATTTGCCCTCCCGTCAGAGCGTGAAATCAAGGTCGTTCTGTCGGGAATTCCATCCTTTACCGACCCTGATGCCATCAGGCGGGAACTTGTTGCGCTCGGCTATGCGCCGACCGCGGTAAGCGTCCTGCATGTTGGCAAAGGAGATGACCGCCGTCCTGTCAACAGCTTTCTTTGTAAATTACTGAAAGTAGGCCCCTTCGAGGAGATTTACACTCTCCAGAATCTTCTGCACCTACGGGTGCAAGTCCGCACATTTGACCCGCGGCCCGGCCCCTCGCAGTGTTTTAACTGCCAGAGGTTCGGCCACAGCAGTCTTTTTTGTCATCAGCCCCCGCGTTGCGTGCGTTGTGCTGAACCTCATCGTGGCTGTGATAAGCCTACGACGGGGTACACAGCTAAATGCTGTAACTGCAAAGGAGCCCATCCGGCTAATTACCGAGGCTGCCCTAACTTTATCGCTGCCATGAAACCGCAGCGACCTCCTGTGCGCCCTGGCGCGCAGGCAGGCCGTGTAGCTGGTCCTGGCCCTAACCGGCGAGCGGCTTTCCCGCCTCTCACCGGTTCATCTGCCCAGGTCCCGGCAGCAACTCCGGTTGCTTCCGGTGCCGCTGTCTCGCCTGCAGTCGTCGCTTCGGCGCCGCCTGCAGCGGCCTCAATCCCGGCGCCTACCGGAGCGCCCGCACCTTCCTACGCGGCCATGGCCGCTAAATCAGCCCCGCCTCCAGCCCGATCGGGCAAATCTAAGCGCTCTCGTCGTCGCCGGAACTCCGCCGGCCGACCTACATCGTCACAGGTTCCACCTGTACCCTCTCCGCGGGCTCGACCCGCCCCCAGTCATCGACCTCAACCTCCCAGCGAGCAGTCTACAGCTCAGTCCACCAGCCCAGCGCCATCTGCTACCCCTGTCGAGGCCAGTCAGGCTTGTCCTCCTGAATCCCGGGAATCTTCCCGGGCTTCGGCGGATCCCCTGACTGCCTGGGCAGATAATCTTGTTGCATCCATCAGGACTGCTCGCGACACGACCACTGTGCTTGCCCTGGTGTTCCAATCATTAGCTGCCCTCTTTCCTCTACTTCCCCTAAATGGCTAATAGCCTGAGGATCGTTGCGTGGAACGCCTTCGGGCTACTCCCCAGGCGATCTGAACTGATGACTTTCGTAACGGAGTATGATGTTGATATCATACTTCTTTCCGAGACTCATCTGGCTCATTACCACTCGTTTTCCCTTCCTGCCTATGCCTGTTATCGTCAGGATCGTCCCCTACGGCCTCGCTGTCCCCCCTCGGGGGGCACAGCTGTTTTAGTCCACAGGCGGATATCCCACAGGCTTTTGCCTCCTCTAGATACATCTATTATTGAAGGCTGCGCGGTGGCGGTGGACGCCGGCGGATCGGAGCTGCGCGTTGTTTCTGCGTACCTCCGGCCTGGCCGGCGGACTCCGCCACCGCCCGAGGAGTGGGACGCCCTCCTCGACCACCCCCTCTCAACCATTGTAGCCGGCGACTTAAACGCCAAACACCCTTCATGGAACAGCCGCGTTGTCAACGCCTATGGAAATTCTCTGTTCCGGTTCGTCTCTGGCGACCCGGCACTTAATGTCATCGGCCCTGAAGACCCTACCTACTTCCCCTTTCACGGCCATCGGCCGGACGTTCTTGACATAGTAGTTGTCAAGAACGTTGCCCGCAACATCGAGGTCTCGTCTGTGTCGGACCTTTCGTCCGATCACAATCCCCTTGTTATAACTGTTCGAGAGCTGTCGGCGTCACCCCGACTTCCCGCTCAGATTGTTAGGAGAGTCAACTGGCGATCCTATCATGACGAGCTCTCTCGAAGGTTACCATCTCTCCCGGCGGACCCAATCGTCACTCGTGACGATCTGGATCTCCGCGCCACAAATCTTCAGGAATTGGTCCAAGGTGTCATGGATCGACACACCTACGCACTCGAGGTGAATCATCGTAAATCGGCCTTACCTGCGGAAGTACTCCACGCCATCTGGCTACGGCGCCAGCTCCGCCGCAGATGGCAAAGAACCCGAGACCCAGTCGTTAAGCGACGATTTCAACAACAGTCCCTTTACGTTCAGCAGCTACTGCGGGACGTAAACTCTGATCGATGGGACTCATACCTTGAGTCTCTTGAAGTCGACCACGCCTCCGTCTGGAGAGCGGTGAGTAGACTGACCCGCGAGAAGAGAACTCGCAACCCGCTGGAAACCCCGAACGGGGTTGTGTCTTCATCAGAAGGCAAGGCTGAGGTCTTCGCCGACTGCATGGAGTCGCAATTTACCGTTCATCGAGGCGTTTCGGACCCTGCCCACTCGGCAGACGTCCGGGACTTCCTATCTGGTTATTTTTCTCACCCTCCCGCTGGCCCAGACCTCCCGTTCGACAGGGACGAACTCGTTTCGTCTGTCTGTCGACTAAACCGCCGTCGCGCCCCCGGTCCTGACCGGATCGGGGCCGCTGCATTACAATATCTCCCGGCCTCAGGCGTTGACCTCGTTCTCGAGCTGTTCAACTCTTGTCTCCGGCTACAGTACTTTCCCCGCCTGTGGAAAAATGCCAACATCGTTATGATTCCTAAACCCAGCAAGCCGCGCATGCTTCCTGAAAGCTATCGGCCAATATCTCTCTTGCCAGTTATCTCGAAGGTGTTCGAGCGGCTCCTGCTGGCCCGCATCTCGCCGTTGTTGGATAATTTTATCCGCAACGAACAGTTCGGGTTTCGCAGAGAGCACTCGACCACGCTTCAACTAGTCCGCGTGGTAACGCAACTCTCTGACGCCACCAACAGGCGAGCGGCTACGGCCGCCGCACTGCTGGACGTGAGCAAGGCCTTCGACAAAGTCTGGCACGAAGGTCTTCTCTTCAAACTTGCTAACTCCCCCTTACCATCGTCCATAGTGTTTTTCCTCCGGTCGTATCTCAGCGACCGAACCTTCAGGGTTAGCGTCGACGGAACCTGCTCTGCAGTTCGTCCTGTCGCCGCTGGCGTACCCCAGGGATCTGTCCTCGGCCCCGTTCTGTACCTCGTGTACACGAACGACCTGCCTGTTTTGCCCGGAGTCACGTTGTCTTTGTTCGCTGACGATGCAATGTATCATTACAGCTCTGTGTCCCCGCGTTTTGCGAGTACACAGTTGCAGCGTCAGTTGGACCAGCTTCCGGACTGGCTACGGAAATGGCGGGTGACGATCAACACGGAGAAATCCGAGGCGATCTGTTTCACTCGTAAGTCCATCTCCCGATGCCAGCCCCTCTCCCTTGAAGGGAGGCCTATCGCCTACAAAGAGTCGGTGAAGTATCTAGGCGTTCGGCTAGATCGTCGCCTATGCTTCAACGCCCACGTGACGGACACCCTTGCCAAGGCTCGCGGCGTCCGAGCCAAACTTTACCCATACCTCGCGTGCCGCAGCCCCCTGGCGCTGCGCACGAAAGTTACCCTCTATCTGTTGTTTCTCCGGTCTGTATTGACCTATGCGGCACCTGTATGGTGGTCACTTGCCTCCGCCACCAACAGGCGTAGGCTGGAAAGTTTCCAATCCAGAACCCTCCGTTCCTTGTCGGGATCTCCTTGGTTTGTTAGAAACAGTGTAATTCGAGGAGGTCTACGAGTTCCTGCTCTCTCAGCCTTTGTCTGGTCATTAGCTGCGACTCTCTTTGCCGCAGCTGAGACCTCTTCCTTCCCTTACCTCAGAACCATCAGCACCACGCAACCACCTCCCCCTGTCCGGGTCAAACGCCCTCGGGCGATTCTCGATGACCCGCCATAAGTTTAAGTAAACTTAAACCTCACTTAACTTGTATATTCTCTATCTGCCCATGCCCCAGAATTTACCTGTAAAGCTGTTTCCTTCCTCCCTTCCTAGTATGCCGACCGCGCTGAATGCTGCTGCTACGCGCTATCACTGGCACGGAGGCTCTCTGCCTCGCGGGGAGCGACCGACGCCTCACGGCGTCTGCACGCGGGACTGGGAAAGGGCGACATCTGTCACCTGAACCCGTCCTTGCGGCAGTGCCCACTGATTGCTGATAATTTAAATAAATAAAAATTAAAAACCTTTCTCCCCCGCCTTCTCAGTTAACTGGTTGGCGGTTGTCCATTCCTGATATTAGGCACCAGTCGAAGAACCAGACCTATGTATATCTACAGGCAGCCATTGAGCTCGACTCAGATGCTGCAGTCATGCACCGGGTGCAAAGACGCCCCGCTACTACAATGCTACATGCTACCACATCCTCGGTCTGATCGTTCAGCCTCCGGAAGTCTACGCAGAACCGGGGTGTGCTGTCCTTCTTCTTCACAATCACCACCGGAGAGCTGTATGGCGAGGTGGCCGGTTCAATGATACGCTGCCTCAGCATCTCTTCTACCTGTTCCCGGATGGTGCGTTTCTTCTCGTCGGAGTACCGGTACATTGGGAGCCGGAATGGCTGGCTACCTTCTATCAGCCGGATCTCGTGCTTGGCCGCAGATGTAGTGCGGAGCGGGCCACGGGAGAACAAACTGCGATGACGGTGTAACATTTCCAGAAGCCGTTTATGGTGTTGGCCACCTGCTGACGTTTGAAGGCTAGCTTCGTCAATGTCCTCTTCCTCGGGCTCCGCGCGGTCATTCCAGAAGACCGTCTGTCGGTTCTCGCTGCCAATGTGAAGGCAGCCCCGTCGGTAGTCCACAACTGCTTGGTTGGCCGTGAGCCAGTGGTGGCCCAATAAAACTTCTTCTTGCAGTCCGGGCACTTCTAGCAGACTGGTGGTGGTCGCGAGACTTCCAATTATAATGTCTGCGACGACGGTGGCCGTTGAGTGACATTGCTGACCGTGTAGCGCTAGCTGGACAACTCGGGGCTCCGTCTTCCTTCCTCCGGGCAGCAGACCGGCTCGTACGAAGTCGTAGTTTGCGGCGGAGTCCAAGGCTGCGGTCAGTTTTCGGCCGGCGATCTCTATTGGAATGCGCGGTATGTCCGCACCTAGCTGGTTCACGCGCCCCGGTGGGCTATTTACCGGGGCGCTTGGTCGTTTCCCTGCCGGTTCTTCACAGGGCAGTCCCGATGGAAGTGTCTTCCCGGGCAGTAGCGGCACTTGGGCGTTAGGCTGTTCAATCTTTGTTCCTCTTTCGTGCTTGAGGCCGATCGACACTGCTTCGACCCCCCTACTCGATCCAGGGAGTTTTCAGCAGAGTCATCCCGACCTCGCGCACGACTATCTTGATCCAAGTCCGCCTCGGTGCTCATTGCCCGTTGTAAAAGTTCCTCTAAAGTCATAGGCGGCGGGAACCTCAGCGCAGGTCGAAGGCGTGGCTGCAGCTGTTGTGTAAGCATGGCTATGCTCGTCCTCTCGTCACCTCCGGGGTACAGACGGCGAAACAGCTTGATTTTTCTCAGGATGAAGATTTCCGCCGATTCCTGCCGCTGCGTTTGTCCGTACAGCTCGGCCAGCAGCTCTGCGTCTCGTTGCATCCCGCAGAAGTGATGCCGGAAGCGGTCGCAGAACTCGGGCCAATTTATCTGCAATCCCGTGTATCTCTCTGCCCACGTGGCAGCTTCTCCTCGGAGCTGCCGCACTGCGTAATCCGCCCACTGTTCAGGTGGGACTCTGTAGTCCCGCAGCTGTCGCTCTAGCTGTTGAAGATATCGTTCTGGATCCTCGTACTTGAGGCCATGGTATGTAGCGGTGATCACCGGTGGCAACGTGCACCTCAGAGCTGCGGCGACTTGCGCAAAGCCTTGCTCTACCTCGAACCCGGTGTCCCGCTGGGTGTAGCTGTTGGGCGCCATGTTGTTTTGTGTGCCGGCTGGTAGTTCTCTGGCGTGGCTGGATCCTGCATCCGCAAGATGATCGTCGCCCCACGTTGGGCGCCACTTGTCACAGGACAAATGGCGCCAATCGTACACACTATAGTTTTTTAGGCCCTTAAAAGGACCGTTTGTCGGGTACGCTAAATCATTTGCGTACGCTGCCCGAGCCGCGCTGTGATGTTCGGCGGCTGCGTCCGCTGTTCCGGGCGTGCTGCGGTTCTCTTCTTTCGGCAGCGGTATGTAGAGCCCGCTGCTGTCCCAGTCGATGTCCATCACTGCTTCTCCTGCGTTCTCCATTCTTCCTTCTTCCTTTTCTTCCAGCTGGCTTGACGACGTCCAATGGAGTGCGCCAAAAATTTTTAGCGGCGCTGTTTTTATGCCCTGACAGGTCGTATGCCACGAACCTATCAGAGTGCCGCTGGTCCCTGGTTGGCTCGCCTCGAGCACGTTAGATGGTCACGTTGAGGCCAATCAAGCTGCTGCCGATCCTTGATTGGGTCGCCTCGCCTTCTCGTGTCACGTCTCGGCTGGCGCCGAGAGCAGATCTTCGCCTCGCTATGTCACAATACATATAGTCTTATCACGTCACTTAAGTTTCTTAATGCGTTATTATACAGCTGCGTAAATGAAAATTTATGTACATATTGTAATAATATTAAATTGTATTGATGTTGTGTTGATGATAAGAGATTGTGTTTAATTGTGAGACTCCGATGTAATCAAGCCCCTCTGTTTTGACTAGCCAATTTGTAATAAAATAAATAAGATTGATGTGTGAATCTGTAAGTTGTAAGGTGTTTAATGGTGTGTAATTGGTGTGGCTCTCGACGTCTTACTGGCCTGAAACACTTCCTTAAGTTTCCCAGCTGGTCGAGTCCCAATGGTAGCAAGATCGGTCGAGTAGCGTAAAGTTGATGAAGGAATATATATGTTCAGCTTCGCCGAAAGTTTCAAAACAAAATTTATTGTTTTGAAGGAAATTTAAAAAAAAATTATGTTTATAAAAAAAAATAATTAAAAAAAAAAATTTTTAATTTTATTAATTAATTAATTATGATCAATTAACTAATATAGGGCTGTGAAGTTTTAAACGGTGTAATGCTCTTCTGAAAATTTTTATTAAAGTTTTAGTATATTCTAAATAATCTATCACCACTCATAAGACTGTCTGTAAACCAATCGATACTTGTTTACCTTTTTATTTTTTAGGTTATCTTCACTTACGGGTGGTAAAGTCCTTGTAGATTATCAATTAGAATTATATTATTGGTAATTAGTATTATTGAAGAAATAAATAACTATTAAGTATTGAAAAGTATTAATGTTTTTTATTAAGTAATAGCAATATTGACTCTTATCGATTAGTATCGATTCTCAGGATATCGAAAAAAGTTACAAGTATATGATATAAAAATTATATATGGTTCTTTAAACAGCCAGTTATTACCAAAGTCAGAGAAATCGGGCTAATATTTAAAAAGTATAACGTTACAATCAAATTAATAGTTATTAATAAACACAGACATTGAATAATCATTTGTAAATATAATAATTGTTTTCACCCAACAGCTGAGTTGAACTAAGAAGAAGGCACTGGGATCGTCAAAGCAAATGGCCGCCGTCAAGTTGATCAAAATGTTGCTCGTTCCTGCAGTGTTCCAAATAATGTATTTTCTGGCAATTTTCCTGTTCTTGTGTCTGCAAATCTCTTGTTAAATGTTGTGTAGTGACTGGTGTAGTGATTCTGGGTTGTATTTAGTATGTCTGTGTAATTATAAGTCAAAACACTTTTCCCAATTCCGACACTAATTTGGTTAATGTGTTATACAGTTTTCTGGTGTTTTTCGGAGTAGAAATGTATTGTTTAGTGTTAAATAGTGTTTCTTGATCGTTTTTGTCACAATGTATATGTTCTGGAAGGATTTTATAATTCACTCTCGACTTTACAGTAACGTACTGTTCGCCACTGATCGTTAACGTTGTAAGATAGGTTAGATCGTCACAAAACTCTCGTTTATGTTAACCGTTCAATCACCAATAATTAACTAACTGTTTTTCAGTTTCAATTAAACTCTTAGCCCATATAATATTATCCTTAACATTGTTCAAATATTTTTTCACATCCTGTGTACACTTTACTATTTCACTATATGAATGCCTAAACTTTGGTTATTTGTCAATTTTATTCACTAGATTTGATTTAAATTAATCTTTCAGTTCATTCTGGTTATTTTCAGATTAAATAATGCCATTTTATAGTGTTTTCTGTCCAAAAAATAGTAATTTCACTTTCAGTTTGGTATACTCTGAAAAGTCAAAACATCAAAATTTACTTCCTGTCATTATATAAATTCAGCCATTTTATCAGTTATATTTAATATTAATAATCCTATATTGTATTAAAAGGTTCATATTCCCTTATTTTCTGGTAATTAATTGAATTAGTTGTATTCTGAAACATTATTCTGGAATATATGAGTCCCATGTCTAAATTTCTGAGTTTAGTCATTTTCATTTTTATTTATAATTCTGAATATAATTTATTAAAATCTTTCTAAATGGTATGTGCAATTATATGGCTTGATCTCAAGTTTATTTTGTCTAAACCCCTTTTGTTTATTTGCATTTAAATGAGTAATTTCTCTGTTTTGATGAAGTTTGGTTTCCATTCTTTTGGCCTATGATTTTTTAACAATTTTTCTTACAAAATATTTTACAAACAATATATGATGTGTGATACCCTCTCTGACTTTTACATATAGTATTATAAATTAAACATGTTTTCAAATTACACAAAAACAATTAGTTATTGGTTACAATACAAATAATAGTTAAAACAAATAAAGAATATTTTTTTTAAATAAATGGTTGTCTTGAAGTCAGACATTTTATAACAAAATCCTTATTTCTAAACATGGAAATATGGCTTACAAAAAAGGTTTTTTACTAACTAACATCTTAATTACTCTCTACTATTTACAAGTGGTAACTATTTTTATAGTTCTGATGTTAGTTGTTTCAGACCCAAACAAATGGCCTTATATCTAAAACATTTTTAAACATTCTTATACTATATACATAAAAACCTTATATTTATATTCTTATTTCTAACTATTATTATAAGTAGGATTCTACAGTTTTTATACCGTCTTTTATACATTGTCTTTGGGGAATTGTACCCTGTCATTAACAAATAAATAGTATGAATTGTTCAAAAAGTATTATGAACTCTGTTTTTCTTTTTTCATGTAAAACAAAATGTTATTTTAAACAGATTCATGTCTTATGAACAACATTTTGTCACAGTACACATTTCAAGTCACTGAAAAATGCATATTTCATTGCATTCAATGTTTGTGATTGCCAAGAATGAAACACAAGGTTCATTTTTTATAATACCCAAAACTATCACTGGTTCACTTTGCACTTATATATTATGTTAATGCTAAATGGTCGTATAGTCTTATTAACATAATAAATTGGTTAGCGTTTTTCAATGGAGATTTGTTCCATGGGTACTATATTATTGTTTCATCTTAGTTCACAGGCCACTTTTACTTTATACACTTCTCTCTCTTAAATTTGTATACATGTGGTTTTCAATTCGTTATACTTTTATTTTTAAATATTTATTTTGGGGATATAGGGATTTGGGTGTCTTTTATAAGAGCATGACATCTTCTTCAGGATGCTGCCTTCTTCTTCTTTCTTCAGTCTTCTTTTCTCCTGCCTTCTGGGACTGGTATCTTCTCCATCTTCTTCTTGATGCCATCAGGTTTCTTGGGATCTTCTCCATCTTCTTCTTTATTTCAGAAATACACCACCTGTATTGGTTGATCTTGGCTTATTTTAGGGTTTCTATTCTATTTATTCTCCCTCGTTGTGGGTTTGGTCATATTCTGTACTGCTTGGTTATTTACTTTTTTACCTTCCTGGGTTATACCTTGAAAACCTTTGGTTATGAGACTGGTCTTGGATGACTCATCACTAGTAACTCCTTTTATTTGAACTTGTATTTTCTTTATAATAATGATTTCTTTCCACAGTTGCTATGAATTAATTTATTTATATTAAATTTAATGCTTTCTTCCAAATTTAAACATTGTAACTTTATTATTCTAATGATCAATTGCCATTCAATATTATGCTTATATCTGTCACGCTACAATATGTACATATGAAAATCTAGATAAAAATACAAGTTTATGGCCACTTGACAATAATATCTGTTTATGTAAAAAATCATTAATGAGGTTATATTAAATGCTATTAAATCAGTGCAAAAATATTACTTAGCTTGCTGTAACCATCAATTATGCATGAAAAATTATAAAAAATTAAAGTTTATAGTCACGTGGATGTTGAATCCCGGCGTGCTCAAGCTGGCTTCTATCCCGTTGTTCGATCCTGTTCGGCAATCCTTAGAAGTTGACGCACCTCTTGTTTCTGCTGGTCAGGTGACGCTTGAAGTT
The DNA here is from genome assembly GCA_034769895.1 of Magicicada septendecula. Taxonomy (NCBI): domain Eukaryota; kingdom Metazoa; phylum Arthropoda; class Insecta; order Hemiptera; family Cicadidae; genus Magicicada; species Magicicada septendecula. The sequence goes on along the minus strand of CM068371.1, from coordinate 87,565,932 downwards.
GTAGCTCTCCGTAGTTTTTTAAGGTTCTGGAATTTCGTTGCTGTAGAACAAATGATGGTGTCCTGCCGTGTCTTGTTGTCTCAGAGTTGCTGCTCTGCAGAATCTTGCAATGTTGAGTACGAAGTACCTTTTAGAAGGCATGCAACGGCCAGCAATCTGAAGTTTGAAAATGTTCGGGCTTGAACCAAACGTTGTTTGGGCCCATTAAATGAAATATTTCTGAAATCGTGATGGACCAAATCCGGTCGCGGCGGACCAAAAATGTGAAATCCGGTCGCGGAGGACCAAAAATGTTGCGTCTTAGAAGCTCTCGATGAATCTTGAGTTGATCTTAGAACGCTAGTTGGAGTTAGCTGGTCAGAAATGAAATAATAAAGAGGACTGTATATGTTTTTAGAGACAATTGTTTATTGAAAATTAATACGATATAATTGCTGCTGGCGCGTGCAGTTTTAGCGCGGCATAAGTGCCGGAGAATTTAGATAGAATTAAAATATTGAAGTACATAATAGTATGTAGTGGCCGAGATCGCCTAATTAAATTATCGCATGATGATCATGCTAAATATGAAATATTGAAAAATAATGTAGCCGAGTCTGGCGAAACGAAGGCTTGTTGCCGTTCGGAGTTTAGAGAGTAACTAACTTAAAATTGGCTGCTGCTAGCCTTTGTCAAACCGGCAGCAGATAACAGAGAGAAAATTGACGTCACTACACGCGCCTGCAATGCGACATTTTACGTAGGTACAAAGTTTACATAGGTACAAAGTTTAACCACAGGCCGTGTGCTGAAATGTTAAATAACAAGGTCTGGAAAAGTCCAACTAATGTCAGCTGATATTTCTCATTAAGCGGGAAACGGATTTTGTATACTTTCCTTGTAGAAGCTACATTAATCTCCAGTGATTTGATCGACTCCACTGTCCGCGCCAGTTCTGGTTAGCCCGCAACTGGTATAGGCCATGTCTCCATTTTTGGACAGTAGACACCGTCTCTTTTCAAAATTTTCACTATAAATTATTTACACACACACACACACACACACACACACACACACACACACACACACACACACACACACACACACACACACACACACACACACACACACACACACACACACACACACACACACACACACATATATATATATATATAATATTATAGTGTACAGTATATAATAATATTGTTCTGTTTTATTATTTTCGTATGAGTATACAGTATGTATCATGTACACCTTGTAGATACATTTACTTACATTCAGTTTTCAGTTTTTATATTTTTTACAATAACGGTTTTTAATCATCGCTTTCTACTCTGCTACACGATAAAAATTAAATTTCCTTCTTATAGTTTTGCGTAAACTTAAATGTAAATCGTGGACATGTTTCACGAATTGCTATCTTCTTAATGTATATAACTTGTAAATACGTATGTACTTTTTAAACACGTAGCTAAGCAACTAAGAAAACAACCACGAAATTCATTTATAGAATGTTTTAACAGGTTTTTTTAAGCTTACTACTGAGTTTGTCGTTTGCGTGTGGTAGATAACAAATGGCTACCGTTACTTTGAATACGTCCGCTATTAGCTAATAATCCGAGAAAACAAACAACCCTAGAGGCAGGATTATTTGCGCAAACACAGTCAAGTTGATGAATTGTTGCTTTATCCTTGATACAGTTAATTTAACACCGATAACGTCTGTATTTAGTGAAGGTCAGATAGAGACGTTTCATTTGTTTTGTCGACGTGGGACAGAATACGTGCGACCCCAACGTTTGGAAAATTAAACTGATCATGATTCACGTACCATAGAAATTATTTTGTTCAGTTCTCTCAAATATTTCTTCCATACAAATGACATGAGTTACTGATAAGAAAATATTTCGAACATTGCATACCTTACTGGTTGTTGATAATGCGTTTTCATTTGTATTTATTCTTTCTTCTTTATCTATAAATATTTATCTCGTCTACGCTTGGCATATAAGTCTGTACTTAAAAAATTAATCGTTTTGTAAAAAATGTTTTAAATGGCAGTGAGTACAATGGCAACTAAAACTCTAAAACTGTTTACCTATATGTTCTCAAATACATTGGTAAAAGTCTGTGTCTTGGTCTTGTTTTATCCTTTTAAACACGTTTTTCTATCTGTAAACGTTTAGCAAAAAAAAAGTATATTTTGTTCTTCTCGTGCACTTTGAAAATAGCATTTTCTTGAAGTCAGTGTAAGACGTTTAATGACTGAAAAAATAACTTTTTTCGGCTTATGAGAGAATTTATATTTATTAATAATCTGATCCATACTTAGTAGTGATTAATCGCAATTTTTTTATTAGAAACAGAAATACAATTTTATGACTAACAATAAAATGAGTAAAATTTTGAAAAAATTAATGTAATTCCCTGAAACTTTATTTGTAACATTATTTCTTTTATCTCTTTAAAAAAAGATTGAAAGCAAAATTAGTCTCTTCCAGTCGTTTTGTGGATGAATCAAGGAAGAAAACAAGGAAAGGACCCAATTTAAATATTATAATGTATTGGCCATACCTCAACTGTACTGTATGGTAGTGAGACTTGGATTAGAAAGGCCAATGATATATCTAGAATACAAGGAGCGGAAGTGAGGTTCTTGAGGGCTGTAGAGGGTTTTACCAGGAGAGGTCTTATCAGAAATCATCATATTTGAATGGAGCTAGGCATAGCTGAAAGCTTAAATGAGAAAATCTCCCGGTACAAATCGGAGTGGCTGTTACACGTAGAGAGAATGGATCCAACTAGATTTTCAAAAAGAGCCCTTGAGTATCATCCAAGGGGAAAGAGAAGTGTGGGAAGACCCCGTAAACGACGATTGGATGAATTCCATTGAGACTGGAACAGGCTACTAGCCTAAGCCGTCAAGGATGACGACGATCTCTTAATATTACTTTTTTATTACCATTTTTTTGTTTGCATTAACTAACATGTTATTACTCATACATAATTTCGTATTTAATTTTTACAAGAGACTAACCCGTGTTACTTTATATAGTTAAAATATTTTTCTTACAGTTTGTTTATGTTGCAGTCAATGTTGCTAGCAACTCTAGACTTAATATGAACATTGTTTCTTTTTCCAACTCTTCCCAGGAACTCGCCTTCCATTCTTCTTTAACTCTTATTTATTAAATCCTTTCCCTCGCCTTTTGGCTTTTTCCTCCATTTTTCAATTAGTTGTTGGTTGGTAGTACGGAAGGTGAGAAGGGATAGGTGATTTGGGTTCAAGACGTGTAGAACCAAAGTTGCGGATACGTAGGTTTCCATGAGAACCTACACTGTTTCCTTTCACGAGGTTTCCTTTGACTGTTCACGATGATTGTAAGTCCAAGTTCTTTTATGTTACTTTTTGCAGCTTAGCGCATGTGTTTGGCTTTCTATTACCGACACTTGACGGCTTTTTTACTCTGGAATTTTCTCAGAGTCTTACAATAAAAAGAACAGCTATAGGACATACTTAAGATATTATACCTAGTGAAGATTACATAATTTATATTGTTCAGGCACGCATTGATTAAAATGATTGCACGCCAACAATCTGCCAGAGGGACTCCAAAAACACTCCCCCCCCGGGAATGATGATACGTAATTATATACGTCTTGTGAGAGACACATATTTTCCTTACTTAATTAATAAAGTTGTGTTGGTGGTTATAATCACAAACAGAAATAACACTCTTACATACCACTATAGAAAACGTTTATCGATTAGGGCTTTCAAGCTTCATAAATCAGATCGACATTTTTTTTAATTGTTCTGTTTATTTTCCTTACGTCTTGTTCAAAGTGAATATTGCAAATGTTTTAAGTTTAAAATTTATTTGTCAGTTCTTCTTCTTCTTCTTCTTCTTCTTCTTCTTCTTCTTCTTCTTCTTCTTCTTCTTCTTCTTCTTCTTCTTCTTCAGCGGCGCAACATCCCATTACTGAGTCAAGGCCTCCTTTAACAGCCTCCGCCAGTTGTCCCGGTCAAGCACAGCTGCTTTCCAGTTCCGGGTCCCAAGGATATGGCGCGCATCGTAGTTTGTTCACACCGTCTTCCCAACGTAGTGTAGTGTTTTTTACTAAGGGTATTTTGCTCTAGTCTTTTCAAATGACTGATCAATTTGTTTCATTCTACGTGAAACATGGAAGATAACCAGAAAGATAATTATCTACCATCTGTTATATTTCTGTTTCTAAACTTTTCACCATAGGTTTCCATATCAGAATTCTATAAAAGACTATTCGAAATTCCACTACTAGAAAAATTATCACAGCATCCTTAGCTATGCTACTGTAAAATTTCTCATTTTGAAGATCTTGTAAATAAGGTAAAATTTGTAAAGTAATTTGTCGTAGTCTACCCTGAGTAAATTCTCATTTAGATTAAAGAATAGCATATTGATAGTACAGAAAATGGAAATGATAAAAAACGTACACTGCATTACCACACATATACTACTACTACTACTACTCCACGGCGTTGCAGCCCATGAAGAACCCTGGCCATCAGAACGACGTGCCTTCACTCCTTTCTATCCTGTGCAACTCTTCGCCACCTTCTGACCCCCAGTCTTCTCAAATTTTCATCTACATCGTCCAACCATATTTTTCTTGGCCTCTCCCTTGCTTTTCTTCCTCCTGGCCCTCACTGCCTTTTCCTCTGTCATTCTTTGTACGTGACCTGACCACCTAAATCTACCTTGTTTTATTACTGTGACGATGTCCGGTTCGTTGTGTAGTTCATACAATTCGGCATTTGTCCTCATACGCCACAGTCCGGCATCTAGTATATCCTGCTCAGAATCGTTCATATCTTCTTGGGCTGAGGACATGGTTCAGATTTCTGAAGCATCCAGTACTAGTGACCGCAATACGGTTATGTAAATCTGGACCTTGGAGGTTCTATAAATGTTTCTGGACTTTGGGATAGGCGGCAAAAAAAAGTAGCACCCACTTCCCGTGGGTAATTTACCGCGTATACAAAAAACGCAATTGCGACCCGTGTATGTTCCAAACAAAGAGACAGTCCGACATACTACGTATGGGGGGGGGGGGAGACGCTGTAGCCTACTCTACTCGTTACCATAATCGATACTATAATTATTATTTCAACGTGAGCAATAACTGATACGCCCGTAGTGGCATTGGAAAGCTTTAATTTCTTGGCCACACAGCAATCGAGCCATAAATAACATTGGCGTCGTTAAAATGTTATACGATGCGGCTGCCGATTGGGACCGGACGTATATATTTTGTGCCAAAGTGTGTGTGTGTGTGTGCAACGTATTTTATAGAGACAATATTTTTACGAAACAGAGCATAGATAAGGTCTCGTGGGGGAGAGAGATGAAATGAATAATTTCTTTTGCTACATTACCTGCTGCCGCTCTGTGACTTTTTTATCCGTTTTTTGTCAGATAAGATTCCAGTTGTTCTTATTTGCTTCTTTCTCACAATTCTTTCTCGTTTCTTATCAATTTTTTGTGTTTTCAAATTTTTGAACAACCATATACAAATAAATTCGTGTTGAATTTAGATACGAATCTAATATTGCAGTAATTTATCTTAGGGGTTTAATATTCTGTTTTATTCCTCCTTGTAGTTCTTAGAATTTGTATAATTCACAATAAGATTTCTTACTCCAGCAGTAAATACATATTGTGTTTACTTGTTATATTCTAACCCTTGAAACCACTTTAGTTATACAAAACTTTTGTTTACCTTTTCCTTAAAATGAATATATATTTCTCACTTTTCCCCATTCTCCCTCATGTATTGGCAGTTAAAAAAAAAATTTTCTTCTTAATTATTCCGACAGAAATTTACTGGATTTTCTTTCCTTTTTTCTACACTCTCCACAAATTTTTTCTTTATATGCGTTTACCAAAATGTTAAAAATAAAAATAAGAAAGAGTGAAACTAATTTATTATAAATGAAGTACAGTAGTTCCCTATAGGTAAAAAACATTCTGATTACATATGAACAAAAAAGAAATTCATTTACCAAAGTTAATGTGTTGTATTATGGAATAAAATAATTTATTTTTTTACCCCACATCACGACCAAGAGTTGTTTTCTTTTGTGTCACATTTAAAAATTCTCAGTATATTATTTACATACATACATACATATATATATATATATATATATATTTTTTCTATGTAAGTAACTCGATGTTTCTTGAAGTAATTATATAATTTGTGATGTTTTCAATTTGTTTCTTCTGCAAGTAGTATAATTTTGTATATTCTTTTTAACACCTGACGCACGTTTCACTGAAAAAAATCAGTATCATCAGAGGTTCCTAAGTAAATTAATAACAATCGAAATAATTCTATTAATATTAAATTAACGAATAATCGAATTTGTATCGATTTTAGTGTAAAATAAAATAACTGATAATCGATTTAGGTCGATTAGTTAACGATTGTTTTAATGTTTATTTTCTTCAGCAGCTGTTTTCTCGGTTATATTTGAAATTTTGTTGTTTATATTTTATTCATTTTTATTTTTTAGTAAATTTATTATTTTAAATAGATCGTCTTGTTTTGTTTTTATTTGGGTTTGTTCTTTAATTAATAAATTATTGTTATTGTGTTTGTAAATGTTAAGATTTTCCCAAATATTCATTTTTTGATCTTTTTGTATGTTTTTAATTAATTTAATATTTTCAATGTTTGGAAACTGGTGGTTATTATTTAGACAATGTGTGGCTAAATTAGATTTATAAATATTTGGTTTTAAATGTGCATTGCGATGTTGAACGAATCTAACTCGTAGTTTTTTCTTCGTCTGGCCCACGTAAAATTTATTGCAATTTGGACATTCTATTTTATATATTCCATTTTTATTGTGAGTATTGAATTTAGTTTTAGGTTTTATTTTATTAAAAATTACAGCTGCTGAAGAAAATAAACATTAAAACAATCGTTAACTAATCGACCTAAATCGATTATCAGTTATTTTATTTTAATTTTAAATAGGTTAGATACCTGATAATCCTTCATGCAACTTACTTGGTCGCTATGCACGACGCGTTTCGGGATCAAGGTTCCATCTTCAGGTGCTCACTCGGGTCGAGCTCGTCAATTCATAAAAACACACACATAAAACATAAAAAACATTGAATTTAAACACTCATACTGCGCGAGAGGGGACGATGCGCATCGTCGAGAAAGTAAACAGGCACACTTTCTTGTATGTTTACTTATACACTCGGATAAGTAACGACCACTCGTGTGAGGCGAACACACAAAACGTACACTTTTACAGAATTTACAGAGTACGTACAGATCACGTTGTTACAATATATATATTCATATATATATATATATATATAAATAATATATTAATATATATTTATATATAAATATTTATAATAATAATAGTATGTTTTTCTTTTTTTTATACTTCAATAAAAAAAAAAAGAAAAACATACTATTATATATATATATATATACATATGTATATATATTTATTATATATGAATATATAAATATGGTAATACAGTAATATTAACATTAATATTTTTAATTTAACTATAAACATACTGTAAGCATATATTTTATGGACCGGATTTGCAAAATGTGGGTGTACAAAAATTGATGTAATTATTGTATTTTAGCTAACTCTTTAACTGTTACTAGTTATTCAGTTCCGTAAATTTATTTTAATCAATAAATAGAAATAGGAAAAAATGAGGGAAAGAGTATATAAAGTTGCGAATCTAGTATTGGCTGTAAGTCTATTGTATAATAAACCGTACACCAGATATTATAAGTCATATATAAAAAAAAATAAAATAAAAAAAATAAGATGCCTGAGTGAAAAAGGGTTATTTTGATAGAATAAATTATGTAATATTATACTCTTATTATGTTAACAGAATTAAACTGTCTTTTAATATCAAAAATTAATGTTCTTCATAAACTACAACATATAAAAGATAAGCTAAAATTAAGCTAATGGGTTCATACCTCATTTATGGAAAATTATCCTCTTTTTAATTAAAAAAAATTCCTCTTATATAGTATTTGTGGCATTCTTGTTTTTTGGTATTATATTGGCGATTTGTTCAAACAATTGGCTGGGTTGTTGAATAGGAGTCGAGATAAATATGGTATCATTTTTGCCTTTTATAATGAATAAAATGAGAGTTTACTCATCTGAGTCAATAATTAAATATTTTATTATTCAGAGAATGGGTTCAAGACTATTATTCCTGTTTGTTGTTATTTTAGGAATATTATTTCAGGTAAAATATTTTATTATAATTAGTTTAATAATTAAAATTGGATCTCCTCCATTCCATTATTGATATGTCTCAGTAATTGATGGGTTGTCTTGACTAGTGTCTTTTTTAATTATAACCGTTCAGAGGATTATTCCCATTATTTTATTGAGTTATTTAGATATAAGATTGATTTTATTTATTGTTTTATCATGTATTTGAGGCTCATTAGGGGGGCTGTGTTATTCATCAATTCGAAAAATTTTAGCATATTCATCAATTTACAATTTAAGTTGAATTTTTAGAGGGGTTATATTAATAAATTATATATGGCTGGTATATTTTTTAATTTATTCCCTCTCTTTATTTTTGACTTGTTATCTGTTTTGAATAAATAATATGAATTATTTAAATCAAATTTTTATTTTGTTTAACAATAGGGTTAAATCATTAATGTTAATAATTATTTTTATGTCAATAGGTGGATTACCACCATTTTTAGGGGTTTTCCCAAAATTTATGATAATTTATTGTCTTTTGGTTAATAAAATGTATTTTTTATGTTTAATTTTAGTAATAACTGCTTTATTAGTGTTATTTTATTATTTGCGAGTTGTAATGACAGGATTAATGATAAACAATATATCTTTAAAGTTGTCAACTTTTAGATTAAATAATACATTATTTATAGTAAATTCTTTATTGATTGGATTTATAGTTGTAACCTTATTTAATGTTATGAATTAGTAAGGTTTTAAGTTAATAAAACTATTATCCTTCAAAGTTAAAAATATAATTTCTTGTAAGCCTTAGATTTATTTTAATCACCTTTAAATTTGCAATTTAATATTATTATTAAATATAAGACTAGATTGAAGAAAAAAATAGAATAGGGAAGAAAGATTAGATTAGATTATTGAGAGGAAAGTATATCCATAAATAAATTTACAGTTTATTACCTAATTCAGTCATCTCAATTTGGAATAAATCAATAATTAGTTATGAATAAGTGATTTTTCTCAACTAATCATAAAGACATTGGAACATTATATTTCATTTTTGGGATTTGATCGGGAATAGTAGGTACAACTTTAAGAGTTCTTATTCGTGTTGAATTAGGCATTCCTGGATCTTTTATTGGAGATGATCAAATTTATAATGTGATTGTTACTGCTCATGCTTTCGTTATAATTTTTTTTATAGTGATGCCAGTTATGATTGGAGGATTTGGGAATTGATTGGTTCCTTTGATAATTGGTGCTCCTGATATGGCTTTCCCTCGAATAAATAATATAAGTTTTTGATTATTACCACCTTCATTGACATTATTATTAATTGGTAGAATGGTTGATAGAGGTGCAGGTACTGGTTGGACAGTTTATCCTCCGTTGTCAAGAGGCGTTGCACACTCAGGATCTTGTGTTGATTTAACTATTTTTTCTTTACATTTGGCTGGAGCTAGCTCAATCTTAGGTGCAGTTAATTTTATTAGAACAATTTTTAATATACGATCAGTGGGAATATACATGGATCGGTTACCTTTATTTGTGTGGGCAGTATTAATTACTGCTTTTTTATTATTGCTTTCATTGCCAGTTTTAGCTGGTGCAATTACAATATTATTAACTGATCGAAATTTGAATACTTCTTTTTTTGATCCTTCAGGTGGAGGAGATCCAATTTTATACCAACATTTATTTTGATTTTTTGGACATCCTGAAGTATATATTTTAATTTTGCCTGGATTTGGACTAATTTCTCACATTATCACTCAAGAGAGAGGAAAAATTGAATCTTTTGGATCACTAGGAATAATTTATGCTATAATATCAATTGGTATTTTAGGATTTGTTGTTTGAGCACATCATATATTTACAGTTGGTATGGATGTTGATACACGGGCTTATTTTACTTCTGCTACACTAATTATTGCTGTTCCAACTGGAATTAAAGTTTTTAGATGATTAGCAACTCTGAGAGGAGTTAAAATCAAGATAAGACCCTCAATTTTATGAGCAGTAGGTTTTGTTTTTCTTTTTACTATTGGTGGATTGACTGGGGTGATTTTAGCTAATTCATCAATTGATATTGTATTACATGATACATATTATGTTGTAGCCCATTTTCATTATGTGTTATCGATAGGTGCAGTATTTGCAATTTTAGGAAGATTTATTAATTGATATCCTTTATTTACTGGATTATCTTTAAATTCTAATTGATTAAAAATTCATTTTTTGATTATGTTTATCGGGGTAAATTTAACCTTTTTTCCCCAACATTTTTTAGGATTGAGAGGTATGCCACGTCGATCCTGATGCATTTATATCATGAAACATTATATCTTCTATTGGAAGAAGAATTTCATTTATTGGAATTTTATTTTTATTGTTTATTATTTGAGAAAGATTTATTTCACATCGGTTGATTTTATATTCAATTAATATAAATTCTTCTATTGAATGGTTACATAAACTTCCTCCGTCTGAGCACTCATATAGTGAGATTCCATTATTAGTTCAATTCTAATATGGCAGATGAAGTGCGATGAATTTAAGATTCATATATAAATAATTTTTGTTAGAAATTTCTAATTGATCTTATATTAATATGCAGGACGCTATATCACCATTAATAGAACAGTTAATATTTTTTCATGATCATACTTTAACTATTTTAATTATTATCACTTCAATTGTTACTTATATAATAACAGTTATCATATTTAATAATATTGTTAATCGACTTTTATTAGAAGGACAGTTAATTGAATTTTTTTGAACACTTCTACCAGCCTTAACATTAATTGTTATTGCATTTCCATCCTTACGATTATTATACTTATTGGATGAAATTAATAAACCTTTAATAACTTTAAAAATTATTGGTCATCAATGATATTGATCATACGAATATTCAGATTTTTTAAATATTGAATTTGATTCTTATATAAAATCTCAAAATGAAATATTAATTAGAGAGTTCCGTTTATTAGAAGTAGATAATCGAACGATTTTACCTTTTAGTACTCAAATTCGATTATTGATTTCATCATTTGATGTTATTCATTCATGAGCTATACCATCTATGAGAATTAAAGTGGATGCTGTGCCTGGTCGATTAAACCAAGCAAGAATATTTATTAATCGACCTGGTATATCATTTGGACAATGTTCTGAAATTTGTGGAGCAAATCATAGATTTATACCTATTGTTATTGAAAGAGTTGATATAAATTGTTTTATTAATTGATTAATAAGCTATTCATTAAGTGACTGAAAGTAAGTGATGGTCTCTTAAACCAATTTATAGTAACTAACGACTACTTTTAATGATGAAAAGTTAGTTTATTATAAAAACATCAATCTGTCAGATTCAAGAAACTAAGAATGGTATTTTTCTATCCCACAAATATCTCCAATAAATTGATGTTTTTTGTTTTTCTTTTTTTTATTAATTGTTATTTTAATTATAACTTTTATTTATTTTTCTTTTATGAAAATTCCAAAGATAAATTTGACTAATAATTTTAATAATTTATATAACTGATTATGATAACAAATTTATTTTCAACTTTTGATCCATCAACAGGGTTATTTTCATTAAATTGATTAAGTTCTTTAATTTTATTATTATTCATGCCTATAGGGTTATGATACATTCCTAGTCGTTATATAATTTTTATTAATAAAGTTTTAAATACAATAAGTTTTGAATTAAATTTATTAATAAGTTCAGGATCTTTTGGTAGATCATTATTGTTTTGTTCTTTATTTATTTTTATTCTATTCAATAACTTTCTTGGATTGTTTCCATATATTTTCACTAGATCAAGACATCTAGTATTTTCTCTTAGTTTAGCTCTTCCTCTTTGATTGACTTTTATTTTATTTGGATTTGTTAACAATACAAATCATATGTTTTGTCATTTAGTTCCAATAGGAACTCCAATAATTTTAATACCTTTCATGGTATGTATTGAAACTGTCAGAAATTTAATTCGACCGGGGTCCTTGGCTGTTCGTCTAACAGCAAATATGATTGCTGGTCATTTACTAATAACATTATTAGGAAATAGATCAACTAATTTAGAAATTTATATAAATCTAATTATTTTAATTCAGATATTATTGATATTATTTGAATCAGCAGTTTGTATAATTCAATCTTATGTTTTTACAGTTTTAAGAACTCTGTATTATAGAGAAGTATCTTAATGAATAATCATCCGTATCATTTAGTTGACTGTAGACCATGACCTCTAACGGGGTCAATCGGGGCTCTGACTTTTGTTTCTGGTATAGTAATAATATTTCATATACAAAATTTTATTTTATTATTTTTTGGATTTTTAATTTTAATTTTAACTATAATTCAATGATGACGTGACATTTCGCGTGAAGGGACGTTTATAGGATTTCACACAATAGTTGTAGTGAGAGGTTTAAAATTAGGAATAATTTTATTTATTGTGTCAGAAATTTTCTTTTTTATTTCTTTCTTTTGGGGATTTTTTCATAGAAGATTAAGACCTGTTATAGAAATTGGTATAAATTGACCTCCTTCTGGAATTATGCCTTTTAACCCAATACAAATTCCTCTATTAAATACTATAATTTTATTGTGTTCTGGAGTAACAATTACGTGAGCTCATCATTCCATAATAGAAAGTAAACATAATGAATCTGTTTATGGTATTTTATTAACTTTAATATTAGGTATATATTTTACTATTCTTCAGGTATATGAATATTTTGAATCATCGTTTTGTATTTCAGATTCTGTATACGGATCAACATTTTTTGTATCAACAGGGTTTCATGGGATTCATGTTATTATTGGAAGAACGTTCATTATAATCTGTTTATTACGTCAATTGAAATTTCATTTCTCTAGAACTCATCATTTTGGTTTTGAAGCAGCTGCTTGGTATTGACATTTTGTTGATATTGTTTGACTATTTTTATATATATCAATTTACTGATGGGGTAGATAAATATTCTATTAGTATATAAGTATGTTTAACTTCCAATTAAAAGGATTAATTTTTAAATAGAATAATTTTCAATGTTGTAAGTTACTGTATTATGATATTATTAATTTTATTTACTTTAATAACTCTTTTATATTTTGTGTCAACTAAATCAATAATTGATCGTGAAAAATCATCTCCATTTGAGTGTGGATTTGATCCTTTTGAGTCATCTCGAATTTCTTTTTCAAGACATTTTTTTATAATTGCAGTCATCTTCCTTATTTTTGATGTTGAATTAGTGATTATTATACCCATAGTTATTGTAATAACAACTATTAATATTATTGAAATTTATTTAGTGATATTGTTATTTTTATTATTTTTAATATTAGGCTTATATCATGAATGAAAAAATAGTATGTTAAATTGAATTTAACGGGAATGTATTTAATTATAATTATTGGATTGCAATCAATAGGTGCTCATATTAGCCATTCTTAAAAGCAATGAAGTAATAAATACATTTAGTTTCGACCTAAAAAAAGAATCTTTATTCCTTTGTTTATTAATTGAAGCCAAAAATAAGGCACTTTATTGTTAATAAAGTTATTGAATATATAATTTCCAATTAAAAGGAAATAAGAATAAAAGCAGCTGCTAACTAGCTTTTAAAGCGGTTAAACTCCGTTTTTTCCTTATTTATAAAGTTTATAAAACATTTCATTTTCATTGAAAAGAGAGGAAAACCCTTGTAAATATTTAAAAATATTTATTACCTTAATATCTTCAATATTATGCTCTAATGTTTAAGCTATTTAAATATATCATAATTAGAAATCAAGCAATAAATGTTATTATTTGAATCTTGAAATTATTTTTTCTTATATTAATATTAAATATTATAATTAATTTTATCAATTCAATCATGCCTTGGGGCCCAATTTTTTCTCCTCATCCCAAATCAATTGATTTTTGAAATATAAATGAATTTTTTAAAAAAAGAAATGGAGTGTGAAAGGTTGATAGTTGTTTTAAAAATCATATGGAATTTATGAACTCTCTTGTAAATTTTTTTACTATAGATGAAAACATGGATATTTCGTATCCAATTAATAACCCTAGAAAAGATAGAGCCATTGCTATTAGCTTTCCCTCGATGGGGAGAATAATTCTTACAGGATTATTAAATATAATTCATCTAAATATAGACCCTGATAAAATTGAATAAATAGATAAAACCATGATTCTCTTTAATATACTATTAAATGACTCGTTTTGTGAACTAAAATTATAATAACTAAAATTTATGCTTATCGAAAAATATGTTAATCGGGCAGAATATAGAAAGATGTTATTCCAATTCCAACATATATCAATAATAAAATTAAAAAGTTAGTATTTCTGGAGCATATTATTTCTATAATTAAATCTTTTGAATAAAACCCTCTCATAAAGGGTATCCCACATAATGATAAATTTGCAATATTTATGAATGTTCTAGTTATTGGTATATTATAACTTATACAGCCCACTATGCGAATATCTTGATTATTCATTAATCTATGAATCAATACTCCAGCACATAAAAAAAGTGATGCCTTAAATAAAGCATGAATAATAAGATGAAAAAAGGATAATATTGGATAACCAAATATTAAAATTGATATTATAATTCCTAATTGTCTTAAAGTTGATAATGCAATAATTTTTTTTAAGTCAAATTCAAAATTTGCAGCTAGACCTGATATAATTATTGTTAGTAATGATAACATTAAAAATACTTGAATTAGATTGAATGATATAATTAAATTTCTGAATCGAATAATTAAATATACTCCTGCAGTAACTAATGTTGATGAGTGAACAAGGGCCGATACTGGAGTTGGAGCAGCCATAGCTGCTGGAAGTCATGAAGAAAAAGGAATTTGAGCTCTCTTTGTAAATCCTGCAATAATAACTAGTATAATTATTGGATTCATTATTATCTTATTAATAAAAGATATAAAATTTCAAGATCCAAAATTTATCATTCATGCAATTAATAAAAGGATTATAACATCTCCAATACGATTTATTAATGCCGTTAATATCCCAGCATTTCTAGAATTTAAATTTTGATAATAAACAACTAAACAATATGATACTAATCCTAATCCATCTCATCCAATGAGAATGCTTACTATATTAGGTCTAATAATTAATAATACTATTGACATTACAAATATTATAATAATATAAATAAATCGATTAATATATTTATCATTTATCATATATACACCTCTATATAATATAACCATTGATGAAATAAATATAACAGTTGAAAGAAATAAAGTTGATATAAAATCAAAAATTAATGTTATATAAATATTACATGAATTAATTGTAACAATCAGTCATTCTATTATAATTGCATAATCAAAAATAATCATATTTATTGATAAAATTAATATTATTAATCTTAAAATCAATAAAATTAAGAAAATATATGTATTAAGTTTATTTTTAGTAATGATCCAATATAAATTTATATTTTTAAATCCACAATTTAATGTTTTATTTTAAACTAATTGAATTATATTAATAATGTTAATTTCAAAATAATTAAATTTAATGGAATTCAATGTATTATAATTAAAAAAAATTCACGTACGTTCCCAGAATTGAAAGAGTAACAACCCGAAAAAATTATTCCATGTTGGGTATGAGAGTATAGATATAAACTATAACAAGCTGATAAAAATGAAGAAAAAGATAGGAAAACTATACACAATGGATTTCAAGACATTAATCTATTTACAATTATAATTTCTCCTGCTAGACTAATTGTTGGAGGACATGAAATATTTCTAGAAGATATTAAAAATCATATGAGAGTTATTGAAGGCATAAATCTTAATATTCCTTTATTAATTAGGATTCTACGTCTTCCCGAACGTTCATAAGAAATATTTGCTAAGCAAAATAAAGCAGATGAACATAAACCATGTCCAATTATTATGAAATATGCTCCGACTATACCTCATATATTTATTGTTATAATTCCTCCAATAACTAATCTTATGTGAGCTACAGAAGAGTATGCAATTATAGATTTTATATCAATTTGCATTATACAAGATAATCTAATCATAATTCCCCCTATTAATGAAATAGAAATCCAGATGAATCTATAATTGACAAATATTACTGGTATAATATATATAACACGAATTAAGCCATAAGTTCCTAATTTTAAAAGAATTCCAGCCAAAATTATAGAACCAGAAACAGGTGCTTCGACATGAGCTTTTGGTAATCAAAAATGACATATAAATAACGGAACCTTAATTATGAATGCTAATGTTATCCCCAAGTAAATAAACCTATTATTTGATCTCATTAACATTATAATATTAGTTATATTATTTCTATACATATATATAATTGAAACTAATATGGGGAGAGATGCGAATAAAGTATAAAACAATAAATAATATCTAGCATTCACTCGTTCAGGTTGATACCCTCATCCTATGATAATAATTATGGTAGGGATTAAACTAGTTTCAAAAAAGATATAAAATATCATAATATTGTATGCACAAAATGATAAAATTAATAATGTTATTAATAATAACACTATAAACAAAAATAAATTCATATTATTATATTTATATAAAGGACTAGAATTAATTATTAAGAAAGTAATTCAAATTGTAAGAATAATTAATCTATATGAAATATTATCTATATATATATTATATCTTAGTATAATTAAATCTTTTCTGAAGAATAAGATGATAAATAGCACTAAAAGAATTAGTATATTTCTTAATAACCATATGTTAAATAATAAAGGGGTTAAAAATAATGAAAATAAAATTAATTTTAACATGTTTTTAAAGATATTGATAATAGTTGATCATTACCATGTGATCGAATCATATTAATCAATCTTGACAATCCTACAACTCCTTCACAAACACTAAATGTTAGCAAAACTATTAATATATATATATCATTTAATTCAATTGATAGAAATGCAGAAAATATACAAAATAATCTTAAAATTATTAACTCTAATCTTAATAAACTTATCATGATATGTTTTCGATTTAAACATAATGAGATAATGCCCGATATAAATATAATTAAATACAATAAAGGTAATGACAGATTCATTTGTTTTAATAGTTTAAAAAAAATTTAGATCTTGTAAATCTAAGATAAATTAATAATTTTAAAACTTCAGAAGAGAGTAAAGAATCATTTTAAGCACCCAAAGCTTACATTTTTATTAAATTATCTTCTGTATGAAAATTATGATATCAATTACAATTCTATTATCAATAAATTTTATTTTTATGAAGCACCCATTATCAATGGGATCTATTTTATTAATACAAACAATACTAACCAGAATTATTTGTATATTTTATATAAATTCTTATTTTTTTTCTTATATCTTATTTCTTGTTTTTATTGGAGGAATATTAATTTTATTTATGTATATATCAAGAATTGCTTCAAATGAAAAATTTTATTTTTCAATAAAATTATTAATATTAAACATAATTATTTGAATTTTGATTATAACTATAAATGTTATTAGATTTAAGATAGATAGAGTTAATAAATTATTGGAAATGAATAATTTATTTGATAGATTTATAATTAAAAAATTATATATATTTCCGTCAGGAATAATAACTATTATGTTAGTTATTTATCTTCTATTTACATTGATTGTTGTTGTGAATATTATTAGAATTAAATTGTCTCCTTTACGGAGAAAATTTTAACGAATGTTAAACATCACTCGACGTATACACCCACTAATTAAAATAATAAATAATTCACTAATTGATTTACCGGCAGCTACAAATTTATCATATTGATGAAATTATGGATCGCTGCTAGGAATATGCTTAGTTGTTCAAATTTTAACTGGATTATTTTTGTCAATACATTATAATGCAGATGTAGCAAGTGCATTTAATAGATTAAGACATATTTGTCGTGATATTAATCATGGATGAATATTACGAATTTCACACGCAAATGGAGCTTCATTGTTTTTTATTTGTGTTTATTTGCATGTTGGGCGAGGACTATATTATGGTTCATATAAAAATTTTGAAACTTGAGCTGTAGGAGTGATCATTTTATTAACTTTAATAGCTACTGCTTTTATAGGTTATGTTCTTCCATGAGGACAAATATCATTTTGAGGAGCAACAGTCATTACAAATTTATTGTCAGCAATTCCATATCTTGGGACAACTTTGGTAAATTGAATTTGAGGAGGGTTTGCTGTTGATAATGCAACATTAACTCGATTTTATTCTTTCCATTTTATTATACCATTTGTTGTTTTAGCATTAACAATTGTACACCTTATTTTCTTGCATGTTATGGGGTCAAACAATCCACTTGGAATTAATTCAAATAATGATAAAATTCCATTCCATCCTTATTTTTCTATTAAAGATATACTAGGATTTTTATTAATTTTAATTATTTTTTTTTTGTTATATGATACTTGAACCATATAAATTAAGTGACCCTGATAATTTTACTCCAGCAAACCCATTAGTTACTCCAAAACATATTCAACCAGAATGATACTTCTTATTTGCATATGCAATCCTACGATCTATTCCTAATAAATTAGGAGGAGTAATTGCATTATTCATATCAATTTTTATTTTAATTTTTGTTCCCTTCATAAACAATTCAAAATTTATAGGACTATTAAATTACCCTATTAATCAAATTTTATTTTGATACTTGTTCATTGTTTTAGTTTTATTAACTTGGATTGGAGCTTGTCCTGTTGAATACCCATATATCAAGATCGGGATACTTTTAACAACAATTTATTTTATATATTTTGTTTTAGACCCTATAATTAAATCTTTTTGAGATAAATTAATTAAATAGTTAATTAGCTTATAAATAAAGCATTTACTTTGAAAGTAAAGAAAAGAAAATTAAGTTCTATTAACTTAATAGTAAGACAATTTTTAATGAACTAAATAATAGATTTAATCATGAAAAAAAAAATCAATAAATTTAAACTTACTGGTAAATATGATTTTCATGCTAAATATATTAATTTATCATAACGATAACGAGGTAAAGTACCTCGAACTCAAATAAATAAAAATGAAATTAATGTTAGTTGAATAGGAAAAACTAAAGAATTAATTTTTCTACCTAGAAATATTAAACAAAATATTATACTCATAAAAATAATTCTAGCATATTCAGCTAAAAAAATAAATGCAAATCCTACACCTCTATACTCAACATTAAATCCAGAAACTAATTCTGATTCCCCTTCAGAAAAATCAAATGGTGATCGATTAGTTTCAGCTATTGATGATGAAATTCAACAAATTCTCAAAGGAAAAAACAGAAATACTAATCATATAAATTGTTGAAAAAAATTAAATTAAATTAAATTAAAACTCTCAATTATTACAATAGGGCACAAAATAATTAATACGAGACTGACTTCATATGAAATAGTTTGAGCAATTGATCGAATACAACCCAATATAGCGTAATTAGAATTTGATGATCAGCCTGTAATCATTAAACTATA
This sequence comes from Magicicada septendecula, assembly GCA_034769895.1. NCBI lineage: Eukaryota > Metazoa > Arthropoda > Insecta > Hemiptera > Cicadidae > Magicicada > Magicicada septendecula. The sequence goes on along the minus strand of CM068371.1, from coordinate 87,546,113 downwards.
AACCCCTATTCTTGTACAAAAAAAAAAAATATTATACCCATATTGAACGAAACACAATTGATTAAGTATGGATAAATGACTCACAATAGTAAAGAATTAAATAAGCCTAACACAGGTCTAATTATATAAATTAAATAATTGGATAACATTGGTATATTTCTCTCTTTTAAGAATAACTTAATAGCATCTGAAAATGGTTGTAAAATACCAATAAATCCTACTTTATTTGGACCCTTACGAATTTGAATATATCTTAAAATCTTACGCTCCATCAAAGTTAAAAATGCAACACCAATCAAAATAAACAAAGCAGTAATTAAAATAGTAATTATAAACATTTTCTACCTGTAATATTATTACATAATTAAATTCTAAATTTAATGCACTTTTTGCTAAAATAGAATAAATTAAATTATTTGACATGGTCCTTTCGTACTAATATCAAAAATATATTAGTAGATAGAAACCAACCTGGCTCACGCCGATTTGAACTCAGATCATGTAAGAAATTAAAGGTCGAACAGACCCAGAATATTTAGATTTTGCTCTAAACTCTTTTCTTAATCCAACATCGAGGTCGCAATCTAATTTATCGATATGAACTCTCCAAATTAATAACGCTGTTATCCCTAAGGTAATTTAATCTTATAATCAAAAAAATTGGATCAATTAAACATTAATTTATGAAAAGTTCATTTAAAGTTTTATTTATTATAATGTCACCCCAACAAAAAATAAAATAATTTTTTCAGTTGTTAATTCTAAATTCTAGTAAAACAAATTTATTTAAAATTCTATAGGGTCTTCTCGTCCCACTTATTTATCTAAGATTTTTTACTTAAACTCTAAATTCAATCTATTTTAATTAAAAAAGAAAATTTTTCATCCATTCATTCATACAAGCCTTTAATTAAAAGACTAATTATTATGCTACCTTTGCACGGTCAACTTACCGCGGCCATTAAAATATCATTGGGCAGAATAGACCTTTAATATTTTTCTAAAGGACATGTTTTTGGTAAACAGGTGAAAATTATATTTGCCTAGTTCTTAAATACAACTTATCATAATTTACTAATTTAATCATTTTAATAAAAATATTTTTATTAATTTAATTTTCTTAATATATACCTAAAATATATTAAATGTATTAAAATAGAAAATAAAATTTAACTTACTCATATAAAAAGGCTAATTGTAAGCCTATTTAATTAATTAAAATTTAAAATATTATAGAAGTTATATTTAGCTTATCCTTAATATAATTAAATAAATATAAAACTTTATATTAAAATATAAGTTATAATATTTATTTTAAATTAAATTTAATTCTTAAGAAACCAGGAATATTATAGTTCGAGAGAAGTTTCATCACTAAAATTATTTTATTAATATTTATATTACAATAATTAACAAATAACTTTAAATCACTATAATTCGGGAAAAATAAATTTTTATATATAATTAATTAACCCTGATACAAAAGGTACAAATTATAATTTTACTTATTTATATTTATTGTTTGATCTTCACAGTTCAATTAAAAATATTTTTTCCATAAATAGTACTAAAACTAAATAATTATTTTTATTTAAAATAATCTCAATAAATTAATTATAAATTTAAATTATTATTCAAATTATATTGATAAATCAATAATTTTTATTAGTGTAAATAATATGCCTTAAGCTTTAATTTGCACTCTAGCCACACTTTCCAGTACAGCTACTTTGTTACGACTTATCCCACTTTATAGTGGGAGTGACGGGCGATATGTACATAATTTAGAACCTAAATTCAAAAAACTATATTTAATAAATTTACTTTCAAATCCAATTTCATGATTTTCATTATAGAAAACAATTCATTTTTAACTGCACCTTAAAAAAAAAATCAAAAAAATTAACTGCACCTTGACCTGACATCTTATTAATAAAATAAATGAAAATTATTCTGATAAAGCATTCTTGACAGAGGTATACAAATTTATATAAAGTGAAATCTATCGTGGGTTATCGATTACAAAACAGATTCCTCTGATTAGATAAATTACCGCCAAATTCTTTGAATTTAAAGATCATAACTATTAATAATCTAGTTATTTTATTCACACTTTCAATAATAGGGTATCTAATCCTAGTTTTAGATAAAAGTTTCTCAGACATAAAAGTAAACACATATTTATACATTATTTCACCAAAATTTAAAAACCTTACTATTAATTTATTTTTAACTGAAACTAATATAATTAAATTTAGAGAATCGTGTAACCGCAACTGCTGGCACGAGTTTTGTCCTCTATAAATAAAATTATTATCTCTAAAATTAATAATTAATAATACTTAATACTGCGCTATGGATAATTATCATTTAGATAGTTTTCAATCAATTTAAAGTTATGCATGTAATATAATTAAATATTTAATTTACAAGCTAGAATAAAACTCCTCCTTTTACTTATTTATTAATAGCATAGTTTTCCAAAATGTCAAACAATCCCTTTAAAGCAATATTCACTCAAAAATGTATTATTTTTAATCGATGTTTCCTCACAATAAAAATAAGAATTCATGGCTGGTGAATTTTTTGAGATATATTATTATATTTTCACATTAATTTATAAATCATGGCATCAAACCTTTGTAAACAGAGCTTTTACAACAATATTCACTCATTTGAGTAATCCCGGTTTTTAAATATTTATGATTTTATACAGTATGTTTATGGTTAAATTAAAAATATTAATGTTAATATTACTATATTACCACATTTATATATTCATATATAATAAATATATATATATATGTATATATATATATATAATAGTTTTTTTAATAATTTTTATATTGAAATTAAAAAAAAGAAAAACATACTATTATTATTATAAATATTTATATATAAATATATATTAATATATTATTTATATATAGATATATATATATATATAGTAATATATATATATGTATATATATAGTAATATATATATATATAGTAATATATATATATATGTATATATATAGTAATATATATATATATAGTAATATATATATATATGTATATATATAGTAATATATATATATAGTAATATATATATATATGTATATATATAGTAATATATATATAGTAATATATATATATATATATATATATATATATATATTTTGTAACGTTACGTACTCTACGTTAAGCCCCACTGTTGGGTTCACCAATTTTATAACGTATCTTACAAAGTAATAATAATATTACAATTTGAAATAAAAAAATTTATTTCAAATAAAAATTTTGTTTTCTGAAAAATATTTGTTTTCGTGTTTTTTGTTGTATGTATTTAATAAATAATTTTCGTAACTGTATTGGGTAAAAATTTTAATTATTTTATGGTTGTTTATGTTGTTGTGTCACTTTCTCTGAATAACTCCTGCGTTAATATAGTTAACTCCGGTACTAGTCGATAGACGGTTCTTCTTCTTCTTCTTCTTCTTCTTCAATTTGCTCCTTATTCCTTTGTAAATACCGCCTTTCGGATAGTCCGTGATCTTGAATTAACTTGTTTTTAATAATATTTAAATTAAATTTCAACCAATTTGCAGAATTGTATGATTTATTAACAATTATTAGAAAGATCGATGGTTAATCGATTATTGACAACAGTATCGACTCGTTACTCAGGGCCGGTCGATAAAAAATTTACATGAATATAAAATAGTTGTATATATTATATATATATTAGTACAATATATATATAGTTGTATAATAGTGTATATAAAATAGTTGTTCTTTTAACGGTTATTTTATAAATAGCCAGAGAAGGGTAGGGCCATGAAAGTATAACACTTACAATTAAAAGTCTTAAAACTAAAAATTACAAGGTTATTAATCAATATTGAAAGTTTATATATTATAATATTCGAACCAGTGAAGACTCGATGTTCATTTGTTCCGATTCGCATAGGATGCTGGGAAGACAAAATGGCCGCCTGACGACTGCGTAGGTTAACGTCAGTCACCTCGACAAATATTTCTTGCAATTAATGATGCCTTTTCACAGATTCCTCGTCTCCGCAATTGTGGATATTAGTTCTGTAGTTAATTGAGTGTTCCTGGTGCAGTGTTTCTTAGTTCACTTTGTTTAAATGTGTGTGATAATGTCTACTTCACTTTGGTTAAATTCGTCCGTAATAAATATTTGTGATGGTGTTAATTTAATAATTTAGGCGTATTTGGTTCTGTTTTATTGTAGTTTAATTGTTTTATTGTTTGTGCTCACTGCTTCTAAAGTTGAAAGTCAAACTTAGAAAAGTTACCAATTTTCACTGAACTCGATTTACATCTCGCACGCCATTTATGCTTCTTATATAGGTTAAACGGAGCAAAACCTCGTTCAAGTGTTCGCTTCAACGGATAATAATTAACTGTTCTCATTTCCTTCGTCTCCTGAAATTCTTAGCCAATTTATTATACATCATACATTGTTTCAAATTGCCTTGGCTTCCGATACATCTTTATTAAATACATTATATCACTGAAAATATTTTCGTTATTATTTAATTTTATGAAATACTAAATACATAATCGGTTTCTTTAATCTATTTTGCTTATTTTGATACTAATTAATATAGTTTTACAAAGTTTTTATTTAAAAAAGTTATATTTCTTTCATTTTGGAAAAGTAGGCTTAAATTTTTGTTTCCTGTTCTTGTCCAAATATTAGCCATTTTATCTGATATAATTATTATTATACTGAATCTCAGATTGATATAATTGTTTATCTTTCCTTAATTTCTTGCAATTTTGTCCACTAATTATTGTTTTTAAATATAATTCATTTATCTATGACTCCTCCTCTGAAATTTTAGTTAATACATTTCATTTTTGTTCCTAATTTTACCTATATCTTTGACAATATCTTTTTAAAGTATAAATTACATTATATTACTATGTGATGGGTTTATCTTGCATAAATTTCATCAGTTTAGTTGGTTTATAGGACTAGATTTGTCAATTATAATGTAGTTTAGATTTACTATTTGGCCTAGATTTTATCTGTTGTTACCTACAAAGTTTTTAATAATACAGTTAGTTTATACCCTTTTCTGACCTTCTATTCTAATATAATATTCATTAATAATTCCTTCTTTTACTACTATAACATTTAGTATTGACTTTAAACAATTAAAACATAACAATTATTTGACATTAAATATGGTATTTAAATTCATACCCTTTTTTGTACTGATTACTTACAGTAACTCCTAAAACATTTTATTATATAAGAATGATATCCACATTCAGACATTGCATTCCTAATTCAAAGTATTAAACACAATAACATTTTATAAATATAAGAATTAATCTCTATTTCCAAACCTGATGCATAGAGTTCATATATGGTAATTTGAACCTAACATCTCTGCTCCATTAATTTTTAACACTTACTTAAAACTATTTGGGTACAGTCTTATCTGTTTTTCCTTAACTTTAGAGATGTATCCCTTGTCACTTTATGGATTAACTCCCAGCTCTCTATTTATATTATTCACTCCATTGAATGTTATCACATAAATAGTGGCATTTTATTAGAAAGAGTAGTCATTGCTCTTTCACCATACTATTTTATTAAATAGCACTCATGATACTATATTAAAACTATATTAAAACTCAAACTGTACTTTCTCAAAGTTTATTTATTATAATATAATAACTTGCACTTGTCCCCTGTTATTTCTTGATACTATCACTAGTCATTTTCATAGTTTTATAATATCAAATAGTTTAATCATGGGGGAACTGTTAAGATTTGTCTTTATTAATTATACAATAACTTTCTTGGGTGCACTTCTACTTAGCACTTTTAAACACTTTTGTTTTTATTTATTTTACAGTTTCTGCTTTTTTGGGGTGTTATACTTTCTATAATGACATTTACTTTCTTTTGGGGTTTTTGTTTTCTCCCTATTGGGTTTTTTTTGGGTATTGGTCGTATTCTACTTCCTCTGTTACATGTTATCTTCAAACTTGTCCCTGTTCATTAGGTATATTGATTTGTTCTGGATATCTTCCTTCTTCATTCTTGGTTTCTTCAGTACCGTTTTCTTATTATTATTTTTCTTTGTTCTGGGTCTCTTCCTTTTTCGTTCTTGGTTTCTTCATTATTATTTATTCTTGTTTATTCTGGTTCGTTATTTGGTCTGGGTATCTTCCTTACCTACTCCTATCCTACCTGGGTATTATTTTAATTTTAATTTTAGTTTTTTGGGGTTTTATTTTGTTGTACATTTATTTTTGTTGCAGAGTTTTTTCTTTATATTTACTTTTTCTTGTTATGGTGGTAATTTATTGTGATTTTATTTGGTTCTCATTTGGACTTTTCTGGATATTCCATATAATTGATTTTTACTAATGATCATATGGTAATTTATTTAAGTGGATTATCTGTCATGCTACAATATATATATATATATGTATATATATATATATATATATTCAAATACTTTTTTCTACAGTCTGTTTCTTGATGTAAAAATATATATTTTATAATGACTTTACGTCAAGATGTTTTCTCCTTATTTGGTACATGTTTCGGGAAACCTTGTGTTCCCATCTTCGGCCTTACTGATTTTGAGCCTTGTGAGGTATTTGTGTGTTGGCTGGTTGTTGCTGTGGTTTCCTGTTGGTCTCTGGTGCTTTAAATTGGTATTATTGTGTGTGATTGTGGTGTATGTATTAGTATTTCTTGTATTTTCTATGTTGAGTGTTTGAAAATTGTGTCATGATTTGTATTTGTTCAGGTATTAGTTTGTTTTGTGTTTATGTTTGTATATTTGTAAATTTTCCCAAATGTTCATTACGGTCCCTTTGTGTGGTATGTGTTTTATTAGTGTCATATTGGTTATGTCTGGGAATTCGTGTCCCGTGTTTATTGCATGTGTAGCCAAATTAGATTTATATACTTCTGGTTTTTTGTATGCATTTAGGTGTTCAAAATAACGTTTTTTCAGCTGTTTTTGTTTGTTTGTCCTATGTAACATTTATTGCAATCTTGGCATTCAATTTGGTATATACCATTGGTTGTTGTATTAGCTTTGTTGTGTGGGTTATTTAGTTTTTATAAATTATTTTTATTAGTTTTGTATGCTCTTTAATATCTGTGTTTTTAAATACTTTTGTTAGCTTTGTCATTTTGTTATTTATGTATGTGAATGTGGCCCATTTTTTATTTAGAAAATAGAAAATACACAAAATACTAATATATACACCACAATCACACACAATAATACCAATTTAAAGCACAGAGACCAACAGGAAACCACAGCAACAACCAGCCAACACACAAGTACCTCAAAAGGCTCAAAATCAGGAAGGCTGAAGACGGGAACACAAGGTTTCCCGAAACATGTACCAAATAAAGAGAAAACATGTTGAGGTAAAATCATTATAAAATATAATGTGTGTGTGTGTGTGTGTGTGTGTGTGTGTGTGTGTGTGTGTGAAACCTATGTAATTATATTACTATAGTACGTATAAATTGCGTGGCTACGTGACGCTGTGCACTTCTCGTTTTGTGAGCGGCAGGCTTACGTAACACTCTCGATCTTTCCGACTTACTTCGACATGTTTGGCGATTACTCTACCGGCGTCCAGGTCTATCTTGTCCTGTATACTACACCACATGGATGGAAATATAAAAGCGCGTTTCGGAATCGGCGAGTCAGTTTTGAATTTGCGATTTAGTGTGCGTTATCGGGGTTGTTGTAACTTGTAGCCTTGTGTAATGCGATTATTGTGAATTAATAGCGACTTACATTATTTATTGTAGACGAGTGTTTATTGAGTTGTTTTGCTTATTTAAATTGTCATTAAAGCTGTAGTCAATGAAACGTCTGGTGCTCACGCACTCGTATCTGAGTTCCGCTGTTCACGACGCGACGGTCTGTCCTACCGTCGTGTGAGTCTATAATACACAATATAATATATGTAGAAATATTATATATTGTAACAGACATATATTATGCAGACAGCTTACTATTGACACTATCAATTCATGTTTATTTTTCTACATAGTAACCTTTGAACTTTCTTGGTTTCAATTATATAATACTACAATGCAGTAATAATAATACTTTTCTTCTTGCAAACATCTTTATTGCATATTATTTTTCAGTTAATACGTATTTCATTTTAATAAAGTAAACATTAGTTAATTTTATTTTAGTAAAATTCATTACCAGAAAAATGTTGTTAATATTTTGCTAAAATAGTATAATACTGTACTTTAGATAAATATTAGTACAAACGAATTAAGACGAACACCTACATATCGTCATTCTGAATATAATGCCTGCTTTTCACCCTTTTACGTTTCTACGACACACGCAAGCAGGCGCGAATTATAACAAGCGTCATATGTGATGACAGCCTATATTTAAATATCGTATTGGTGAAAGTCATTGACAAGATAGAGTTCATAAGGCTTTCACGGCCGGCGTCTACATCTCATCAGTGTGGGAAACAATTGGCACGGTGTCCTCCAGTGATGAGGTAGAGACTATGTAGTTTGCCTAAGCACTTAGTTTATGTAAGTGGGTCTTCTTAGGCAAAATACCTACTTCATCTACCTCGTCACGGACACCGTGACAATTGTTTCCGGCACTGATGATGGTCTCCGACGGTGAGGCCGAAACGTCTGTCAACACAAACTGTAGACCACGGCCTAACAGACCGAAACGTCTGTCAACACAAACTATAGACCACGGCCTAACAGACCGAAACGTCTGTCAACACAAACTGTAGACCACGGCCTAACAGACCGAAACGTCTGTCAACACAAACTATAGACCACGGCCTAACAGACCGAAACGTCTGTCAACACAAACTATAGACCACGGCCTAACAGACCGAAACGTCTGTCAACACAAACTATAGACCACGGCCTAACAGACCGAAACGTCTGTCAACACAAACTATAGACCACGGCCTAAGAGACCGAAAAATAGTGTTTCCAACTACTTTGACAACTGCATCGACTAACGTACAAATTCTAAATTTACAATATGCACCGTGCCCACATACATAGCTTTCATCGACTTCGAGAAGGTGTTTGACAGAGTGAGTCGGAGCAAAGTATGGGCAATAATGGCAAGGAAATGGATCCCACAACATCTAAATAGAACTATAGGCTACTATCTTTGGGTGGAGAAGAAAATGTTAATTGAAGCAGGGAAATCGAGAACAGCTCCTAGAGTTGGCCCGGTCAATTGTGGAGTACGACAAGGGTGTTCATTATCACCTTCTCTTTTTAATTTATATATTCACGATGTCACACACAACTGGCAGATGAGTCTTCCAGAGCATTTTATGATTGGTCACTCTACAATTGACATTTGTTTTTTTGCGGAGGATCAGGCTATTCTGTCGGAGTCGAAAACCAGATTGCAGATGGGTATTCATTTGTTAAATCGAATCTGCAAAGACTCTGGATTACAAATATCCACACTTAGGACCAAGGTGATGGCTTTTCGTGGAACTGATCCCGTACGGGCAAAAATTGTTATAGATGGTACTGTCCTGAAACAACTTAGCAATTTTGATTACCTGGGCTACAGTGTTTCTTATTTTGCAAGCAACGACGTTGTGAATAACGTTAAGTGCGGGACCTTAAGAACTTAACCTTAGGTTCAACCTTATGTGCGGGACCATTAGGCAAACCTTTAAGCCAGCAAGTAAAGGGAACACGCGTAAAATTTTACAAGGTGATGGCCCTTCCCACCCTTCTTTATGGGTCTGAGAATTGGACTTTAACGGAAGGCTAGGTCAGTCATATCCAAGCGGCTGAAATGAGAATTCTCAGGCACGTGGCAGGGTATACTCTCCATGATCATAGAAGAAACACAGATATACGGCAGGAACTGAATATTATGAGTATACTCGACAGAATTGCCCAGTATCTGCTGAATTGGTGGGAACATCTTTGCCGAATGTATGACTGCCGCATCCCCAAACAACTATGGAACAATAAGCCGTGGGGACGGAGAGGTGTGGGACGTCCGAGGAAGCGCCGGATTGACCAGCTGTAATATTTGCCTATTTGAGACCGGAACAAACCATTCTTGGTTTAAACCTTGAGGATGATGATTATGATGACAATATGCACCGCACCTGTCTATGTAATTGTTCGGTGACACTGTGTGTGTGAATTAAGTTTTATAAGGAGACAAATTTTATTGAACATGCTTACTGTGTGCTGACGGCTGGCGGAGAAAATATAGTTTGCGAGCTGAGGGCTGGAATTCGTGTCACGGTGACGTAAGTTACTTTCCCCAGCAGGACATCGTGTAAAGTCGCCTCGAATGTGTACAATTATTATACGCCTGTTAAATTGGACAGAAGATATCTGGTACGCAATAAATATCAATCAGAGAACGTTTTATGTGAACGCAAATTAGATTTGCTGAGTAAATTTGGCTATTTATCAAATGTTTATAATTATAATGAAACACAGTTTCACCACAATTAATTCAATTTTAATGGATTTAGAAACGGTTGTAAAACAGTGACCTGATTTTAGTGCAGTGGAATTCAGACATTTTCATTGTAAACGGTAACAATCCCTCTCTCTCTCTCTCTCTCTCTCTCTCTCTCTCTCTCTCTCTCTCTCTCTCTCTCTCGCAATCAACTTGCCACCTTTTACTGTTTCCGCAGCGCTACCGCAGCCACAGATTATCCCTGAAATGTCAGAAAGCGTACCAGCGCTACGTAACTCACAGTAGATAATCAGTTACAACGGAGTTTATTAATTAACTGATCCGTCGTATAACAGCCGTGCATGCTTCTGACACTCTGACATTTTCAATTACTTATTATTTTACTCGATACCGCTATGTACCACAGTACTGAGCAACATAAACATTGTTCATTTTTGGTACGGTCTCCAAGTTGCATAATTTAATAAATTATATAGATTGGTAATTGCCTTTATCTAATTCCTTCCTTGCAACTTAATTATTTGCGTAACAACGCGTTTCAGATCACAGTCCCATCATCAGGTTATAAAATTAAATCATGCACTAGTCACTCGTCGTTAAGTTTTTAAAAATTATATAAAACCACTGCACAACATTCGTATTCGCGTAAACACATAGTTATTTGTATTCATTCACGTGCGCGTCGTCGTAAAGTTTAATTAACTTTAAGTTATTGGGTGGTCCTTGCTGTTTGTGCGTAAGCGGTGTTTGCCGCTTACTTTCACTTTTACTCTATGAGGTTTGGGCTTGTTGCGCCCGTGTCGCAGTGTGTACTTGACCTTGGTGGTGGGCAAGTGTTCGTGTAGGCCTACATTGTGTTGTGTGTTGTTTTGTGAATGTGTTTTTTCCCAGTAATTATCCACTTGTATTATTTCGTCTTTTGATCATATGTATGTGTCACTCGTAGATAGATTATTACTTATATTTATCATGTGCCAGTTTATAGTTAGCCTGAAGACGGCTGCCGAAACGTCGTTTTTATACCTTTTCTATGGTGGCAAGAGTCCGTCATTTAGATTGTAATTCCTTCTCCTTTTACCCAATCCAGTGTTTCCAACCCAGTGCCGCTTTAAGTAGTCTATTCTTTCCAGATGGCTACATCATTTCATTTATTTCCCTCTGTGGTATCATTCAAAGATGACAAATTTGACTCTATTCTTATTTCATCGTTTCTTGACTCGTCTTGAAGGTCATACCGTAGGAGTATTTTTTAAGAATCTCATCTTTGACGCCTGTTGTATCTTCGGCTTGTCTCTCGCCTTGTTGCAACCCACATCTCGTTGGCGTACATTACTATTGAAGAGCCATCGCTTTGTAGAGTTTAAAGCGTATCTTCCACCTTGTTTTATTCTTAATGTTTTATGTATCACTGCTCCTAAATTTCGATAACTTGAATATGACATTGTCGCAGGTATAAGAGATACCAAATCGATATATTTAAAACTGTTAAATTTAGTAAGTGAATTATTTCCTTCTGTACTTACACCACTTAAACTGCCCACAACTGACACCGTTTTAACTGAAAAAAAATGAGTATTGTAAAATACTGTAAAACCTTACATTACATTTTTGTTGGTGAAAAGTCAAGATTGGGGAAAAATGCATACGAACAAATAAAATCTCGGCGCAGTATAGTGTTCAGTTCGGAATATTTAAATGTGGATCCGTTTGCGTAAATACCTACGTCGCATAGTGTTCGGTTTACTAGCTACATCCTGGAGATATCCAAGAAGTAATCCAAAAAATGCATTTACTATTTACAGATCTATTGAGCAATGAGGCTGGCGTCTTGAAAAGTGTAATTTAGTTTGCGAATATTTGTATTTATACAAAAACAATCGTAAATATTAAAAAGGGAATCAAAAAACAGTAAGTATACTCTCACTGGTGGTACGATGAGCGTGCTCTTGATGATTCTCCACATCGCGGCGACTTGAACTGGACAAAACGTTTGAACCTCGTTTAGTAAAAATTAGTAGGCCTACGTTGGAGAATGTAGTAAAATATTACATAGAAATTAAATAAAAAATTTTGCTGTCTTCCTCGAATGCTTTATCGTTGTTTGTGTTATCGTAAATTTTGACAGTTCCTTCTATAAAAGCAGACATAGAAGGTTTTTACTCTTTGTTTTACATGATTTAGAGAGAAAACAGTGTTTGCTAAACTACGCTACAAAATGACTTGTTCAAGATCCAAACTGGAATACATTGAATACAATGAAAAACAAAATGGCGTCCCTGTTGGTTGGCGATACGAAATGGTAGCATTCGTCTGCTGCTGTGGAAATGAGCATAAACATCAACAATATTTTTAGAATTAAAAATTGCCAAATCAACTTTGGAATTCTCAAACGCTCTTCTATATTCGTCACAACGGAAGGCAGATCAGCTAAGCAGGCAATGGTTGGGCAGTTATCTATTGAAGTGCAGTCATTATTGACGAGTGTTATCACAAAATGACATTAAGTGTTTATTTATTTTAACTGTAGTCTAGTAAATTTAACGATTCTTGAAATTTGTTGTAAACATTATGTAGTGAATTTTGTTTATTGTGAATTTTGATATACTGTTAATAACACTTTTGAGTTTTATGAATTTTCTTTCTCTTCAATTACCGCTTCTTCAGTATATTAAAGATACCTGTTCTCATAACAATAAGAAAATTCTTCTTATTATAATATTTGTTTAAAAAAGAAAAGTAAACATCTTACAATACAGCAAATACGTCCACCAGGAACCGTTAAAGTACCGTAAGGTTGACGACCTTTAAAGACGCCACAAATTTGTCGCATACGTGTGACAGTCAACAAATGGCCACCATTAGCCGATAATCCCAGGGAACAACTTCGGCGACAGGATTATTTGCATAGATCCTACAAAGCAGTAATACTTTGTACTTGTAGCAGTCCAAACATTACCTACTACTTAAGAACTGTAATACAAATTAAAAGTAAGACGCTTAAAAGCATTTTATTGCTGTCTACCCAAACCACTATTCATTCCGTACAGACGCTTTAATAATAAAACGTATAATTTTGGTTCATTTAAGTACGTTAATATAAAAGTCTATAAAGTTATGTGTTGCATGAGTGCGTTCATTGTTAATTATCGTGTATATATGACTGTCTATCGTCAAACTTCTTCTTGTATCTATATACGTTAATGTATTGTGTTTTAGATTACGTGATGTATTGTTCCATTCGGTATTTGTAACACTTCACACTGTGCAACGATACATTTCCGTAACTCGGTAAAACATTGACGAAAGTTCTGCGAGTCTGTTATTAAATGAAAGCTGCGAATAATTAACTTAGTTCTTAACAAGCGGTAGCTGAGTAAAACTGAGTAACTGAAAGTTTTTAACCACTGAAGTATACTGCATGATTGAGTCACAGCGGATACACTATGACTGAATAACTTGTCAATAACTGAAAATTCTGTATTAACTGATTAAAGCACTACGTAACTGAGTTTCAGAGTAAAACTGATATATGTATATTAACTGAAAATGTATTAAGACTGAGAATTTTACTGAGACTGAGAAATAAAATAAGATTGAAATTTTTATGAAGACTGAGGCTCCGCGTGCTCTGTAAACAGTTTTTATTAAGCTTCATTTACCATAATGCAATGTCCTGGCAAACACGCCTTTGGTCAACCATGATAGGTCAGATGAACTCCTACCCTTATGTAGAACTATGGTTCTCGACCTCTGATTCGTTGTTCGTGTTGCTATCATGACGACAGTCCTCTCCACCTGCGTCCTAGGAAGATGCTGGGCTCTGGTTGGTTATCGGGCATCCCCTCAAGTACACGACGAAAGGGCTCCGTACCGTTTCCTAGAATGTAGGGTAATTCCGCGCCTGTCTATCAAGCTTTTGTCCAAGTATGCTCTGGAGGTCTGCAGTTGTTCTCACGCGAACAATACGTCGCATTTCGTTATTGTTTGACTTCCCATGACCCTTTTTCGTCAATTAGCAGCACCCTGCGTGTCGTCATTTTCAAGATGCCACTCCTGTCTCTCGTCATAAATACTAGTTGTCGCCAGTAAGATGTCTTCCCGCTGTGCGCACATCCTAGTCCTATTCATTAGATATACACTGTTTTGTTCTCATACGGGGTGAGACTCTCCTAAACCCTTTGTGTGAGTATTCCTTTTCTTATTGCTGGCACGCTCCAAATTAACCTTACAGCGTGTGTTCGCTACAATTTCTCCGTATCTGGGCCACCGTACTGCATCTTTTGTTTAGTTTCGTTGTGGGGCTGTAAATCTCAGTTGAGTCGAGTCTGTCACAGGCGATTCTTACTTCTTATTGTAATGTTGTGTCAGGCATACTCTCATTGTTCTTGGCAAGCGTCCAGTTGACACTTCGTTAAGTTGCCTCTTTATTTATTGCTTCTGGCCCGGGTTGGGGTGACTTGACTGGGGTAACGTACTTCTTAATCAAAATTTAAAAAATTAAAATTTTTGGTCATTACATTGTCCCCAAATCGGGTTGGATGTTGGATCCGCAGAAGACATTCTAATCCGATTTCCGCGCTCTGAGTTTGTTGTGGGAGTTCTCTTTGAGAAAGGTCACGGTCATTGACCCATTTTCATCTGCTTGGCGTATACTGGTATATATTCCCTATATTTTGTTATTAATTGACTCTAGGAATTTATTGCCGTGCATCTGAGTAAGAATGCACGCATTTTTACATACGATGCATATATAAATAGGTATAAAATTATTTTATAATAATAGCAATAACTGCGGATACCTATGTTATTCATTTATGACACAATACATGAAATAATGATCTTTCAACATTAAATGTAATTAATCACGTATTGTCTTAATTATATTACGATAGATAATGTCTTTAACTTATCTCAAACGTTTCAAAACAACAATTTATGAACAAATAAACACATATATATATAATCACTAATCATTATTAAACATCACTTACAATACGCATTACTATTAATTATATTAATTAACAAAACATATACATTACCTATGAACAATTAAAGGTTCATTTCATATCATTATGATCATTGATGATTTCATTCTATACTGCTCATATTTGAGTAGTTGATTCTACATCACTTAATTGTTTTATATGTCTGTTAATATGTTCATTATAATGTCTCAGCAATTTATTGCCGCACACCCGATCAAAGCTTTTGCACTATAAGTGTCTCTTATATCGAAATACTTCATCAATATTAGTCATTTGACATATAATTAGTGTCATTAGATAGATACATCGTGACTTAAGGAATCATGTGAAATTTTAAATTACATGTTTAGCAAGTTACACATCTTATTGTCTAGCTAGTTGGACTGGTTCCGCGGGACAATCGGCTAATGCGCGTGCTCCCTTCCCCATAGTCAACTAACTGCTGATGTCACTTTCACTTTCCTGCGTAACTTGCATCTTCTGCTCGTGATACTTCTTCATCTGACGCACGTTGAATTTTCCTCTTATTCTGTTGCTGTTATCGCAATCAGCAAGTTCGTACGTTGCATCGCCGAAGACACGATTAACCTTATATGGTCCTGCATACAATTCAAAAAATTTATCACATTTTTTCATCGCGGCGTCTGATTGATGATAGGTTCTTATCAGCACCTTATCGCCGATAGCGAATTTAGTAATCTTTTTATTATCGTTGATGCGCTTCGCATACTTCTCCCTTCTTTCTTTGATCTTTACAAGTATTAATCTCATTCACTACTATTCATATCTATTTATCTCCTTCGGTTCATGCATTCTCACACAACCAAATTTTATTTAATGTATTCTACTCAATATTATCTAACTTAATTATTAAATTTTCAGACATTCTTGGAATCGTCTTCTTACCACGTTTCATTTATTTATTCTTAAACTTCTATTTGTGGAGACATATTTGTATGTCGTGTTGATTTAATGCCGTTACTTACGCACGCATTTTTATTTGTAAACAGTACGGGTATTGACCTTGTATCTTTTGTCACACACTTACTCCACGGCCGGTCGCTTGTCTCCGTTACGCGGGTACAATGCGTCCTATGCTTCATACCTCTAAGATTTATGACTTGTCTCATTCTCTCTCTCTGAGGGTGAGTGAGAAGTATGTCACACTGCCTCTTCTGACAACTTTCCCTGGGCGTACACGCGTTGAATTGCTTTTGTCGCCTCTTCCAAACTTCCTTACAAGTACGTTCCTTGACTTTCACTTTTCTATCCGTGTGTTCACGTACGAATATTTTGTTTTCTGGATTCCTCCGAAATCTCACCTCGAGCGCTTGGACTCTTCTTTCCGTACTGGTACGACTTTTTACAATATCCTTTCGTCGTTCAGTAAACTTCATTCTTTTCCTCTTTCTCATAACATTCCTTGTCCAGGACGAGTATGCGTACGGATCTGGTAGGTCTTTCCGCTTCACATCATCCATAGCTTGCTTAAATTTGTGTTCAGTTTCATAACATGCAGTGTTCATTTTAATATTGAACTTCCTTTTCATGCTTCTTACTGATGCAGCTCGACTACTTAGTCGATGTATGCCTGTTCCACAAGCTGGATACTTCATCGTTGGTTTCACTGATGTAGTACCTATCCTTGTATTGTTTAGTTTGTGCTTTTTGCACATTCTACTTGATGTTATTAAACCTTTATTATCTCTATCCATATCAGGATAATCATCTTCCGACATCGTCAAATACAAATAAACAAAATCATTTCTCTTCTTGATTTGTTTGTTTCTTGGTTTGCTAATGACACTTACATTAGATCCCATAGTTGATAATTTCTTAGTAACTGACACGTCTGTGAAATCAACAGCGTTATCAGTATCTTGTACTTTCCGTACATCTTCGTAATTCTTATTCACATCTTCTTCCTGCTTCTTCTGGATTTCATTTCTGTTGTCGTTCCAGGTATTCGTATATTCACGTATTTCTGTGCGCAACAGTGTGAACTGCTCTGCCACTTGTTGCGTGACTTCCTCCTTATGCTTGTCTAGCTTTTCGCTGAGTACCTTGTTGTTTTCAGCCTGTTCTCTTCTAATTTCCGTAAAATTCTCATTAATTACTTTGAGATTGTTCTCATTGATTACTTTAAGGTTTTCACTAGCTTCTTCCTTCTGCTTCTCAAACTTCTCATTCTGTCTGTCGAACTTCTCATTCATGAAGTCCATTAGTGCTTGCAATTTCACCTCCTGTCGTGGCTGTTGGGACTCCTGTCCCCGCGCTCTGACGTCTGCCGTCTTCTCGGTCAATTGTGACTCAATTGTGCGATTCTTCACGTTCGTTATCAGGTTGTTGCTGTCGAAGTTCACAGAATCGGAACTACTAGTCATTTTTGCGGCCTTACTTCGCGTTAACATCCAGTCTAACTAGCCTTACACGTATAATATTTTGTTCTTATAACTAACATGTAAATATATATACTTATTCTATCTACTGCCTGCTCTTTGCCGTGCGATGGGCGCCAATTTATATAATAATTTGGGGTGTAATTGATAATTGTCGTGCCCCACGTTCTTTGGGAGCCAATTTATATAATATGCAATTATGCTAATTTATGGAATTTAATTATGTAATTATCCAATTATGTTATTTTATGTCAAATTGATTGAATTTACGTGATATATTAATTGCTTTGATGTTAGTGACTATGTTCATTAATGATTAGCATAATTACTGCAATGAGACTCTGATAGTTGTATAAAAACCGATATAAAAATTTACTACAAATTATTCAGTTGACGTTAATGTCTGTTACAAGGTAAAATTGACAATAATGAACGCATAAATGCTTAGTAAAATAAACACTTATTTATTTAACATTATTCAAATAAAGAAACTTCCAATATATGGATATAAATTATGCCCTGTAAATGCATTCATAAAAGAGAACACATATATAAGAATCAAATTACAATATGAATTCATTACGTCGTTCGCTGAAAACATACACATATATATATATATATATATATATATATATATATATATATATATATAACACAATGAACATACATAAACATAGACAATCAACATATTAATCTTACACTAATGCGTTCATTTTGCCTCAGATGAATAGCTTTATTTAAAATTACCATGATAATCAATCTAAATTCTCAAAGGGTGATTTCTTTGAAAAGAGTCAGGACAGTAGAGTTATTATAACAGTAATAACATAAAGATTTACTTGTGAAATGGATTATCCAAAATTTCCATCGGTGAATCACCTTCCCATTGATGATCCAAATACGTAAGGTTGTGTGGATTCGATGCGTATCATCACTTAACACTCGCGGATAAGATTCACTCGCGATGTGTGTGTTCCGTTTATGTCGGCCTTTAATATAAAAGTCTATAAAGTTATGTGTTCCATGAGTGCGTTCATTGCTAATTATCGTGTATATATGACTGTCTATCGTCAAACTTCTTCTTGTATCTATATACGTTAATGTATTGTGTTTTAGATTACGTGATGTATTGTTCCATTCGGTATTTGTAACACTTCACACTGTGCAACGATACATTTCCGTAACTCGGTAAAACATTTACGAAAGTTCTGCGAGTCTGTTATTAAATGAAAACTGCGAATAATTAACTTAGTTCTTAACAAGCGGTAGCTGAGTAAAACTGAGTAACTGAAAGTTTTTAACCACTGAAGTATACTGCATGATTGAGTCACTGCGGATACACTATGACTGAATAACTTGTCAATAACTGAAAATGCTGTGTTAACTGATTAAAGCACTGCGTAACTAAGTTTCAGAGTAAAACTGATATATGTATATTAACTGAAAATGTATTAAGACTGAGAATTATACTGAGACTGAGAAATAAAATAAGATTGAAATTTTTATGAAGACTGAGGCTCCGCGTGCTCTGTAAACAGTTTTTATTAAGCTTCATTTACCACAATGCAATGTCCTGGCAAACACGCCTTTGGTCAACCATGATAGGTCAGATGAACTCCTACCC
Organism: Magicicada septendecula; assembly: GCA_034769895.1. Lineage (NCBI taxonomy): Eukaryota > Metazoa > Arthropoda > Insecta > Hemiptera > Cicadidae > Magicicada > Magicicada septendecula. The sequence continues at coordinate 87,526,624 of CM068371.1, read as the reverse complement.
TTATGTAGAACTACGGTTCTCGACCTCTGATTCGTTGTTCGTGTTGCTATCATGACGACAGTCCTCTCCACCTGCGTCCTAGGAAGATGTTGGGCTCTGGTTGGTTATCGGGCATCCCCTCAAGTACACGACGAAAGGGCTCCGTACCGTTTCCTAGAATGTAGGGTAATTCCGCGCCTGTCTATCAAGCTTTTGTCCAAGTATGCTCTGGAGGTCTGCAGTTGTTCTCACGCGAACAATACGTCGCATTTCGTTATTGTTTGACTTCCCATGACCCTTTTTCGTCAATTAGCAGCACCCTGCGTGTCGTCATTTTCAAGATGCCACTCCTGTCTCTCGTCATAAATACTAGTTGTCGCCAGTAAGATGTCTTCCCGCTGTGCGCACATCCTAGTCCTATTCATTAGATATACACTGTTTTGTTCTCATACGGAGTGAGACTCTCCTAAACCCTTTGTGTGAGTATTCCTTTTCTTATTGCTGGCACGCTCCAAATTAACCTTACAGCGTGTGTTCGCTACAATTTCTCCGTATCTGGGCCACCGTACTGCATCTTTTGTTTAGTTTCGTTGTGGGGCTGTAAATCTCAGTTGAGTCGAGTCTGTCACAGGCGATTCTTACTTCTTATTGTAATGTTGTGTCAGGCATACTCTCATTGTTCTTGGCAAGCGTCCAGTTGACACTTCGTTAAGTTGCCTCTTTATTTATTGCTTCTGGCCCGGGTTGGGGTGACTTGACTGGGGTAACGTACTTCTTAATCAAAATTTAAAAAATTAAAATTTTTGGTCATTACATTGTCCCCAAATCGGGTTGGATGTTGGATCCGCAGAAGACATTCTAATCCGATTTCCGCGCTCTGAGTTTGTTGTGGGAGTTCTCTTTGAGAAAGGTCACGGTCATTGACCCATTTTCCTCTGCTTGGCGTATACTGGTATATATTCCCTATATTTTGTTATTAATTGACTCTAGGAATTTATTGCCGTGCATCTGAGTAAGAATGAACGCATTTTTACATACGATGCATATATAAATAGGTATAAAATTATTTTATAATAATAGCAATAACTGCGGATACCTATGTTATTCATTTATGACACAATACATGAAATAATGATCTTTCAACATTAAATGTAATTAATCACGTATTGTCTTAATTATATTACGATAGATAATGTCTTTAACTTATCTCAAGCGTTTCAAAACAACAATTTATGAACAAATAAACACATATATATATATATATATATAATCACTAATCATTATTAAACATCACTTACAATACGCATTACTATTAATTATATTAATTAACAAAACATATACATTACCTATGAACAATTAAAGGTTCATTTCATATCATTATGATCATTGATGATTTCATTCTATACTGCTCATATTTGAGTAGTTGATTCTACATCACTTAATTGTTTTATATGTCTGTTAATATGTTCATTATAATGTCTCAGCAATTTATTGCCGCACACCCGATCAAAGCTTTCGCACTATAAGTGTCTCTTATATCGAAATACTTCATCAATATTAGTCATTTGACATATAATTAGTGTCATTAGATAGATACATCGTGACTTAAGGAATCATGTGAAATTTTAAATTACATGTTTAGCAAGTTACACATCTTATTGTCTAGCTAGTTGGACTGGTTCCGCGGGACAATCGGCTAATGCGCGTGCTCCCTTCCCCATAGTCAACTAACTGCTGATGTCACTTTCACTTTCCTGCGTAACTTGCATCTTCTGCTCGTGATACTTCTTCATCTGACGCACGTTGAATTTTCCTCTTATTCTGTTGCTGTTATCGCAATCAGCAAGTTCGTACGTTGCATCGCCGAAGACACGATTAACCTTATATGGTCCTGCATACAATTCAAAAAATTTATCACATTTTTTCATCGCGGCGTCTGATTGATGATAGGTTCTTATCAGCACCTTATCGCCGATAGCGAATTTAGTAATCTTTTTATTATCGTTGATACGCTTCGCATACTTCTCCCTTCTTTCTTTGATCTTTACAAGTATTAATCTCATTCACTACTATTCATATCTATTTATCTCCTTCGGTTCATGCATTCTCACACAACCAAATTTTATTTAATGTATTCTACTCAATATTATCTAACTTAATTATTAAATTTTCAGACATTCTTGGAATCGTCTTCTTACCACGTTTCATTTATTTATTCTTAAACTTCTATTTGTGGAGACATATTTGTATGTCGTGTTGATTTAATGCCGTTACTTACGCACGCATTTTTATTTGTAAACAGTACGGGTATTGACCTTGTATCTTTTGTCACACACTTACTCCACGGCCGGTCGCTTGTCTCCGTTACGCGGGTACAATGCGTCCTATGCTTCATACCTCTAAGATTTATGACTTGTCTCATTCTCTCTCTCTGAGGGTGAGTGAGAAGTATGTCACACTGCCTCTTCTGACAACTTTCCCTGGGCGTACACGCGTTGAATTGCTTTTGTCGCCTCTTCCAAACTTCCTTACAAGTACGTTCCTTGACTTTCACTTTTCTATCCGTGTGTTCACGTACGAATATTTTGTTTTCTGGATTCCTCCGAAATCTCACCTCGAGCGCTTGGACTCTTCTTTCCGTACTGGTACGACTTTTTACAATATCCTTTCGTCGTTCAGTAAACTTCATTCTTTTCCTCTTTCTCATAACATTCCTTGTCCAGGACGAGTATGCGTACGGATCTGGTAGGTCTTTCCGCTTCACATCATCCATAGCTTGCTTAAATTTGTGTTCAGTTTCATAACATGCAGTGTTCATTTTAATATTGAACTTCCTTTTCATGCTTCCTACTGATGCAGCTCGACTACTTAGTCGATGTATGCCTGTTCCACAAGCTGGATACTTCATCGTTGGTTTCACTGATGTAGTACCTATCCTTGTATTGTTTAGTTTGTGCTTTTTGCACATTCTACTTGATGTTATTAAACCTTTATTATCTCTATCCATATCAGGATAATCATCTTCCGACATCGTCAAATACAAATAAACAAAATCATTTCTCTTCTTGATTTGTTTGTTTCTTGGTTTGCTAATGACACTTACATTAGATCCCATAGTTGATAATTTCTTAGTAACTGACACGTCTGTGAAATCAACAGCGTTATCAGTATCTTGTACTTTCCGTACATCTTCGTAATTCTTATTCACATCTTCTTCCTGCTTCTTCTGGATTTCATTTCTGTTGTCGTTCCAGGTATTCGTATATTCACGTATTTCTGTGCGCAACAGTGTGAACTGCTCTGCCACTTGTTGCGTGACTTCCTCCTTATGCTTGTCTAGCTTTTCGCTGAGTACCTTGTTGTTTTCAGCCTGTTCTCTTCTAATTTCCGTAAAATTCTCATTAATTACTTTGAGATTGTTACTTTGACAATTTTAACATTTCTAGATCACCCAATTCCTTTTTATTGTCTTTAAACCACTGTTCTGAGACAGCGTTTAATTGGCTCCCGGTGTCCAATAAGGCGCATGTAATCACACCGTTCAACGACACTTACTTCCGGACATTTATTAACTTTACATATTATGTTGACATCATCATCATCCATTAAATCATCTCTTAAATCGAGAAAAGTAGTGTTAATATATTTACTAATATTACTTAAGTCTACTTCATATTTACAGAACTTAGCTAGTTTTTTGGCATAACGGTATTAACTTTGTTACCGTTCGCACCGCTGGTCGATGGAATAGGTTCGTTCTCATTTTTAAACTTGTTTGTTCGTTTGGAGTAGTGTGAAGTGACTGGCCTACTTTCACTTTCATTTGTGCGCCCGTGCTCAGCTGGTCGCTCTCTCTCCTCTTCAACCCTCGTCCATGATTTACGATCTCGCCGTCCGCCATAGTACCCTCGGCTCGCCTCTCTGGTGTCACTTCTCAGACTCATAAATTCTAACAAGACCTGCTCGAATTCATTGATTGTTACTACACCACGAGTAATTATCGCAACTCTTATTTCATGTGGATAATGTTTAGTAATTTTTCTAATTAAATACTTATCAGGTATTGGCGGAATTAATTGACGGTTTTCTAACAGTTTACGCTCTAAATACTGGATCATGTTCATTCCATTCTCGGCGTGATACCTTCCGAATTCCAGTTCATTGCGTACTCTCTCTTGAATGACGTCATTCCAATATTTACTTATAAATGCGTCAGTGAAGTCCACAAAATTGTTAATGTTATCTTTTACTAACCTCCACCACACTGCTGCCTCTCCTTCAAGGTGTCTTGCTATCCACTTGATGTTTCCAGCATCTTGATAATGTTCTCTGAATATTTCGTTCAATTCTTTAATAAATTCCATCGGGAAATCACCCGTGCCATTATATTTTATGTCCTTCACCTGTTCGTTTGTCATGCTCCGATTACATGGTGTATTGCTTATTGACGCTAGTTTAGTTCGTACTTCCTGTTGTATTTGTTGTAATTTAAGGTGTGTCTCGTCAGACTTGCTGTTGATTTTAGTTTCCAACTCTTTCAGTTTTTCGACCTTTAATTCATTTATAGCTGCCGTGTTATCTGCACATCTTTGATTGTTTACACTTACTGTTTCAATAATTATTTCAAAATTATTATTGTATTTTTCGTCAAGTTCTTTAATTTGTTGTTTTGTATTGGCACTAATTTCGGTACTAATCTTATCACAATTTTCTTCGATCTTATTATCAATATCTACTCTAAACTCCTGGAGAATTTTTTGGTTATTTGCTCTCTCTTGATTGAGTTGCGTGAATACTTCGTTTCTTAGTTCCATATTTTGTTTGTGCATCTGCTCTGATAATTGTTGCATTTGTTGTTTGTGTTGTGTCGCTTGTTGTGTTAGCTGTTGTGTTGTTTTTTCCGCCAGTTCTTTTATTTGTTCTTTTGTTTCTTTCGATTGTTGTTCAAGTCGTTGTGTTTGTTGTAATAGTTGTTCTTTTGTTTCTTTCGATTGTTGTTCAATTCGTTGTGTTTGTTGTACTAGTTGTTGGAGTATTGTACATATATCGGTGTCTTTGTTTTTCTCTGTTAATGTCTGATATACTGGTCTCTCTCTAACCTCTACTAGTGTTTCTTGTGTAATATGTTGTGTTTCTGCATTTTCTTCGTTCAGTCCCCGCGTCCTTGACTCTTCATTCCCCATTGAAATGTGTGCGATCGTCTGCGAATCTCCTATCTGATTGTTTATATCGAAGTCCATTTCGTTACCGTGGGATGTTGTTTCTGTATTCATGTTATTGTTTTCTCCGTGCGTGTTGTTCTGTGTGTTAATGTTTTTCCTACTCTTACTCCGCGTAATCATACAACTATATCTTATATTATCGTTATTCTTAATTCTATTTTATTTTTAATTTACTATTCTATTAGTGACTCAATAGTCCCACGTTCCGGGCGACAGAATGTAATACACTTTTAAATAGGCCTTAATAAAAGTTCACGTTACTATTATACATACTACACTCGGCCTACGAGCATGTGAAAAGTAAGAGTTTATCAAGCTAATTTACCCAATGACAATATTAATATTTATAACATACTAATTATCAGCAACAGAATGTAACAATTACTTTAGTGTACCGACTCTTAAAAATTATCCCAGGGCGCCAGTAATAAATAAACACAATTTGACTGTTATTAATTAAGTTTTTAATAACTAATTTGTATTTACATATTACAAAATTTGTAGATCATTACCTTTAATAAGTTTGCTATAAAATTTGTTTGTGCTTATTTCTTGGCTATGAATTCTTTGACTAATTGAGTCACCAAGTATGAGTTACATACATTTAAATTTAATAGACAATAGTACAATAAGTGTTCATTTTATTATTTACTTGCATGTTGAATCCACTCTGCGCCGCGATGTAATCAATTCTACACGTTCCAGGCAGGTCGCCGACGTTAATCGTTGAGCCCTTATCCTTGTTAGTTTTGCACTAATTTATACACTTGTTTCACAGGTATTAAACACCATTCACTTTGACAACTTAGTGATAACTACACATGTGCCGTATGCTAATACACTTGTTGAATACACAGTATATTCTTTTACAAAGCTAAGTGCATCTAACACCAGATTAATAACTGCTTATTGATCGACCGTCCCGCACCATGACGTTGACACATTTAAATCGCTATGTATTTCGATTTAACGATTGATGCTGTGTTAAGTAAAACTTGGATATGTTACCCGATTTTAACTTATCTTCTCTAATTTCTCTGCACGTTATTCTTGTAAACGATTATTAAATGTTTATAATATGTAGCTTTCACAATACTTAATCGCGTTACCGTGACTGACTTACGTGGCGATTGAAATATACTTGATCAAATTACTGAGAAATTATTATTGCAACTAATACGAGTCTAATATCTGTAATCTCTCCGTTGACTGCCCTAACTTCTTACACTCCGTATTTTTATATTTCGCTAAAACTACCCACACTCAATATCGACAAACTACACGCCTATTGGTCTGACTTACCGCTAAATTTAAAACTACCCAATCTGTTTAACGGAACAGCCCGCGCAAAAAATGACGCCATCCGCTATTCGTCCACAAAATGCGCGTGAACACGTGGTATGAAACTTCGCGTCACCTTCCATTTCACATATACGCTCTCTTTTGTTAGGTGCACTTAACTTTTACAACCTTAGTAAATGTTTCTTACATCCTAGCAAACAATACAGTTTTATGACGGTCCGACCCGTCCGTGACAAAATATAAATTCTTAGCCGACTTACTGGCGTCAACGCAAGGTCGTCTTTTGAATAGCTATCGCTCTTTACTACATATTTTAATGTTTTCTTACTTCTAAAGAAAACCACCGCTTTCTATAAATTTATCTTTCTCCCTGGGTACCATATGACTTTGTCCCCGTAAAATTGTTAAGAATACAATTTTCCGTGATATCGTCCCCCGATAGAATCATATCAAAATTTTAATAGAATTTGGGATTGATTCTATTGATGCGTCCCTTAATCCCTGCTAAAATTTTATATTACTAACAATAATTTGTTTAACCCTTGCTATAATCTAGATTTGTTTGTACATCACATTATATTAATTACTCTTAATTTATTTAACATAACATGGTAATATTAGTTAGTTTACGATCTGTTGTTATACCCTAAGTGTCAACGGCATTTCAAGGTTTGTTTACATACAGACTCTCCGTCACACCCTTGACAAACTGGTCAAACAACTACTTTTAAAATATTTTGCTTTACTCTCCCTTTCATCTCAACACATGTTACAATGACATTTTGCCCTAACATCTGTTTACGTTCTACTTCCCTTAACTTACTCTTACAATGTAATTCATAATAACTACGCTAATATCTTTTGAAATCCTTATACAATTTAATAATTAACAATGATTACCTTATTTATTACACCAGTATTCGAATCTTACAATTATTACATATGTAGACGTTGTGTGCTATTACAATCTGTTTAGTATCTATGTAGTATCAGTGTTCATGTGTGTAGTAATGGGTCTTTACTCATAATACGGTTTTAATTGTCGTATATTAAAATTTCCTCTGATACATCCTGGTCGTCGTGCGTCTTCTAGCTGGTAGGTTGCTGTTCCGAGTTCCTTTGTTATTTTATATGGTCCTTCAAATAAATTGCAAAATTTCCCTATTATCTTCTTGTTAATATCTGAGATTGGATACGCGCGTAGCAACACCTTATCTCCTATTTGGAATTTTGAAATCTGATGAGCAGCGTTGATTCGATTTGTCCTTTTTTCTCCCTTTTCTTTTATGCGTAAGTAAATATTATGATAATTAATTGGTTGGCTTGTCGGCATCATTTCCTTGTCAAGATATTTGGTCCAGTCCCGCTCCGGTTTTCTTCCCCACTGTGCCTCGTACGGGGTGGTTTCAATTGTCTCATGGTATGTTTGATTTATACATGCTTCAACTAGATTAAGAAATTGTGCCCATTTTGTGTGTCTTTCGGATGTCAATGCCCTAAACATGTTGCCTAATTGTCGATTGATCCTTTCGGCCAAATTAGTGCACGGATTGCGAACAGCGGTATATTTTGGTTTAATACCCATCTCCGTCAATGCTGTAAACCATCGTTGACTGGTGAACTGTGTACCGTTGTCAGTCAGTACTGCTGATGGCCTTCCCATTTCTTCACAATACAATTTAATTTTATTTATAGTGGCGGTCGTGGTGGCTTGCCTTAATTTATATAATTTTACATATTTGGTGAAGTTGTCAATCACAGTGAGTATGTACCTGACCTTGCCCGTGGATACCGGTAATGGTCCATAGTAGTCAATACTAACTAGTTCACTCTTGTTTTGGGGTATGACAGGCTGCGTTTCGCCTACCATTCGTTTAAAATGGTCCTTGCTTTTCTGGCATATTTGACAAGTTTTCGTAATTAATTTGGTAATCTTATTAACTGAGTTCCCCGTGAAATTTTCTTTGAACAGTTGATATGTACGACGATTTCCCACATGACTGTATGCCTGATGTAGTTCAGCAATCATATTGTGGCAAAGTTCATTGGTCAACATAAGTTTCCATATCCCTTTTTCGCTTCGGTATAATTTGTCATTGTGCCAACTGTATTTTTGGGCAAGTTTATGTTGTTTATTGGCTCGTATTACGTCGATAATTTGCTTCAATTTCATGTCGGCTAGTTGATAACTTCTTATATTCTTGAGCTGCTCCTTAGCCTCCTTACTGATGCGGATGTTGATAAGATTGATCTCTAACTCCTCGGTTCGATCGATTGGTTGTTCCTCGTCCATGTCTTCAGGATGCCTGCTCAGGATGTCCGCCACGATGTTATCTCGCCCTTTGCAGTGAATGATGTCGAAATCATACTCCTGTATAGCGAGAATCCATCGCGTTATGCGGGAGTTATTTAGGTGGCACTTTTTTATGAATATTAACGCCTTATTGTCAGTAATGATTGTAAAAGGCTTACCCAGTACGTAGGTCCTAAATTTTTGCAAACAGTATACAACACTCAGTAGCTCTAATTCTGTGGTGAAGTAATTACGCTCAGCTCCCGTATCACGCGGCTTGTGTATGCGACTACTCCAATGTCGTTATTCTCGTCTAGCTGGTAAAGCTGGCCTCCCAGCGCATAACTACTCGCATCCGTCTGTAGGTAGAAACGCTTGTTGGGGTCAGGATGCTTAAGAACCACTGATTCGATGAATAATTCCTTGACTCTCTCAAAATGCTGATCCATTTCCTTTGTCCATTTAAACATGGTATTCTTTTTTAATAAGTTTAACAACGGTTGCGTCGCTTCGGCGTATTTATTGGTGAATCGGTTGTAAAAATTGGTTAAGCCCAGAAATCCTTTAAGTTGTTTTTGATTCTTTGGCTTCCGAAATTCCTGAATGGCTCTAATCTTATCTGGTGCGGCGGTAATACCCTCTGTTGTTAAGCGATATCCCAGGTAATCAATCTCTTTACGAAACAGCTGCGATTTTTTAAAGTTGACAGTTAAATTAGCTTGTTTGATGTCACGTAATAATAATTTTAAGTGCCGTAGGTGCTCTTCCACGCTATCCGAGATACATAAGCAGTCATCTACATATAAGATCGTAAATGCCTTCACTTCTTCCGACAATACTCGGTCCAAACCACGTGTTAAACTTGCTAGGCTAGTCTTCAATCCGAACGGCGTCACTGTGTACCGATAGCACTTGCCTTCGTACAAAAACCCAGTAAAATCTCTACATTCCTGATGCAATGTGATTTGCCAAAATGAGCTACGGAGGTCAATTGTGGACATGACTTTAATGTTACCACATGTTGCCAGTATCTCGTTAATTGGAATGGCTCCCTCATGGTCTGGAACTGTTACTGAATTCAGCTTACGGGCGTCCAAACATAATCTAACCGTCTGGTCTTTCTTTACGACAGTAACCATAGGGTTGACGTATGGACTCTGGGCCCTTTCAATAACACCATGCGCCTCCATTTTCTGGATTTCTGCCTTCACTGCTTCCTTGTATCTCATCGGAATCGGCCAACCTTTCTGACAGTAGGGTGTCCGATCGGTGACTTGAATTTATGTTGATACGAGTTAATCCTACCTGGCGTATCCCGGAATACCATTTTATTATCCATCAAAATATGCTTTAGCTCGCTCCGTTCAGCTTCGGTTATGTCTGTGATAGTTTGTACCTTCTGTCCAATAAATTCTTCGATCTCTTCATCGGCAGATGCGAGTTCTACTCGTAGTATCTCCGCTGTAGTTCCTTCCTGGTTTTAGTCTCCCTGAATGATTAATCGTTTGTTGTTCAGGTCGATCACACACCCATTTTCTTCCAATAACCCTATGCCTAAGATACAATCTTTTATCAATTCTGGGACAACTACGAAGACACTATCGACTCTTAAACTTTCGATTTGGACAGTTAATAGGATTTGTTGTGTAACCCTTTTTGACTTATTGCCGGTTGCACCCTTAATTACGGTATTCGACAATTTTAACATTTCTAGATCACCCAATTCCTTTTTATTGTCTTTAAACCACTGTTCTGAGACAGCGTTTAATTGGCTCCCGGTGTCCAATAAGGCGCATGTAATCACACCGTTCAACGAGACACTTACTTCCGGACATTTATTAACTTTACATATTATGTTGACATCATCATCATCCATTAAATCATCTCTTAAATCGAGAAAAGTAGTGTTAATATATTTACTAATATTACTTAAGTCTACTTCATATTTACAGAACTTAGCTAGTTTTTTGGCATAACGGTATTAACTTTGTTACCGTTCGCACCGCTGGTCGATGGAATAGGTTCGTTCTCATTTTTAAACTTGTTTGTTCGTTTGGAGTAGTGTGAAGTGACTGGCCTACTTTCACTTTCATTTACTTGCATGTTGAATCCACTCTGCGCCGCGATGTAATCAATTCTACACGTTCCAGGCAGGTCGCCGACGTTAATCGTTGAGCCCTTATCCTTGTTAGTTTTGCACTAATTTATACACTTGTTTCACAGGTATTAAACACCATTCACTTTGACAACTTAGTGATAACTACACATGTGCCGTATGCTAATACACTTGTTGAATACACAGTATATTCTTTTACAAAGCTAAGTGCATCTAACACCAGATTAATAACTGCTTATTGATCGACCGTCCCGCACCATGACGTTGACACATTTAAATCGCTATGTATTTCGATTTAACGATTGATGCTGTGTTAAGTAAAACTTGGATATGTTACCCGATTTTAACTTATCTTCTCTAATTTCTCTGCACGTTATTCTTGTAAACGATTATTAAATGTTTATAATATGTAGCTTTCACAATACTTAATCGCGTTACCGTGACTGACTTACGTGGCGATTGAAATATACTTAATCAAATTACTGAGAAATTATTATTGCAACTAATACGAGTCTAATATCTGTAATCTCTCCGTTGACTGCCCTAACTTCTTACACTCCGTATTTTTATATTTCGCTAAAACTACCCACACTCAATATCGACAAACTACACGCCTATTGGTCTGACTTACCGCTAAATTTAAAACTACCCAATCTGTTTAACGGAACAGCCCGCGCAAAAAATGACGCCATCCGCTATTCGTCCACAAAATGCGCGTGAACACGTGGTATGAAACTTCGCGTCACCTTCCATTTCACATATACGCTCTCTTTTGTTAGGTGCACTTAACTTTTACAACCTTAGTAAATGTTTCTTACATCCTAGCAAACAATACAGTTTTATGACGGTCCGACCCGTCCGTGACAAAATATAAATTCTTAGCCGACTTACTGGCGTCAACGCAAGGTCGTCTTTTGAATAGCTATCGCTCTTTACTACATATTTTAATGTTTTCTTACTTCTAAAGAAAACCACCGCTTTCTATAAATTTATCTTTCTCCCTGGGTACCATATGACTTTGTCCCCGTAAAATTGTTAAGAATACAATTTTCCGTGATATCATACTCTCATTGTTCTTGGCAAGCGTCCAGTTGCCACTTCGTTAAGTTGCCTCTTTATTTATTGCTTCTGGCCCGGGTTGGTGTGACTTGACTGGCGTAACGTACTTCTTGATCAAAATTTAAAAAATTAAAATTTTTGGTCATTACAGTAGAAAGATAGCGTATCACTAACACGTTCCCGCATCAAAACATAGATCAGTTAAACATTACTCGGATCAAATATTAAAAAAACCTTGTAACTTGTTTGTGTTGAGGGAACTTATTGACAGAAGGAATGACAACGGTGAATATGAATAGCCAACATGATATTTTAATAGGCTACATCGTTTTTTATTATCTGTTTATTCCGAATAAAATCGAACTCGCTTTTAACGAGCGTGAAGTGACAAAGGATATTTGTTCGTTGTATCCGGATGCTTGTTATTTCCAACAGGGTTATGACAGTTCTGAAAACTATACTCTTACTACTGTCTAACTGATCGTCGTATGGTACAGTGGAAAACAAAATACAAGACACCAATTAAGTCACTAATCACCAGCTTTAATTATCACAGTTAAACAGTTTGTAATCAACAAGATAGTCTCTTACAACAAATGAAATAAAAATTGTTCACACGCAATAATAATGTCAACTATTAGAGCCCCGCACAATTATAAAACACATAGCACTTCACCACAATACTTCGAACCGCACTGGAATAAATCACCACTGAAACTAAACTGACCGTCGCTGAATGTCTACATTTATACCCCGCTGATATGCCAGAATAAGCTGTCACTTTGGATGACGTGTTAAACAAACAGGCGCTCTCGAGAATCAACTAGAAACAGTGTCGTTGAACACACTTACGCTGACCGGTACGGTCTGGAATAGACTCGATAGTTGACGCGTAATTGTCTTTCATCCCAAAGTAGCAGCACTATCTACGCACACACACATTACAGCCTCGATACTTGTAGAACGTTCCGTATTACGTAACACTTTTTCCGCATTACGTAACAATACTATTTTGTTTTCTACTTCATACACAGTCGGGATTGACAAATTTTGCATAGAAAATTTAAAATAGTATTTATTAATTCCGGCTGTTAGTGTCTGTTATAACTTTTTTAATACATATACGATAGAGATTTGGGATAAAGTTGTTGTACAGAACTCCTGTTAAGTAACATGCCTTACCAGTTGCTTGAATGAAGATTAACTTATATTCTCATAAATAAAAAACTGAATTGTTATTATGTTACGTATTTCCATATGCTATAACGGAACCGTTTGTGTAAGTTACAGTTTTTGCTTTTCCAAATTAAAAACGATATTAAGATCGTATACATTTTTGTAATTTTTGTTTGTTTGAACGCTTTGTAATATTTAATGCGCTCGTTATATGAGACTTTTGTGGCGATTAATCTGGGAAAATTTGTTACTACTCATGTTAGAAATCGTCTTAGTTTTAAAAATTTTACCTAATTTTCTTGGTAAATCCGAGCTCGCTGTTCTCGATTATGTTATTCACGTTTCAAGGTGATACTAAAATGAAAATATTATATATTTTCTTAGTTTAGTTATTTATTTATCCATTTATCATTAAATAATACTACTACTCGAAATATATCTTACTGTAAACGTTTACTGTTTACTTTTTATTGTAGAACTGTTTATTGTTAACGTTATTTTTTGGATAAACGTAAGATGCATTTGATAAGTAAGACACAGTACAGTATAAGTGTAAATAAGACACAAAATGTATATTCCCGTGTATGTGAGAGTACACGTGCGTGCATATGTTGTGTCGTGGGAGAGTGAGAGGAGGGAGCCTTTAGAATTACTGAAGGTTTTAAGTCTTTTCTCTTCAGTAATGGCATTTTAGCAACACTTTATGGATGGCAAACAATAACCTGGTAAGTCTGCCGCAGAAATAATTAAATTACATCATCAATATATAAATAATACGTCGTTAAAATCTTAAAGTATTTTAGCTTTGGAAGAATGAACTACAGTATATTGAGCTAGTATACTTTGGTAGCAGCACAATTTGCTTGCGTTCCCTGGACAATATTTTCCTTTGAAGCATTTTCAGGAAAGACGTAAAACGGCTCCCTGCGGTGCTGGAATTATGTCTTTAACTATCGTTACTTCCGTATGCTTATTAAGGAAACATTTTACTATAAGTCTTAAATTTCTCACCCGCATTATGCTCTCTCTCTCTCTCTCTCTCTCTCTCTCTCTCTCTCTCTCTCTCTCTCTCTCTCTCTCTCTCTCTCTCTCTCTCTCTCTCTCTCTCTCTCTCTCTCTCTCTCTCTCCTAAATTACTTTCTCTTTTAATGTCCATTATCATTCTCGCTGTCTCTGTTTCTTTTTATCTACCTGGTGCAGCGATACGGTCATGTGATTAGAATGATTCACTTGCAAAGTCAAGCGTCACATGCCTGAGTAGAGAAGCTTGGACAGATGATCACACGCAGCAGGCTCGGTGTGTATTACAACGACACATTTTGTGTATACAAATTTAAATTAATTTACTTCGTGTAGCCCCACGCTTTTGGGAGACAAAATTATACAACAATTCAATGTATTAATTAAATGTAATGTAATTTGTGTAGTGGTATAACTCATACAACATTTTTTTATAACGTGTTAATTATAAATAGAGTTTGGGTTGTAATCATAATAAGAGTAATCCTTTTATAAATCGTAACATGTTTTCATTACTTTATTCAAACAAAATTATAAGTAAAAAAAAATAATATTATTTACTTCGCCATAAAATATTCATTATCAATTGTTTCAATGTTTCTTTGTTGCCGTACATTCATCATAAAATAAATCTTATATCTTATATTAGCAAAACTCTATGTTAAACATATCTTTGTTTCACTATAAATTCTTGACTGCTCAGTCTGACTGTGTGCTTTATAAGTTTGTTCTTATTTACATTATTATTCTATGCTTGGCATACATTTTAATGCTTTATAAAATTTTAAATGTACTAATCGAATCGTTAGCCTTCTTCTATATTTCCAATTACTTTACTTTATACATTTCGTGTGATATTACACGCTGACTACTTTACACACTTTAAATGAACATTTAAAATTATTAAATCAATTGTTAATCATCCAAGCAATGATTGAAGTTATCTTTAAATTAATTGGTCATCATTAAAGAAAATTCTTACTAAAGTAAAATTACATTCTCTTGTCTCTATCTACATATGACATAAATTTTCTTTATTTTTAAAGTTTATAAAATGTCTTTTCAATGTCTTTATTTTTTCATAATTATAAATTGTTTATTTGTCACCTCAATTCTGCAGATTGTATCCACTGTCGGTCCTCTCCTACTGGATTTCCTCTTTTCCGGTTCCACTGGTCGTCCTCCAGTCACTCGTTCTTCATGGTTCCATCTGCTGGTTGTAGAATGAAATGATATGTTGCTCTGCATCGGCTGCTGTTGTTCTAGTAACCGTCTCTATTGCTCTGCATATCGTTCCTCTGCTCGATGTGCTCTCGCCATTTGTCTAGGGTGTTGACGTTTGTGGTTGTAGACTGGTTGTAGACGTCCGATAATTGTAGTTAAAAATAACCAAACTAATAGTTACTGTTTTCTGATTACTTGAATTAACGTATTGTCCATTAGACTTTACAATTTATAAACAAAAATCTCGTCGATACTGGACATAGCGTCCAGCTATGTCTGAAGACTGATTGAAAGTAATTAAAATTCGTGTCGCGGACGGACAGAGCTTACCGCCGCAACTGAAAACTGATTGAAGAGTAAATTTTTCTCTCCTGGGCTCGTACTTATATTCACCAAAAAAACCACACCTGTCCGGCTCAGGATTCTGCAGGTCAGAAACTGTCATTGGCGTCAGTTCCCCCACTACCGTCCAATTTCACATATTCGCACATTTTTGCCAATTGCAATGTCTAATGCGGATTTCAAAGTGATCTAACATTGTCTGATTTAATTACACATATTACACGTAATTATCATGGTGATCGCATCATTAGTGTAATTACTATGTTCTTAAAATCGCACAGAATTCGCACTGAACGTAATAATCACACCATTTTCGCACTGCACATGTGTCTGATTTGTATGCAGTGGTCGCTGAAATTTAAATCAATACATAGTGGTAGTATTGAAGCTTATCACCGTAATTCGTATAGTCTGTGTCTAACGGTGAGCTTAAAAACAGTGAAATTATCTTGTTAAAAGGTACCTTGTTTAAGAAATTTAGCCACAAAGAAAGATTTTGGAAAATCATCTACAAATATAAACGATTAAAATCTATAAATATATTTTTAAAGCATTTCGTTATTTTAGTGAACATTATATTGTTACATTTTTTGTGTAGAATGTGACGAATATAAGAGCCTTAAAATAAACTTTTTAAAAAACTGTAGTTCGCTATTGAAATTTATTTTAAACGTTATTTCCACTTACCCCATACTGTAATATATTGTATTACAAACTGTTATATGCTCGAATATCCGAATTTTCTTATATGGGATCTGCACTTGACTTCGAGTAACTGACGCTCTGATGTATTTTATGAAATGTCATTTAGGCTTATATGTGCTCAGCCATCATACAATATACTCTAAGGCCTAAAGGTGTTCGTTGTACAGATTTGAAATTCTGGTACGTACACAAACTTGACCAAGTCTGTCGTATTCGTTGCCGTTCTTATTGCTTCTGTACACGACAGACAGACATCTTCTCTTAAGATGATGTTAGCGCGTCGTTCCATGTGTACGCGGTTAAGGAAAACACTACATCTTCCTATCCATTGTCCTCCTATTAGGGCAAATATTTGTCTCATTAAAAGTTTGTATATCAAAGTTGTTCCGTGTATGTTGTTTCATCCTTTCTTGACGTTTCTCATCGTCTTCTCATTCTCACTTTTTCATCTTCGTTTGTCGTTCTTTCGTTCCTACACTATTCCCACTTATTCATCTTCGTCCGCCATTCTTTCCTTCTAACGCTATGTGTAGAAAATCGTATATCCCGTGCACATTAAATGGCGTAATTAAGGATTAAATATCAATAAATTTAATTCTAAGCATTATAGTGTTATTGAGTGCTTTAGAGCTCTTAGTGCTGCATAGTTTTTTTTTCTGTCAGTACATTTAATTACCTGCGTTTTTCAGTTTTTCAGTTACATGTCAAAGGGATGAGGTTCTGAGAGCTCACGTTTTGAATCCCTACAGTAGCAAAATTGCCGTAGCAGTAGCAATTTTTCCGTTGTCTTCGGATGGAAATCGACGGTGTAAGATTACAAAGACAATACACGGTTGCCTACTGTATGTTCCTCAAACATTATACAAATAATTTGATTCAAACAATCATTATGTAAAATTTACTAGTTTTTAAATTAGTTTGAAGCAGGTGGGTATATTAATGTACAATTTTGTTCCAACTAAAGAGTTTTTATTTGCAAAATATTTGCTCTCAGGAAGTATGTATTTTGCATTTTTCCTGTAGCATATACCGCATTTTAATGATAATTTTTTTGTAACTTGAGTTTATATTTTGTATTTTGAGTTTACTTAGCAGTAATGAATGTTAAATTACAGATGAAGAGGTGTTTTTGTACTTAAGAGCCTTGGAAAAGGAAATGACACCCTCACCATGCTCTTTGGTAAGTCGCATTCCTTTAATGTGTTAAAAACTGTTATACGGAAAATCAAATACCTGTTTCCTGCATAATTGGAACACCGGTTGGATTTGAGTCTCCTTATTCATCAACCTTCCTTTCGTCGTTTTCTTAATATATATTTATCATGAAACTATTGAACATGAAGTGTAGCTTAAACCCTTCTTATACACATACAGGGTCACCTGATATTGGCGTAGGAAATGAGGCTGTTTAATGATATACTCAATACTTACTTTTCTGTTTTACTGTTCACAGAAAGAGTTGAGTGTCGGTTGTTGTTGAGATGTTGGTTGAGTGTCAACGTCAGGCTTTATTAAAATACGGAATACCATGT
Organism: Magicicada septendecula; assembly: GCA_034769895.1. Classification (NCBI taxonomy): domain Eukaryota; kingdom Metazoa; phylum Arthropoda; class Insecta; order Hemiptera; family Cicadidae; genus Magicicada; species Magicicada septendecula. Next base: position 87,508,654 of record CM068371.1, on the reverse strand, counting down.
TTCTAAATGATCATAAAATGATAAAGAAAGTTGGTAAAGATAAGTTGATGCAAACCTGTACACATGTTTCGTGTGATTTACAGATTTTATAGAATCTTTATATGAATATTTATATTTATTGATTATTATTTATTATTGATTTGATTATTACTATTTGGCACGCAAATTTTATGATGCTGCATGCAAGGTTCCCAGAAAATCCTCTTGTAGCCGGGCTGGGCAGGTACCGTATACGTCCAGACGATTCGTGGAAACGATCTCGGTGTATAATGCGCTAGCACAACAGCCGATAAAGGCCTGCTACAGAGCAAGATCGCCCTACTTGGGCGGGGCCATGAGTCAGGAGCTTCTGAAGGCAGCTCGGAACTCAGACTGCTTGTGGTATGTCTCTGCGACCCACAACCACACAGTCCCAGAGTCAGTCAGTCGGTCCACCGATTCATCGCGACAGAAGCATGTTTGTGTATCTCCACGGACTCCGTATGCAGTCGATGGAAGTAAGCACTCACCGAGGACAGGATCCTGATTTCTTCGAAGCGAACACGGTGATTGGCGTTAGCGAGTGCACGTTCGGCCACCGAAGACTACTCCGGCTGCCTCAGTTGGTGAATTGGTTGTATACACTGAAGATGGTCTCCAGAGTAGAGGCCGAAACGTCTGTCGGTAACAACATTAGTGGACCACGGCCCAGTAGCCCGGAGTTTAATCAGTTTATTCCCAACATTCATTTGATTGTTTCTTATGTATATATTGTAGCGTGACAGAAAATCCACTACATTTTAAGTCATATGAAATGATAAAATTTAATTACATCAACAAATGTTGTAATAATATTAAATGACATTTAAATAAATCAGGGGAATGAAACACAATAAGATAAAAATCCTCACTACATAATATATAAAAACCACTGTTAAAAGAAACCAAAGAAAGTATTGAAGCAACTCATCAACTCATAGTATAATACCAGTAAGTTACCCAGGAAGATCAGAGCAGTAAACCAGTTACATAAGACAATATCCCGAAAAAAGAGACTCAATCAAAGAGTGGTGAATACCAAAATACCCTAAAAACAAGAAGAGGGAAGAATAAAGTTTGTGAACAGGAAGAAAACAATACCCTGAAACCTGTATAGAAGAATAAAGTCAGTTCAGTGAAGAAATTAAATACTCCAAACTAAACCTCAGTCGTGATAACACCAAGTACCTTGGTTTTCCCAAGAATGAGGTAAGAAGACCAGAAGAGTGAAGACTAGACGAGGGACAAGAATGAAAACTAGAAGAACGACAAGAATGAATACCAGAAGGAAGATAGGAAGAAGGACAAGAAGGAAGACAGGAGGAGAGGAAGACATAGTATGAAAGAAACACTGTAGTAAAACCTATTATTATATAAACTACTATCAATCCCAAACCCACAAAAACTATGCCAAAGAAAGTATAACATACCCAAAATCTTATAAAAATGTAATTATTGAGAAAACTAAAGTGTTGTATAGCGTTATAAGAAGTGCACCGGCTAAAGCTATTGTGTAATAAAGAAAATAAACTAGTCTTAACGGTCCATGATGACTAAAGGTCTGATCTGAGATAATAAGACTCAGAATATCAGAACCAACAGTGGAAGTGAATTTGTTTAAGTGTTTTTTAAAAAAAGCAATAAACTTAAAGTTGGTGATACTATAACTTAGTAGTATGCTATATCACAACTTTAAAATCTAAATAATAAACAGCATAATAAAATAATAAAATGGAAGGTTTCCAGTATTTTATTATTTTAATGTAAATCCTTATTTAAAAGACCTTTGTAAAAAAGGATGATAATAAATAGAGTATGGGAATTAATGTTTACTGATGTGGGGAATCACAATAATAATGATTTAAACCAAAAAGGACTGGTACTAATATAGTATGAATAAGTGTAACATGTTCAAATAGACTGTTATTTCACAATCCTAAAATCTATGTATTAAATAAATGTATTTGTAAGGTTTATTAGAAAATAAGATTTATGTTATGTGTTTTAAAAAAGAATTATGTTTAATAAATAATAACCTACATACCAGTAGTAATGTTCTAAAAGGTATGCTATGTTAGATTAAAAATAGTTAAAAGAGATATGTTTAAGCTGTATCTGCAATATGTTAAATTGTGCAGATTACTAAACAATGTTCATAATTAATTATTTTAATAACTGTAGTGTTAATTAACTACTACACAAAACAATAAGTTATAGATCATGTTATTTTCATATAATTGTAATTATGTAAAGTCAGAGGAGGAATTAAGTTTAAATTATTGAGAAAGAAAGAAATATAAAATTCTAAAATCTAGGCCATTTGGTGAAATCAGAGAACCAATATAAAATAGTATAATTCACTAATAAATCCTGTAAACTACCCAGATTTATATAAGATAACACAATTAACTACTACTAGGAATGATCCTATGATTTAAAATGACAATAAGGAAATATACCTTAACATTTTGTAAATTGTCAAAATATATAAATTAATTAATTTTAGAGAGCAATATCAAATCTACAAATTAACACAAAAAACCAGTTCAAAGGTGTAATTTATATGTATTTAAGGAAAGGAAGAGAAATATGACTAATTAAAATTTATTATAATAGTATTAATAATATTTAAAATGGAAGGAATTTTATATAAAAACGGAAATCCAATTTTGAGCCTATATTTCCAAAGTGTGAACAAAATTTGTTAATTTCCACAAAATGTCTACAGATATGGACTATAATACATCAATTTAAAGGGAATAAGATGATTAAACTAATAATAAGATTAGTAATTCATAAAAGTAAGGAATAAAATAGAAAAATTCCATATATAATGTAATATTTTCCAATATGTATGAAGTCGAAAAATGTTAACAATACTTTTTCAAGGATTAACTGGGCAAGATTTATGACCAAGTTAATTAGTCTTTTGTTGAATATCAAGCTGAATAGGTGTGTGACAAAAACGTTCTGAAAAAATCGAGTCGAACATGATGCTAACGTTTAGCCATTGAAATCAGTGAACGGGAGTTAGACAAATTAAACACTTTTTGAAGCCAATACTATAAAAACATTCACGACAATAGTGAAAACAAACCTCTAACTTCACTATACGAGTGACAGTAAACGGTAAAACATTATATTACAACTGATTTACTCTACAAACCTAACCGCAACTTGAAAACTTAACCGTAATAGTTGAACAAATAGAAAATAAACTAACTAACGCAAGTTTACACAGAACACTTCACCAGAATACACTAAATAGATTAACAGACTTATTACACCAGTGCGGGGACATTTTAGACCTTGATGAAGGTAATTTTATAGTAATTTTCTGACTCGATGCATATACAATAGCCGAGACCAATCCAAGGAGCGGCCATCTTGAAAACGAAACCTGCCTACTACATCGTAGAGACTGACGTCACATCAGTCTTCATTGGTTCGACAAAACATTTATTCTAATATCATAACCTGAATTATTTAAATACTATTAAATAGTAATTATTGTATTTATGTGTTAATTGTTAATGTTATACTCTCTCGTCACCCTTCTCTGACTATTAATTCTTAATCGCTCAAAGAACCTGTCTTTAATATAATATAACATAAAATTTTGTTCTGTATGACAATCGATAATTCCTGAGACAGAGTCGATAATTGCTCTCCATCGATAAAATATCGATCATTTATTTAAAATTGTCAATAAATCTTTATATTTCTATTATTTTGTATCTGTACTTATTTCACAGGGTAATTTAAGGGTATTTATAAGGCTGAAGGTATTAAGTGAAAAGAATATACTCTATTTTGAACAAGATATTGGACCAGTAAGGAAAGTCACCAATCGATTATTACCTGGAGTTAATCTATTTAACTCCAGACTTGGTGCAAATCTTCAAGAAGTGCTCGACGGTCAATAAATACCTACCTGTTATTAAAATTTTACCAGAATCTTTTAAAAAACAGATTGATCTTGTATACATACCTCTATAAACATAAATAAAATAATTTTTTTGTTTGGAAATTCTATTATTATTAGAATTTCCATTTTATTTTTATTCTTTTGTAACGACCGGCATACAGCGGTCTGGTGACCAAGTGGCTAGCCCAAACAGTGGGATTTGATTTGATTACAGTCATATATAGGGTCTTCTTACAAAGTGACGAACCCAACGCTGGGCATTAAGGAAGAAGACAGCAACCTATAGGTCGTCTAGTTACAATATTTATTTAATATTTGAATGCTTCATATTTGATTTCCTTGGAAAGATATAACTCACACAGAGTCAAAAAATTAGGTCACGTACAGGATCTTCCTATGTGTGTGTGTGTGTTTGAGTGCGTAAAACTTCGGAGGGAACGAAAAACACTTGACGATGACGACGGCAAATACATCAGCGGCGGCAATTCAATAGGGTGCGTGCGTTGATTATTGCGCAATTCGTAGCTGCTGCCGTAATAGGTCGTACGTCAATCGTACAACATTTATTAGACATGCGCAGGAAACGTAAAAAAATAACTGCCTATAAACATGTTGAGTGCCGCTGCAATCGAATCTATAAACGTTTCACGTCTACACGTTACGAGCGGCCCGGAGCCGTCGGCGATAACCCCCCCCCTCAACCATCTGCTTACTACTCTTGATATGTACACGTACGTAGTGATGATAAATACTGTAATAACTGTAATATACCGACCGCTGACAGCGTGTGTCGTTTGGTGGGTACCTAGAATGTAGTATTACTCACGTACCTAATCTATGAAGATGTGAATTTATTGTAAAATAAGAATTTTAACGATGCCTGTGATGTGTCTGAGGCAGTTTGTTTTACATCAGCAAAATACTTACATCCCTTAATAATGTTTTACTTAAATACGTGCATAGACAAAATACAATATTCTTCTTCTTCTTCTTCTTCTTCTTCTTCTTCTTCTTCTTCTTCTTCTTCTTCTTCTTCTTCTTCTTCTTCTTCTTCTTCTTCTTCTTCATGGCTTGGGCTATAGCCTGTTCCGACTTCACAGAGTCTCTGACCATTTTTTCCAGGGTCTTCCACGATCTCTAGTCCCCCACTGGCCTATATTCAAACGTTTGTTGAAGAATACGTGTCTCTACTATGCGTTCCACATGAGACTTCCAATTCTGCCTGTATTCCTTAATTCTATCCAGAATCGACTGTAACTTCAGGTCTTTCCGTATGTCGTTGTTTCGTAGGTGATCTCTGAAACTACATCCCTTAACTAATACAATCCTCCAAAACGTAACTACTACAATATTACAACTTAAAACATTGATAATGCAATAATCCCTTAATTATATTTGTAAATAATTATCCAAATGCTCATAATGTTAAATAATTACACAGATGCAGTACACACACTAAGTACATTCTTATCTGCAAAGAAACGCTTTCACTAGAAACATATATATTGTCAGTGTGTTTAGTACATTTTACTGTCATGCGTGTTTATTATTGTGACAACAACAGTCCGAAGTGAGTGATGAACAATATAGAGGTTGATGATGCAAAGAGTTATCTTTACGTAAACGACAAAACGAATGCTACGTGTTTTCGACGAACGCCTAGGAGCTGCCGAGGAGTTGGTTCCAGTCTGTCGCGTTCATAAACATGTGACTTCATTAAAATATTAAACGACACCAATATGCCGTTGGGAATAGAATAAATATGTTAAGTCGCCAGTGCCAGAGTGTTAGGAAACATTTATGCGAAACAGTTTTCCTCGGCAAACAGTTTGACCTCGTGGGATTTGCGGTAATTTGTCTCTTACACAGATCCTTTTACTTGGAATGTATTTGGACAGAAACTGATCTGGATAAAAAATTAAACATATTTATGAATATCTGTGGAACAATTCACAGATACCTTAAAATAAGACAAAGAAGGAAACAAGGATAAGATTTTTGTAACACTGTAGCGGCACCAGTTTTAATGTATGGAGACGAAGCCAGAGTTATGACAGAAAGAGACAAAGCGAACAGTCAAGCAGCGGAGATGAAGTTTATGAGGAGTACTCTGGGCTGTACCATTCTCGATAGAAAGAGAAATGTGAATATAAGGACGTAACTGGTAGTCCTTTGTTGGAGCAGCTAAGGAGCAACAAAAGAAGGTGGTGTGAACATTTGGGAGGAATGGCGGGTGACAGGATTCCAGTGCTAGCAATTGAATAGGCGAAAGCGAAGTGGGTCCCGGAACAAGTTCAGGATGAACCTAATCCTTGAGGTTGATGATGATGATGTAGACACAGATCCTCAGCACAGAAAAAATGAGGCTTCTTGAACAATCAAATAGGTGACTGAACTTTACAATAAGCTTTTGTGTATTTTACATTATTGAACATATGTATTTGCTACAGCAATTCTAAACTCGGAGTTGTAGTAATACGTTCACAGAGAACGGCCGCTCTCCAAAATGACTCGGTTTTGTTATTGTCTTATTGGTTGTAGCTTCCAAGTGAATGACATGTAGGCCTGGTATTTTTTCATCATGTTGACACCATAGTTCTACGTAGTCTTAAAAAATAGGCGAGAAAACAATACGAATATAAACAAATTAATTTTAATTAAAACAGAATTTAAAAAATTAAAATAGGGTTATTTACATAACAGGGGTAGCATAAAATATACATAACAGGGGTGTCTTTCTTGCAATCTCCTTAACTGTGGCTGAAAATTGGTATAAAACACAATTAATTTTACAGTCGGTCTATTTGAGGCTCTGTTGAGTCCATTTCTTTTAAGAATAAACACGAGAATAGTTCATAAAATATTTAACCTGTAACAGTGGCTTTATTAAACAAACGTATGGCGCCAAATTGTTTTCATAATGTCAGCGAGTGTACCACAAAGGTGGAATTTATTTTTTACATAAAAATAATTAGACTATAAAAACAATACGTTTCAATTAAATATTTTCGTATTGATTTCAAAAGCTACATGAACATTGTCATTTGTACTTGCTAAACGTTTGTTATAGTTGTCTAGATAAATCTATTTTTTACTAAGTTTGTTGCTGTTAAGCTAAAAGAACATCTCCTGGCGTTACAACCCAGTGTGGGTTTCAGCCTGTTCAACGATTTTTCTCTATTCAGCCCTCTTATTATATAGTCTTTTCCATCTTCTTATTCCCATATTCGTCATATCCATTTCAACTTCCTCAATCCCTCTATTTCATGGCCTTTCCTCTTGATCTCCTACTTATTGTTCTTCATTCCAGAATTTTTCTGGGAATTCTATGTTGTTCCATCTTAATTGTGTTCCCAGTCACGGTATCTTTATACGCTTTATAAAACTCTTTACAAACCTTACTGCATAAGTTCCGTGTATTAGATTATTTATTTCATGATTACTTTGTATTCTTTATGAACTGTCGTTATTTTTCACTGGTCCAAAACATTTTCTCAGTATTTTTAGTTAAAATATTCTTAAATACTCTTCGTCTTTTTGCGTTAGTACTCAGGTTTCACATGCATATGTTACAACGGGTTTAATTATGATTTTGTATATTTTTAATTTTAATAATTTTAATTTAATTATTTTTTTATTTTAATGATTTTAATTATATTTTAGTGATTTCGACTTGATTAGGCGTAGTAACATCGGTTACCATAAAGAATTCTCGCCTGGGTATCATTGTTTGTGTAGTTTATTTGTGAGCTGTGAGCCTAGGTAGGAAAATTTACTTGCGTGTTCAAATTCACGATTTTCGCATTCTACATATTGTCTATTGCAAATGTTCTTGTCATTCCCGCGTATTTTTTTTATTGCCATTTATTTTCAGTCCTCTCTCCGTTGACTTGCTATCCATATTAATTACACCTTTCATATACCTAGGTGTTTTCGATTCTACTTACAATGGCTACATAAATAAGAATTCGTGTGATTTCTTAGTTAAGAACATAACCATAATAAGTTAACTTTTTTCCCTCTTCTATTTTTTATCTATATTACCATATTAGGTCGGACGTATATTAGCTTGTTTTATGCTTATTTCAACACGTTTCTTTTTCCAGATACAAAAAGTGATTTTGTTGGGTTCACACTGGATGCTTTTGGGTACACGTCCTAATATTATGGTTTTGCCACAAAAGTCTATTCTTTCGTTGAGAAAATGAATCGCGATTATTTATCTGGGCAGTAGTTGTAAAATCCACGTCAAAAGTCGATGATGCAAACTGAGCAGTGTAAACACCGGATTACTGGGTCGACTAAACAGGTAAACCGGCTGCACTGACACATTCAGGGATAACATCATTAGCACGGTCTGTGGTTAAGCCGAACAGCTGTGTCCGGTAAGCACGAGCTAAACGGGTCCGACTGACTGTAACGTGGTATTCGGTAGAACAATTAATACCTGTCCCGTGGTTACTATCCCGTAGCCCGTAGCAGGATCCATACATCCTACATTTAACACCGTTATTAACTATACTAACACTACCGCTGTATTAATAGTTTCACACCGTTGTTTATCATTTGTTCATAAACTTGGTCTTCTTCTCAAAATTTCTGTTATTTTCCTTTTTTTCCTATACGTATCGGCTATCTAAGGACCACGTACCAATTTCAATTCTTCATTCCTTGTTCTTTTCTTTTTCTCCAATATTCTTTCATCTTTTCATTATGTCTCTTCTTCCTGTCCTCAGTAGGCCTGTCTTTGAACCTGCATTTTTCTCTGTCTTACCCCGGACTCCTTTCATTTTTAACACTTTTGCTCGCAAAACTTCTCTTTCAGTTGCTTCTTCTGCGTTTGTATTATTTTTTCTAAATCATTTTTGACTTCTTTAATCCAACTAGTTGTTGGCTTCTTTCCCGAGAGATATCTATAAGATCTGTGTTGTTAACCTATTGTCCATTCAATATAAAAGATTTTTCTTTATTGTAACTCATTGTCATTTTTCATTTTACTTTATTGCGTGTTGACATAACAATTGCTGAATTAATCACATTATTTCCTGCCAGCATGATCTAGAGTCCATGACCAACAAAATGTTCGAGGAATCGCGAAATTGGCTACAATCATTATATCGTTAAAAACAACTGCTCGTGCGTTTAGAGGGCCAAGTGGTATAATTTGAGAACGGAGAACGAATATTAGGCTGTAAGGATAACTATGTAATGAAAATGCCACAGACACGGAAGACGTTAGAAATACGAGAATTACAGAGAAAAATAGCTGCAAAGAGACTGAATTGGATATGATGAAATAAAAATATATCAAAACACATAAAAATATAAAAATGATGATACATGATACCATAATATAAAGTATAGTTGTGTGAGGAGCGAAGTTTGCAGTTTAAACGATCTAAATAGAAGAATAAAAGCTTGAGACGTCTGCTGGTAAAACACGATGAATTTGAACTACTATTAGAAAACGTCACGGGCTCTGGGAAACTGTAAAAGGTTTTGAATATGGGGATGCCTAGAGTGCCTAGAGGACGGGTATCCCCTCCAAAATATACACACAAGTACGCAAACATATACGCCCTCCCCCCCACACACACACATATTTCTGGGTGGTGTTTCGTCTCTTAATTAATGTCTGTTAATTAAGAGATTGATCATTTCTACAATACTTCTTTCAGATGTTGTTTTTACATCGCTTCAGATTTACAAATTAGATACTCGTTTATGTATGTTACATATACAAAACCCATTAAAAGTTTAGGCCTAATAATTCCATTAGTTTCTACTAAATCATAAACGTGTTTTTATTGTAATGTTCAGAGCATTATAAGTTGATTTAATAGAGCTTAAGATGAGCTACTTTTCTATTAAAATCAAAATTCAATGTCTCTTTTAAACTCGAAACGTTTGTAAAGCCTTTTTGTAGGTACTCAAATAATTGAACAAAAAAGGCCTGTTTTGTTTCAAAATATTTTGACAAATTTCGCTATATCATTTTTCCGATACAGACCGTTGAAATTTGATAGGTAAGTAAGTAAAATATATAAATATATCTGGTGATAACATTACAACAATACAATTGATGACAATTACAGAAATGTTAAAAAAATATAAGCGTTTCGAAGTAATTTGATAATTTCGTGCAAAAACTGGCGAAATTGTCACAGCAGTAATTTATGAAATAGTCAGGGTTCAGTGTCCATCTTGCGAAGTGTATAAACAGGAATTAAATGTGATACCTAGTACCTACACTACGTTGTAGGTGTCTACTCATTGAGCCAGTGATTCATTTACAGATCTGTGTCGATGTGGGAGCAGAAAAGTATGATATTATGGTACTGAATTGAAACGAAACAGAAACTTTTATAATTATTAAAATTAAGATCCGAGCTGTAAGGCCATGGTCTACTATAACTACCATGCTGACAAGCAAAGGCTGACCACAGTACTGTCAGTAGTATTCAAAAACCGTTTAGCTGAAGATGGCCTCAGAGATGGGACCGAAACGTCTGATAATAACATCCGTCAGCCCCGATAATAACAAGCCTCAGAAACAGGGTACGACTCTTCTACTGGGAGGATGTTTTTAAGAACTTAAGAAAGCTCTATATTAACAGACAAGCACTACACCCCGTGATACCAAATGTCTTGTGATATACTATTGAACAATAAAAAATCGTTTTGAATGTAAAAGTGTATCGACTATTAATTCAGTGGTACACAAATGAGAAGCATTTTGAAGAGACGTTCGTTGGACATGTTACAAGCGGAAGACATAAGTAATGTGTTTTCTACAATACAATACAGTGGGTACCGTACCGAAGTGACGTACAAGAACAAAAAACGTTGATTGGATCGGATCCACTACACACACGTACTGCCGGTCTCTTTGTTTCGTTACTGCGTCTCTGTGATGTGAATACGAAATCGGCTTTACGAAGTATATGCTGGAAACATCATAAAGGCAAACCTTTCTCCTGCACTGTCTGATCCAATATCGTTTGTCGTCGCTGCTGTAAGGTGAGCTGCTGGCAAACCTGCGCTGGCTGTTATTTGCCACGTGTTCAGCTCTCCTATAACTTGTTCTACCTTGAGAATTCCTAAGTGGCATGAAAACTACAATACCGGAGACACGAGTGGCAAACAGAATACCAGCAGGCGAATGATAAAACATAATATTGTTACGATGGTCTCACTGATCGTCGTATGGTACAGTGGGAAGCAAAATACAAGACACCAGTAACGTCACTAATAACCAGTTTTAATTATCACAATTAACAATTTGTAATCAACAAGATAGTCTCTTACAACAATTCAAATAAAAATTGTCCACACGCACAACTATAAAGAATTCCACACTAATTATAACACAACAACACTTCGCTACAAACACTCGATCCGCGCTAAGGAAATCGCTCAACACCACTGACTGACAAGCCGGCTGCTATGGTTTTTTATAGGTAGCGCACACCTTCTAGAAATTTTCCATCCTCACTTCGCGCCACTTAATGCGTATCTCAAATGCTCTTGAATACACTGGAACCTACTTCTGAGTGGCCTTGACTGAGACAACACCTGCCACACTGGACGAGTGGGGTGGAGAATGTTCTAGGCTGTTCGATAGGATTATCGTTACAATGTTAAGAAAGTCCCGTTATATACAGAACAAAATTAGTAAGTGAACATTTTGGAACAAGTAGCGATACATATAGTACCCAAAATAAAACTATTGATAAATTAACTCATTCGAATGTTATTAGTACCAAAACTAACGATTTTTTATACAAAATATTGTTACGACATCACAGAACAATCTACGTGTTTATCGAACAATCCATTGGAAGCCGGCTGAATGTTGTGGCGTACGCGTGATTTCAACATACGCTTGCGAGACTTAATTACGTCGTATTGTAGAGAAACGCGTAGTTGTGGAATGTTCTGGTCTGTGAGCGTTGTATAAATACAAGGCGTCAGCGGCCTTAGTTCAGTATAATGTCGGGCGATTACACGTGATTAAATCTGTGCGTTCAAGTGGTTATTAGTGAAGTGTGTTTTATAATCGGGCGGTGTAATTGTAATTTAATTGTGTTTTATATTAGTTGACATTTTATTGCGTGTGAACAATTTTTAATTGATTTTACTTCCATATTCATTAAGGAAATGAATATTGGTGATGGCAAAAAAAATTGTGTTCCAAATTTTTGCAGATTCTGATTGTACTACACTCAAAACATGAAAAAAAGTCGTTTTTCGAAAAGTGTGTGTGTGTGTGTGTGTGTAGATTTTTTTTCTCTGGCAAACGATAACTGCCGCAAATTCAAACAGAATCAAAAGATTATTTGCATACACCCCTAAATTGTAGAGTTCTCAAGACCTATTGTTTTTGGTAAAGATCGGTTGTTTTTGGTGAAGGTCGGTTGGTGAAGGGAAAGGGGTAGTTTACCTGCAACGTTTTTTTAACAAGGGTATTTTCTATGGCAAACGATAACAGCCGCAAATTCAAACAGAATGAAATAATTTTTTGCATACAGCCCTGATTTGTTGAGTACTCAAGACATGTTGTTTTCGGTGAAGATCAGTTAAGGGGAAGGGGTAGTTTACCTGCAACGTTTTTTTATCAAGGGTAATTTTCTATGGCAAACGATAACAGCCGCAAATTCAAACAGAATCAAATAATAATGTTTTGTATACGTCCCTGAATTGTAGAGATCTCAAAGACTTTCGATTTTGGTGAAGATCGGTTAAGGAGAAGGGGTAGTTTACCTGCAACCTTTTACGTTTTAACAACAGTAAAGTACTTGAAAATTCATTTAAACTTTTTGAAACAATGGTAATTGTTAAAAATAAAATAATTTTGTTGCCAGGCAATAAAATTATAATTTTTCATTTTAATGTAAATCATGTATGAGTTAATAGTATAATGGATTAATTTACACTCAAAATGTACAAACAGAAAATTTTGTTACAAACATCAATATTATTCGTGGCAGGCAAGCATATCTCAGTTATGTAATGTTTACGTTTCCATTTTATTATTATGAATACCGCAATAAAAAGGCAGGGAAGACACACACACACACACACACACACACACACACACACACACACACACACACACACACACACACACACACAATTCGCGTTATTTCTGGCCTCACTCATGTTTATTTTCTTACATTTGCACGCTTTTTAAATGGTAAGTGCCGAAACCCATACCAACATAACGCGTGCAAGCCGAAAAAGTGTCCAGCGTGGATAGCGATTTGCTTCCTGTGGATCGCTGGGCAGTGTAACTGCACGTGTTTACGGAGGAACGATTCATAGACAGACTTTTCGTCTTTAGGGAATGAACCCTCTGCAAGATGCTGAGGGTCCATGAGTGACTTCGGAGTGCTCCTTCTTTTTCGCGTGTTTGTTCTGTGAAACGTACACTGTAGATTCGCAGCTTTACTCTAAGCAACGCTCAATAGGAAATGTTGAAAATTTTTGTCCACGGTGTACCCTCATACACACTATACCTGCTCTGATGTTTTAATTATGGATATCATAATATTAAAACTTTGGAAACTTGAGCACTACTTAATGGAGATCAATCATTAATTTATAAAAGCCATTAATTTTATGCATATTTTTTATATATATATCAGTGGCGAAGCTAGTAGTTAATGAATGGGTAGGCAAAAATCTTATCTTAAATTTTTTTTAAGGAATCACTAAAAGGACGGTGGTTCAAATCGGACGCTGAGGTAGAGTTTGCTGTAACCGAATGGTTCCACAAACAGCCGTAAGAATTTTACTAGCAGGGAATCTACAGGTTAGCGCAACAGTGGAACTCATGTCTTAATGGTATTGGAGACTTCTTTTAAAATCGTTGAATAAAAAATGCTTTACAGCTCTATACGTGTTTCTATTGAACAATCCTTGTATTAGTCATACACAATAATACAACTGATTGAACTTCAAATTTTTAAACTTGATTAGTTTCTATATATATGTTTAATGTTACAAATAATTCAAATAACAATCTTGATCATCTGTTAGTTCAGCGGAATAACAGTGACACTTTTAATAACCGCATAAAATAAACACACTTAGAAACAACACAGGCGCTTTAACTTAACTGTTTGGACCACAGAAGTGAGGCATGCCTCAACGCTCTATGTGTACAGCGCAGGACAATCCCCCCTACCTTCACTTCCCTATCACACCACTACATTGCTTACATACGATGTATACAAAAAACGCTGAGGCAAGTTCAGGTTGCCTCATTCGCTTTAAACGAGCTATGCCGAATCTCACCTGTCACCATCTAGCGGTCGCTCAATAAAGCACGTTTCGGTTTAATAAATTTGACAGTCGCAGTAACAATATATAATCTTTACGTTATGTAGTTCATACGTATTTATAATTTTTATTCTACAGAATTTTTTAGGGTAGGCATTGCCTCAATTGCCTCCATGTAACTTCGCCACTGATATATATGTGTACAACGTTATCGGCAACAAAGAAGTAGTTTTTGTTAAAATTCCTTCCCGGGATATTTGGCCGTAGTCCAATGTTTTCTACAAAACCAGACGTTTCGGCAATGCCATCGACTTCCATCATCAGTGAAAATCGAGTGCGATAACGTGAGGTGGTATACGTTAGTGACCACAGTACTGTGGTTAAGGCTGAAGCAGTAAGTAGAAAGAAGTAGTTTCTATGGTAATATTTCATTTTGAAAATGGTTTTAAATATAAATCTTAGAATATGGAAGTCATGTATGGTTCTCCATACCGATTTTTTTGTAAGAGACTGTGTTGTTAAGTACGAACTGTTTAACTGTGATAATTAAAGCTGGTGATTAGTAACTTAATTGGTGTCTGTATTTTGCTTTCCACTGTACCATACGACGATCAAGTAGACTGTCGTAACAATATAGTCACCAGATGCAAAGTACACTTACATGCGCAAATAAAAGTGATAACGGTAACATCAGATGTACACGAAATATGTACATATAGCACAACAACTTTTTTTTTAAAATACAAAACTAAAATGTCAAAGAACGTAATTTTTAATGAAATAAAAACGTTAAACTAAAACATCTATTATTTATAACAAAAAATCGGTATGGAGAACCATACATGACTTCCATGTTCTAATTAATTATTACATTTTTAATATGTACACAAAAACTCAGAACGAAAAACCAAATATATCAGCATGCTTTTGGTAAAAACGTTGAGAAAGGTAATCAAAATACGAATTGTACCTGGTTGTTAATATTTTAAAAATAAAGAATTAATTTGATTAAATTATTTTTTATTTAAACAATGCAAAAAAGCGTATAGAGCTCAGAGTTTGTTGTCTGTGAATTTCTGAAAACGAAAAATTATTTTGTTTACGTACCCGTGGTTACATATCACGGAACGATATCAATTGTTATTATTGAAATTTTTAAGTTTTTGGTTGAATAAATTTATAACATCAATACAAAAAATTACCCCTTTCCCATTCAACTACCCTTTTCATTTATAGATATTTCATCTACCTTTCTACAGTGGGTTATTATGATCTTCTCTTCAGGAGTCTTTAATTATCAAAATTAAGTACGTTACTCTTGTTAAAACCTAAAACGTTGCAGGCAAATTACCCCTCCCCCTTAACCGATCTTCATCAAAATCAAGAGACCTTGAGTCCTCTACAACTAGGGCACATATGCAAAAAAGTATTTGATTCTGTTTGAATTTACAGCAGTTATCGTTCGACAAAAAAATTCCACACACACACACACACACACACACACACACACACACACACACACACACACACACACACACACACACACACACACACACACACACACACACACACACACACACACACACACACACACACACACACACACACACACACACACACACACACACACACACACACACACTTTTATGAAAACGATTTTTCTTCATGGTTTGAGGGTGGCGCAACCAGAATCAGCCTTTATATCAAACACGATATTTTCGCGATCACCACACTTCCATTTCCTTACGGAACACGGAAGTAAAGTGCACTGTACTGTATAGTGTACTGTAACCGCAATATATTTTACGTATGATCCATAAAAATAGGCGGTCATATCCATGATATAAGAGGTCAGCACACAAAAGCTCATTTAATGCCATAAATTTATAAAACTAATTAGCTCCACACTAACTCACCCACTCATCAAAGTGAACCATTCAAAACCTCAAATAAAATAACAAAATATACAAAAAGAACATAAACAAAACATGAACATCTTAACATTCACAAACACAATCAAAGTAAAACAATAATTGAAGAAGAATTAAAATAAAAGCTAGATAAGGCGATATCATTTTTAACATTATTCATAATAAATGATGAAAGAATTTGTGAGGTTCAAAATAACGAACAGAGACGATTTTGAAAGCTATTGTAGCAGAAAATTCCAGTTGTGTTTTTGGTGTCTAATTGCTCATGATGATAATGAAAACTGTCGAAATGTGGACATAAATTTTTAACAATGTTGATCATTTTCAACAAACAAAACAAAACAAAACTTCACGATCATTACGAAATAAGTAATTCATATTATTAATAATAAGAAAAAAATTACGATACTTGTTCAATATAACCGCAAAATAGTTGATTACTTAAACAAACATTATATAACAAAAAACTAATTTGTATAGAAATTTGTAGAGATTGGTTATTCACTGATACATTTGGTCTCTGATAATACAGACATATAAAGCTGTGAAATGTTTATTAAACAAAAAACTTAATGTTTGCAGAAAAAAATACTGATGTGATAACACATAAAGACAAAATTATTGTGAAAGTATGGATCACGCTTTCCGCTGAAAAAGTTTGTGCACTGATTGACTCTGCGTTGTGTGATTCATTCAGTCTTTATCACTCTTTCGCTTCAATGATGTTTTACATTGTCGCCTGCCACGAGCTCGAATTACTCGATATGTGCCCAGTTTATTTTATATTACGTTTTATCTCCGATGGAAAGTTGAAAATAATTCCTGATAACACGAAAACGATGTTGGAAAAGTTTGACCTGTTAATAATGGAACGGAAGGAAACAAAGTTGGTTTCGAGGAACCGACCACGGCCACGACGCCTATCAAATATTCATAACGAGACTCTGTCGACGTAATTTAGTTAAACGTGACTTATGTACGTCACTTTTTAATTAGACTTTACAACAGAAATTGTAAAGTTACTACTGGTCTTAATGAAGGCAGACAATTCTCAGGACTACCTACCTCAGGTAGAGTAACTACGAAGTATTTTTTTTCTGCGAGAACAAATTTCTCTTTCTACCAAATTTTTTCCACCTTTAATTTCTTTGTGTTTTTAATTAATCACCGAACGATGTAATTCAGCCACACCAGAGGCTCGACGTTATCACTGGAACAAGCGTAAGTGTAACAGCATTTATCACCTCCAACCCCTCCTCAACAACTACAACTACTGTACGCTCTTTTATTTTCCCATCGCGTTACACACTAAGACGTCTCTCCTTATCTACCCCTTTTTTCCTTTTGCGCCACTTTCTCTTTTTCTTAGCTCGTATAGCTTTCCCTCGACCTCATCCCCTCACTTTCCTTTCACTGTAAAGTGTGAAACGTGAGACCCTGAGCTTCTCGACAACGTCGTACCTCTCCGACTGCGCGCTATCTTTAGCCGGTAACAACGCTACAAAAGCGACTTGACTCTTACTAACATGGCAGTTTTTCACATTAGACTTTAACATTGTTCCTCCTCGCTGAAGTACGCTTAGGCAAATGTAAACGTAGTTTTCTACGTATTTACTAATTATTAAACTGTCCGCTGTCTTACGCACAACAGCAGCTATTTAAAGTTCTTCAAAACAGTGACAATAAAAAACTTGCCCAAAACTAAAATGCCTTTTGCTTGACTTGTATATTCTAATAAACGTATACACTGTATTATTAGTACAGCTTCTATAAAACTAAATCTAATTTACTTTTTGCAAACATTTAATGAATCTGTTGAACTTTTACCCTATACTTGATTGGTAAGTTTATTCCCCACATAATTGTACTTATACTTCACAGCCTGGGGAGTATTTTAAGAGTTCACAGTTTAACTAATTGGAAAAAATAACTTACATTACTGCTGACGGTCAATGTAAACTGAAATCATAGTCATTTTTATATTCATTAAGATGGTATTCTATTGCCCTTTACAGTATTCTTGCATCTAAGTGTAGATACACAAATTCTTTTACGTTTATTGAGATTTATAACTTTATTTTAAATAGGTAATTTATTATCTTCTCTGTCTTTCTGGTCTTCCATAATTAGTCGAGTCAATGAAACACTTTTGCTTTAGAATTCTCTGCAATAAAACGAATCGGCGTGAAACGTTTTGTAATATTTTCTACACAGTGTCTTGATAAATGTTAAAAGAAAATTTAGAGTAATCTCCTTTACTGCTTTCCACCCTTTCTCAGTGGGTGGGAAATAAAAAAAAAAAATAGCACCTCTAGTTGATCTTTTAATTCTAAAGAAAAAAGTTGGTAGGCCTATGCACTTTGTTTGAAAACCGAGGTCAAAGGTTTTCTCGTTTCTGCGAATTAAAAATTTCACCCCATAAAATCGTTTACTCGTAAAAAATGTTGTTACATAACTAAAATATATATTAATTTTATGAAAAACATTTACGAATCTAAAATAAAGTTCACTTTACTTGAAACAAAGATACTTTTTTATCCCTGTAGAGCCAATACTTTGGGACTGTTTAAAAAGATGCTTCAATTTCTTTAACTCCAAACACAATTTTTGACTCTCGATAAGTGAAAAAGTAATCCTTTTGAATGAAAGATGCTTATGACGTAAATTAAAAGGCATACAATTAGTATAAAATTAATTGTTTCTTATCATAATATCAGTACAAATAACAACTGCATGACCAAAATCTTGTTTGCTTTTTTAATTTTTCCGAAAAAGTTTTCAATTTTTTTTGCAATTTTTCTGTTTTTGCTGCAAAATACAAGTTTTGAAAAACCCTATTACGTTACTATATAAATCCCTATTACTATTAATTTACAATATTCTTAATATACTCAAATTTTTTATAATTTTTCAAGCGGTTTGTTTTAATATAATTAGACTTTCAATGTTAGCTCAATTTAACGATTCCATCGAGGTGAAAGATATATCATTAAATAAATAAAAAAATATTAAATTTAGGAAAATAAAGATGGACACACAGAATAAAGCCTATTTCATATTGCGTACTTTTTTTATATTTTAATTTTTGTAGGCCTAACACTTAATGGTATATGATTGTTGGAAGGTGGCACTGTAATTTTTTGCCCCTAAAACAATTTTTGACTTTGAGTAACTCAAAAACCATACATGAAATAAAAACAGTATTCATAAATTAGAATACAGAACTTTAAATTGCCTTTGTGTTTTATATTACTTCCACTTTATCCTAATATTTGTTTGTAAAAGTGACAAAGTTATGGCGTGAGTTCTTCATACTTTTTTCGGCAAAATTGGCAATTCTACTGCTATAATTACATCATAAATAAAAATTAATAAAAATTATTAACAGAATGTTAGTCTACATTATATTGGCCATGGATGAATTTTTAAAAATTTTTCAGGTAACACTTTAAAAATTTAGAATTTTATATTAGGTCAAGTTTTCTTTATTTTGTAGGATGAATACTTTGCGAGATACGATTGATTAAATATGGTGGTAAACTTAACTGAAGTTCTAACTACACAGGTCAGCACTGCAAAGTGTAAGAAAAGGTGTTGTACCTTGAGCCACTTATAGTATTATAAAATTCTATATAAATAAAGACATTTCCGAATTATTGTGAAAATATTAAACCCACGAAAAATAAGAAGTAATGATGAAACATATCAAAGTATAGAAAATGTAACAGAAAGAATGAGAAAAAGAAGACTAGCATTTTTTGGACATTTATGTAGAACAGGGGACATAACAAAACAGATCTTCAAATAGAATATAGATTAACAAAACAGGTCTTCAAATATCTGTGGGGAAAGAAGTCAACAGCAAGTGAAATTAAAGAAGTCAAAAAGGATTTAGAAAAAATAATGTAAACGCATAAGAAGCAATTGAAAGAGACGTTTTCGGGCAAAGGTGTAAAAAATGGAAGGAGTCCAGGGTGGGAGAGAGAAAAACTCAGGTTCAAAGCGGACTGAAGACAGGAAGAAGAGACACAGTGAAAGATGAAAGAATATTGGAGAAAAAGAAAATAACAAGGACTAAAGAATTGAAATTGGCATGTGGTCGTCAGATGGCCGATAAAAATGAAAAAAAGACGTTTGTTTTCTTAATCGATTCCAGTTTTCATTTTTCTATTATCTTGAAGTTTATAGTCGACTGAGATGAAAAAAGTTAATTAAAAAAAATATGGACATTTTGTATGTTTCATTCCCTCTAAATTGACTATTTTGACTTTCCTGCGTTTAACAATATTTTCGGCTTTACGTTCTTAATCAGCGACATGGAAAACAAAAATTGGAATATTTTCAGCAACATATTATAAATAGTTTACTATAACAGAAATTTCCGGCATTTAGGGGGGTTGTCAACCCCATAGTACGTAATGTAGCAATCCGATTTTGACTACTATACTTGTTACTTTTGTTTTACTTAAAATTAATTTTGAGTATTCTAAGAAAATATTGTTTAATGATACTGTTTTATACGTTTCACCCTTTCTAATTGTTCCTTTTGACTCCCCTACAAGCTATACAATAAAGTTTTCCCTTAAATTCTTACTCACCCACCTCAAAGACATAATTGTTTGTAGTTTTATCAATTTTTTCTAAATAGCTTACTAAAAAGTTGTTTTCGGCATTTAAGGGTTGTTTTCACCCTTTAAAAGTCAGAGACAAAAACTTTTTTTTAAAGGTGTATCTAGACAGCATGTTGAAGTCATTACAAAACGTTTCATGATGATTTATTTTATTGCAGAGAATCCTGAAGTTTGGCAATTTTTCTGGCTTCGTGAATCAACTAAATAAAGGACTGCAATTATCTGAACAATAAAATTTACAATAATAATTTCTTCACACCAAAGGAAACAAGCTATAAAAAATAATTAAGCTAACAAAAAACAAAAACATAATTACATAAAATAAATAAAAAACAACATAATTAAATAATTGTTTTAAAAATAAATAATTATATTTTAAAGTAAATATTGACATGGGAAAATTATAATTAATGGTTCCTTCCATAAGAGTGAAGTGTTTAAATTGTTTATGTTGAAGTTTGGAAGTGTAAACGTTCCATTCTTATTGCGAAACGGTGCCATAACACATACAAATAAGACGATACAAGTAATAAATTAAATTTTTTCAAAGTTGTGGTTACCTGTGTTATGATAGACGCAGGTGTATTGTTGCAGAAAATCAAATTTATTTTACGCGAATTGTCGTGTGTGTAAATTGTTGTCCAAGGGGATTTCGCTAGCACGGTATCATTTAGTTCACAGTCTCACGCAGTAAAACACAAAACATTTAGGTTATACAATTTCACATAAACCTACACAGGCCGTATGTGATAGTCTATAGGTCGTGGTAAATTTCACCGGTTTTCCTTTGTAGCCAGTAACGGATTTGTAATAAACGAGGACCTCAGAATCCTGAACATAAGAAACAAGAAAGGCAGAGCACGCAATAGGGAAGAATGGAATCGACACTTGGAGCAGGTCAAGACCCACCAAGGATTGTAGAACCACGGCTGATAATGATGATGATATAATTAAAACTACAAGAACAGCATCCCTCTACCAGTTGAAATGAGATTATTCAGAAATAATATTCGTCACTACTGGACTTCAAAAGCTGGTGGCTCTATTACTTCAAGAAAACGTCCGAGGACATTCAGAAATAAAAACTGTACTTTCAGTATAAGTAAAATATTTTGCGTACACTTAGGAACTTAAGGGATGAGTGAACTCTTCTCGTGTAATAAAATGGTCCATGAAAGAAAAGTTCACAATGTATGGTCTAAGAAACGTGACTATCAAATTAAAAAAAAAAATGAAAACAATCTAGACAAAACATAGATGGAAAACTGTTCTGAACGCAAAAGAACTGCACTGTGTACCTAAAAAATTGATCACTGTGTGTCAGAATAATATAGGGTGCTTTATGATGATGATACAACCAGTTCTGGCACGCGGGTTGAGACTAGTAGATAGAAACGAGTGCACTTAGAAGAATGTTGAAAAACGAGAAGTGATAGAATACGACATAGAGACATAAGACCGCAGTGCCATATATAGAATGTAGCCAGATTTGTCAGAAGGAGAAAAAGAGACTGGAATATGTTGATAGGGCAAGTGATGATAGATTAATAAAAACAGTCCAAGATTTTAGACCGTTGGGAACACAGAACTCTGTCCAACTACAGAAGAGATGGAAGACGGGGTCTGGGAATCAACTCTAGCGAATAAAAGAAGAAGGAGAAGAAGAAAAAGAAGAATACTTTATGATGAGATTCTTCAGAGGCCACTTCAAGCTCAGGGTATAGTGAACTTGACCATTACAACCATAGTGGGTTTCACAGACTATCTTTACGTATTAAGAGTATTTTTTTCACTTTTTATTTTGAACTCATCGTCTCCTTATAAATTTCGTCGAAACAGATTTTTAAAAGAATTTTACCAGCTGACACAAGGACTGAGTGGAAAAATGGATAACATTCAAGCACTTTTAATTGTTAATAAATAGTTTTATAAATTCACTTACACTTTGGTATTTTGGGACAAAACTATGGGGGGCAGCAAAAAGTTTGGTGCACTTGCCCATATTTGTTTTTTCTAAAGAAATATTTTGATGAAAGTTGTTCACGACACTGGTTAAACTTTCATTCCATCAGCTGCACTAATATTTTCCACATGGTACGAACGGTTAGTCCACTATTATTAATGAAAAATATGTGGCGTCGTTTGCAAGTAGCATCCAACTATTAACATTCCGCGCAGCGACTCGTTTTCTATGGGCAAGGGAATATAAGCCAGCTGAGGTAAGTGTATGGTGACAAAATAAGGTTGTGCTTCTGCACGTCGAAGCAACACCTCATTCGACATGCGCCGTGTGGTTTCCGTACGTTCGGTACCATGAAAGAGGGCCTTGCGAAACGGCGACATCGCACCGACGAAGAAGAAGTCCAAAATGCTACGCGGGAATGGTTGTCGGATACTTGATGGCAATTCAACAAAGGCACAGAAAAATTTGTGACATGCAACAATAAAAGTTGAAATAAACTTGGTGGTTTCGTAGAAAAGTAGATATTTTTGTACTCTCAGGTAAATAAAAGAATTTTCATGAATATGCCACGTGTTGCTTTTTATGCTCATGCAACTAACATTTCGGCTGCACCTCGTAATTGTTACTTATGCAATGAGTAGGATAGTCATGATTTTCAATTTTATAGTATTGACTTTTTTAGTATTACCTACAGATTGGGCAAAAATGTTTTTCGTCTTTTGAAACATATGGTGTTACGGAATGTTTTTCACTTAGCCGTTCAATTCTTACACAGTGTAATACAATAACACAATAGCGCAGAGCAATATTGTAACAGTAAGCAGAGAGCTACAGTATACATGTATATCTTGACTATTCCATAAAAAAAAGAGTTTCGTTAAGAATGATCTCCTTCTCTGTCTCGGGTTGAATTTACAATTTACTTAAAACAGGGAAGCTACGTCGAAATTATAGCTGTCTCAAATAACGTGTTCAAACACTCTCTCTTTAGTGAATCCAGTTCAAATAAAAACACAATTATCTGTAATTCATATGTACTTTGTTTCTTATGTACAATCATTCAAGTTACACCCAATAAAGACAACATGGACGGTAGAGCAAGGATTTTACAAATGTGTAAATTTATTTAGTGCTTCCAAACTATCGTCAGTCATTGTGTAAGTATTAGACCAACAACAAATCTGCAGAGACAGAGAGTTCCATAATACCGACGTGTGTTTGGAGAGATCCGTCATGACCAAAACATTTTACAAACTGAAACAGACTAAAAACAATTTGCCAATTAAGAAACCCAGACAAGAACTAGCTGGTTGAGTACGTATTCAGTACCCGCATACGCAACTGCGGGCTGCGTCGGCACAACTTGTTGACAGTACGTGAGTGATTTGCGCAAGTTGCGGACACCAAACGAGTCTGAACGTTAAACTTTGCTCCGCCCGCCGTCACTAAACTTTGTGATGACAGTATTAAGTTACAAAGCCGATCCGACGCCAAACGAATTCTAAATTCTTATCAGGCGACCACAAACGTGTTTCATTAAAAATGATCTACTTCTCTGTCACGGGTTGAATTTACAATTTAGTTAAATCAGAGAAGCTACGTTGAAATTATAGCCGTCTCGAATAAAGTGTTCTAACACGCTCTCTTTAGTGAAACCTGGTTCAAATAAAAAAAAAACACAATTATATGTAATTCAGACGTATACAGTTTCTTACGTACAATCGTTCAAGATACATCCAACAAAGACAACATTGACGGTAGTGCAAGGATTACAAAGAATTAACAGCATACTGTCGAATAGGAAGATATGGGAAGTAAGAACGCAACAGGAAAGGAAAGACGAACAAGAAAGGGGACATTGGACAACACACTGAGTATAATTCTGAAGAAAAACTGTATAACAATTTTGAAAGCAATCTCGTAGAACCGAAGTGATTGGAACAAGATTGTTTGTTGAAAATTAAAAGAAGTTTGTTTGTTGAAAATTAAAAACATTAATTAAAAATATCCCTACAAGTTTCAACATCCTATGGGAATAAACGGAACTGCTTTTATGCATGTGTGTGTGTGTGTGTGTGTGTGTGTGTGAGTGTGTGGTAAAAAGTTTAATTTTACTACTGTTTCAAAACAGATACGTTGTCACCGGACAAAAGGCTTGCCGCACGACAAATGGCGCCAATCGTACACTCTAGTGTTTTTGATGACCCTAAAAAGGACCGGGTGGCGAGAAAGCTGATGTGGGTCATGCCGGGCTGAGATGTTCGGCGGCTGCGCCCGCTGTTCATGGCGTACTGCAGTCCTCCTGTTCTTTCGGCATCGGGTGTAGAGTCGGTTGCCGGCCCAGCGACGTCCATCGCTGGCGCGGAACGGGAGTGTGAAGACGCAAGAACGGCGGCGGTTCTATTCTTCGGCTGACTCCGCGTCGATGTCGTCCGAGGTATCAATAGCATCGTTTACAACGAACTTTTTCATGTAACGAGCTCTTATATTCTCTCGGGGGAAACATTTTTGACAGCGCCACAAGCGACACGGCTCCGTTCACTCCAGTTTAACAGCGCCACAAGCGACACGGCTCCGTTCACTGCAGTTTAACAGCGCCACAAGCCACACGGCTCCGTTCACTCCAGTTTAACAGTGCCACAAGCGACACGGCTCCGTTCACTCCAGTTTAACAGCGCCACAAGCCACACGGCTCCGTTCACTCCAGTTTAACAACGCCACAAGCGACACGGCTCCGTTCCCTCCAGTTTAACAGCGCCACAAGCGACACGGCTCCGTTCACTGTAGTTTAACAGCGCCACAAGCCACACGACTCCGTTCACTCCAGTTTAACAGTGCCACAAACGACACGGCTCCGTTCACTCCAGTTTAACAGCGCCACAAGCGACACGGCTCCGTTCAATCCAGTTTAACAACGTCACAAGCGAAACGGCTCCGTTCACTCCAGTTTAACAGCGCCACAAGCGACACGCCTCCGTTCACTGTAGTTTATCAGCGCCACAAGGGACACGGCTCCGTTCCCTCCAATTTAACAGCGCCACAAGCGACACGGCACCGTTCCCTCCAGTTTATCAGCGCCACAAGCGACACTGCACCGTTCCCTCCAGTTTAACAGCCCACAAGCGACACGGCTCCGTTCACTCCAGTTTAAGAGCGCCACAAGCGACACGGCTCCGTTCCCTCCAGTTTAACAGCGCCACAAGCGACACGGCTCCGTTCCCTCCAGTTTAACAGCGCCATAAGCGACACGGCTCCGTTCACTCCAGTTTAACAGCGCCACTAGCGACACGGCTCCGTTCACTCCAGTTTACAGCGCCACAAGCGACACGGCTCCGTTCCCTCCAGTTTTACAGCGCCACAAGCGACACGGCTCCGTTCTCTCCAGTTTAACAGCGCCACAAGCGACACGGCTCCGTTCTCTCCAGTTTAACAGCGTCACAAGGGACACGGCTCCGTTCCCTCCAGTTTAACAGCGCCACAAGCGACACGGCACTGTTCCCTCCAGTTTATCAGCGCCACAAGCGACACGGCACCGTTCCCTCCAGTTTAACAGCGCCACAAGCGACACGGCTCCGTTCCCTCCAGTTTAAGAGCGCCACAAGCGACACGGCTCCGTTCCCTCCAGTTTAACAGCGCCACAAGCGACACGGCTCCGTTCCCTCCAGTTTAACAGCGCCACAAGCGACACGGCTCCGTTCCCTCCAGTTTTACAGCGCCACAAGCGACACGGCTCCGTTCTCTCCAGTTTAATAGCCCCACAAGCGACACGGCTCCGTTCTCTCCAGTTTAACAGCGCCACAAGCGACACGGCTCCGTTCACTGCAGTTTAACAGCGCCACAAGGGACACGGCTCCGTTCCCTCCAGTTTAACAGCGCCACAAGCGACACGGCACCGTTCCCTCCAGTTTAACAGCGCCACAAGCGACACGGCTCCGTTCACTCCAGTTTAACAGCGCCACAAGCGACACGGCACCGTTCCCTCCAGTTTTACAGCGCCACAAGCGACACGGCTCCGTTCACTCCAGTTTAACAGCGCCACAAGCGACACGGCTCCGTTCCCTCCAGTTTTACAGCGCCACAAGCGACACGGCTCCGTTCTCTCCAGTTTAACAGCGCCACAAGCGACACGGCTCCGTTCCCTCCAGTTTTACAGCGCCACAAGCGAAACGGCTCCGTTCTCTCCAGTTTAACAGCGCCACAAGCGACACGGCACCGTTCCCTCCAGTTTTACAGCGCCACAAGCGACACGGCTCCGTTCTCTCCAGTTTAACAGCGCCACAAGCGACAAGGCTCCGTTCACTCCAGTTTAACAGCGGCACAAGCGACGCGGCTCCGTTCCCTCCAGTTTAACAGCGCCACAAGCGACACGGCACTGTTCCCTCCAGTTTTGCAGCGCCACAAGCGGCACGGCTCCGTTCCCTCCAGTTTTACAGCGCCACAAGCGACACGGGTCCGTTCTCTCCAGTTTAACAGCGCCACAAGCGACACGGCTCCGTTCTCTCCAGTTTTACAGCGCCACAAGCGACACGGCTCCGTTCACTCCAGTTTATCAGCGCCACAAGCGACACGGCACCGTTCCCTCCAGTTTAACAGCGCCACAAGCGACACGGCTCCGTTCACTCCAGTTTAACAGCGCCACAAGCGACGCGGCTCCGTTCCCTCCAGTTTTACAGTGCCACAAGCGACACGGCTCCGTTCACTCCAGTTTAACAGCGCCACAAGCGACACGGCTCCGTTCCCTCCAGTTTTACAGCGCCACAAGCGACACGGCTCCGTTCTCTCCAGTTTAACAGCGCCACAAGCGACACGGCTCCGTTCCCTCCAGTTTTACAGCGCCACAAGCGACACGGCTCCCTTCTCTCCAGTTTAACAGCGCCACAAGCGACACGGCTCCGTTCCCTCCAGTTTAACAGCGCCACAAGCGACACGGCACTGTTCCCTCCAGTTTATCAGCGCCACAAGCGACACGGCACCGTTCCCTCCAGTTTTACAGCGCCACAAGCCACACGGCTCCGTTCTCTCCAGTTTAACAGCGCCACAAGCGACACGGCTCCGTTCCCTCCAGTTTTACAGCGCCACAAGCGACACGGCTCCGTTCTCTCCAGTTTAACAGCGCCACAAGCGACACGGCACCGTTCCCTCCAGTTTTACAGCGCCACAAGCGACACGGCTCCGTTCCCTCCAGTTTAACAGCGCCACAAGCGACACGGCTCCGTTCCCTCCAGTTTTACAGCGCCACAAGCGACACGGCTCCGTTCACTCCAGTTTAACAGCGCCACAAGCGACACGGCACCGTTCCCTCTAGTTTTACAGTGCCACAAGCGACACGGCTCCGTTCTCTCCAGTTTAACAGCGCCACAAGCGACACGGCTCCGTTCCCTCCAGTTTTACAGCGCCACAAGCGACACGGCTCCGTTCTCTCCATTTTAACAGCGCCACAAGCGACACGGCACCGTTCCCTCCAGTTTAACAGCGCCACAAGCGACACGGCTCCGTTCTCTCCAGTTTAACAGCGCCACAAGCGACACGGCTCCGTTCCCTCCAGTTTTACAGCGCCACAAGCGACACGGCTCCGTTCTCTCCAGTTTAACAGCGCCACAAGCGATACGGCACCGTTCCCTCGAGTTTTACAGCGCCACAAGCGACACGGCTCCGTTCTCTCCAGTTTAACAGCGCCACAAGCGACATGGCACCGTTCCCTCCAGTTTTACAGCGCCACAAGCGACACGGCTCCGTTCTCTCCAGTTTAACAGCGCCACAAGCGACACGGCTCCGTTCCCTCCAGTTTTACAGCGCCACAAGCGACACGGCTCCGTTCTCTCCAGTTTAACAGCGCCACAACCGACACGGCACCTTTCCCTCCAGTTTTACAGCGCCACAAGCGACACGGCACTGTTCCCTCCAGTTTATCAGCGCCACAAGCGACACGGCACCGTTCCCTCCAGTTTTACAGCGCCACAAGCGACACGGCTCCGTTCTCTCCTGTTTAACAGCGCCACAAGCGACACGGCTCCGTTCCCTCCAGTTTTACAGCGCCACAAGCGACACGGCTCCGTTCCCTCCAGTTTAACAGCGCCACAAGCGACACGGCTCCGTTCACTCCAGTTTAACAGCGCCACAAGCGACACGGCTCCGTTCACTCCAGTTTATCAGCGCCACAAGCGACACGGCTCCGTTCACTCCAGTTTAACAGCGCCACAAGCGACGCGGCTCCGTTCCCTCCAGTTTTACAGCGCCACAAGCGACGCGGCTCCGTTCCCTCCAGTTTTACAGCGCCACAAGCGACATGGCTCCGTTCACTCCAGTTTTACAGCGCCACAAGCGACACGGCGCCGTTCCCTCCAGTTTTATAGCGCCACAAGCGACACGGCTCCGTTCTCTCCAGTTTAACAGCGCCACAAGCGACACGGCTCCGTTCCCTCCAGTTTTACAGCGCCACAAGCGACACGGCTCCGTTCTCTCCAGTTTAACAGCGCCACAAGCGACACGGCTCCGTTCCCTCCAGTTTAACAGCGCCACAAGCGACACGGCTCCGTTCCCTCCAGTTTAACAGCGCCACAAGCGACACGGCTCCGTTCACTCCAGTTTTACAGCGCCACAAGCGACACGGCTCCGTTCTCTCCAGTTTAACAGCGCCACAAGCGACACGGCTCCGTTCTCTCCAGTTTAACAGCGCCACAAGCGACACGGCTCCTTTCACTCCAGTTTTTTTTTTTAATATGATATTGTGTTAAACAAAGTTTAAGAAATTAAGAAATCTGAGTCTATTGTGAATGATTACATAGTGTTACAAATGGAACCACCTAGAATGGCCGAGAGATTCCCCGCCCCGTCCTCCCGCCCAGTGTGTCAGATGTGCCTCAGTGAAGGCCGCGTTCAAGTTTGTTTTAGACTCTTCAAGAGGCCACTTGTTATACTCATTAGCGTCAGCATTAAGTGGCGTGCATATTGAGGATGGAAGATTTTTCTAGAAGACGTGCGCTACCTATATAATGACATAGCAGCCGGTTTATGAGTTCAGTGGTGTTGAGCGATTTCTTTTGCGCGGATCGAGTGTTTGTAGTGACGTGTGGCATTCTTTGTAGTTGACATTATAATCTGCTTGTGGAGAATTTATACTTGAATTGTTGTAAGAGACAATCTTGTTGATTAGAAATTATTAATGGTGGTAATTAAAGCTGATTTTTAGTGTCTTGTATTTTGGTTTCTACTGTACCATACGACGACCAGTGAGACCGTCGTAAGAACAGCCATTGCCTCAAATAATATGGAGACAAGTTGCAACTTCATCAGTCGTCAAACAGTATTCTGGAGAAGTCAATGTTTTCGTTAGTTGTTCATTGTCTATGCCCTTCATCTAGCAGCCTTGATTATCTTCTTATTGTGCAATCTTCACCCCTTTTGGGCGTAGCAAGCACATGATCATGACTATGGAAAACGATGTACACAAATATATAACCTAATGCTATAATAATGTTCCCTTGCTTGGACATGTTACGAGCACTGTGCCGTGTTGCCAAAACATTGCCAGCCGTGTTGAGTTTCCGTCTTGTGAAGTATATGTAACCTACTGGTTGGCTGCTCCTGTTAGCTATTGTTTTGTTTTTTGGAGTTTATTGGCGGTACTAAGTTTGGATTTGATCTATAAATTCCTTTTGTATTTCCATTATTTAGTGTTTTAAAATTTGTGTCGAGGTTTGTATTTTTTGTATTTTTTGATATATTAGTTTGTTATATTTATGCATATTGTAACGTTACCAAATATGGTAGTTACATAAAATAAGCTAATATAACGTCAAGTAAGAGAAAAGCATGGAAGTATGTCTAGATAAATAAACCTAAGTGTATAAAAGTGTGTATCTACAAATATATTAATATAAAAATCCAACGATGAGGAAGATAATATTAACATAGCAACATCAAATACGAAATGAAGAAAGAAAATGACCATGAGCCAAAACAAAATATCAGTAACCAGACCCAATAGGATCCAACAGTGAGGGGAACCAACAAAATAAGGACCAATAAACTCCAACAGCGAGGGAAACAAATGAAGATAGTGACTACAATGAAAATATTGAAGAAGAAGAAAGAAGAAGGACAAGGAAGCGTACCATGAAGAGAGAAGAAAATGGATAGATCATGCAAGGACTCAACATAAACCAAGTGTACTAGAGACTATATAAGTGACCAAAGGAATGGTGATTATCAAATATGAAAAGAAAAACAGTGTTTAACATTTAAGGAACCACAAACAATTACAGTGAGTACTTAATATAGATGTGAAACCTGTGAATAGTTAACTAATTTCAACTGAATAAACCACACAAACAATCCCAGTGATAAAGTTTATAGTGTGAGAAAATATGTTAATTTCATAGTGAAACAGCAAGAATTAAAATAGTCAAATAAACACAGACAATTAGTGTGACTAATTTAATAAAGACTGTGATCAATATAGATAATCAAAAGACCACCAGAATAGAATAAAATCGAACAATTATATTATTGTTCATAGAGAACTGACAATAAATAAAAAAAAAACCTTTGTTATGTATCAAACAAACTGACAGGAATTAAATTCAACCAATGACCAGAGAGATATTGTAATTAATACAAAAAGATTTGTGTTATTGTTTAAGAAGGAGTTGTGTAAACATGTGTAACAAAACAATTAAAATATTATAGTAAGATACCATACTGAAGTCATGTTAGTAGGAGCAAAATACTGCATTAAAACATGTTGTACATTGTTACATAACACCATAGGGAAGACAACTATGAAACAGAAAATCATACATGTTAATGTAAATAAATGACCATCAACTATGATATCAATCAAGAATTTGTTATAAATAATAATAAATCCTAATAAACAGTGTATTATATTGCAACACAATGTAAATAAAACAGATCAAATATGATGGCACAGAGATAGAAGAAATGGAACAAGTATGCCAATTTAGTTAGACAAAATACAATATCAAAACAAATACCAATGTTAATAAAAGTATTACCAGTAGTTAGATAAACATATGGTACTACTTTGAGAACAGATTCTGAACATAATAATAACAGTATTGTAACCAAAATATTGTAAACTAACTAACTATGTACATATAACCAGAAGTAAGCTGAACCATTGTATACCCAACTAGTTAAGAAAAATACTGTATTAAAGATTGAACACAGATTGTTAAGAGTGTTACCAGTAGTAAGAGGGAAACCCAATGCTACTTTGAGAACAGACTATGACCATGAAAACAGTCATTTTATATACAAATAATTAAAAACCAAATGACTATAATGAAGGAACCCAGATGTAAACAAACCATGAGGAGCAAGTTATTTATGAAAAATGTAACATATAAACTTGTTTAAAAGTAAATGAAAACATTATCAAGAGTCAGAATAATGTCTAATACTACTTTGGAAACCCAAACCAAGTGTAACAATAACAATTTAATTATTGTTTTAATAAAAATAAATGACCACCATGATATGACACAATGTAAACAGACCCATTACTAAAAAATTGAAGGGTTCTGAGCTAGCTAAAAGCTAACCATTATATGGAGTGAATTGGGTACTATGAGTGTACACTAATTACAATTAGTACATGATATAATTTATATAGAAAAAACCAGAAATAAGGTAACAATTGTATAAGAGAGATAGGAGGGGACTAAAACAATGTAAATAGTAGATTAAATACAGTCGTGTACAAATATTCTAGTGTAAAATTATGTAAATAGACGTTTCTAGTATTATTAGATTGCAATATTACTAGTATTAAATAAGGAAAATTAGTTTTAAATGCATTTATGAAAAATCAAATATGGACGCCTAAAGACGCCATAACGAGATATTGTTTAGGGAACAATTATTCCCAAGTTTTGAATCAAACCAGTTGAGATATGGACTCAGAGCGTTTATTTAAAAAGTGTTTTAATATAAATAATTAAATTTGGTGTAATAGACTTATAAATATAAGATACACCATAAATAATTAATAAAATTGTTATAGTGATAGAAGTGATGGACGGAAAATAATCATGTTTAGACTTAAATTAAAGCGCAGGATGTCCGCAATTCACTGACATCAACCATTTAACGATAGGTCATAGATTAAGAAAGTTATTGTGATTTTAAACTTTTCAATTAAATTTTTGTACCAGTGCTGACGTCACAAAGCCTCAAACGCAAAGCCAAATTTGGTAAAAAATTAAATATTTTAAGAAAACAAAGGGCTTTGGGTCGGAGAGTATAGTTTTTTCAACCAATCGAATGAATGAATATTGGCAGACGAGCAAGAGACGCTTCGAAGAAGCATCACAGTTCACGATCAGTCTTTCGACGGAGAGGTCACGTCTCTCGCCGATATGAAGAAGTTTTAATTTTTGAATTGTGCGCGGCAGAGACATAAGTAAATCAACATACACATAACCTTTATACTACACCAACATAAACGAGTGAAATGTGCGGAGTGCATATTTATTCAAGTACGATTAGTGTATAATATCAATCGTACTTGCGAGTGTTGTGAAAGATAAAAAACAGGGAGTACAATTTTTTATTTAAATAACATTGAAACAAAAATAATATTTTCGTAAATAAACAATGTTGATACTACGCAAGTCAGTAAAAAGCGAAGTATCAAAAACTATAATTGAATTATCAGAATTAAAGGAAATATTAATTCACAATTATTAAAATATTGAATAAATATTTTAATTATTTATCATAACTTAAATAATTATGTTTGAAGCATTTATTACTAAATACGAATAATACCAATAGTCACTCAATTGACTAAAATTGTTTTTTTTGATTTTTCGATGTTTTAAAGTAAACGTTTTTAACTTTCATGCTAAAGAATAAATGTAATACTGATAATGACATATCAAACTATTACGAATAATGTGTTTGTACTTAGATTAAGAAATAATAAATATTAAAAAATAATTAACCATTATAACAATACCCGTTATAACATAACCTTAGAGTCGTAACGGTAACTTTCCAATTTCACTGTTACAAGTCTGTTCTCAAGTAAAATCCAAACCAGATGGAAATAATAACAAGAGTTTTTTAATAAATTTTTCTCTTGCAAGTAAATAATTCTCAAAGCGAATTATTAAAATGAAGTAATACATTTTAACTGTACAAGCCAACGAGCTTGATAATTGTCAAACGAGTACTATAGATTGCGTGCGCATTCCCGCGTACGATAATACCATAACTATCAGATATATGGTACTAATTTTCGATTTTTATATTTGTTTGTTTATTATTAATTATTGTTCATTTTATATTATTATTAATATTACATCTTGTACCTGGTATCATGCTACCTAAAAGAACCTTACGAATATGGTAATTCACTGATACAAGAGAACATAACCTCTTGAAATTAAACTATTGTACAACTAACAGGTTTACCAGCCTTGAGGCTGAACAGAGTCTTATTTTGAATTTTATTAATTGTAATTATTATCTGAAAGGTTGTTAGTCATTGATTGTTAATTGTTCAAAAATTTTATAATATCTTGAATTGTTAATAAACCTCCACTTTTTATTACCAGTGAAAAAGAGTATCATTTCAATTTTAAATTAGCTCATTTATTCTTAATCAGTTCTACCAAAAGGTGGCGGAAGAGTTTAAATAGATCTAATAATTCAGAACATTATTTAGATATTATATCATTTATATTGTTTATAATAACCATATTGAATATTCAACCTGAATATTTATTTGTATGTAAAGTGTATGTATTTCAGCGGAACCGTCACTGAACAGGACTAAAATATCCACGTGTGGTAAGTGAGGGAGGTATATAACAGAGTGCGCGAAACATTTTAAATCGAAGAAGTGGACTATTAATACGCACCTATTAAACAATACAATCACACTAATAACCATAATAGTTATAATTAGAACATTTTATAAAAACCAACATTATCGTAGATACCGGTGCGTATCTGCACTCACACTACTACACCACTATAAATATAAATCTACACTTGTATCTATAAAGTACCTTTATAATATGTAGGTTTTCCCTAGTATTGATAAGAGTGGTTTTGTGTGGTATATGTTCTGTTATTATCATGTCACTGATATCTAGGAATTCATGTCCTGTATTTATTGCGTGGTAGTTAAATTGGGTTTCGGAAGGTTTGACTTTTTGTATGAATGTATATGTTCGAAGTATCGCTTTTTAAATTGTTATTTTATCTAGCCTATGTAAAATCTGTTGCAGCGTTTGCATTCCATTTTTTAATATATCATCTTTATTGTATACCCTGTTTAGTTCTCAGTGGCGTAGCGTGGGTGCATAACACCTGTTTCCGGTTGTGATAGGCCTAAAACTTAACCTAAAAATTAATTCGAATTTTTCCTTGTACCAAGTCTTCTTTTTAGAGCATTTTTTATCGTTCGCTGAGAGAAGAAGAGGGTCCGGGTTCAAGGGGATCTGACTCTCATTATACTTGCACAGAATAAATCAGAACACAAATAATCGATTTAAAAATAATAAATACAAACAGAGAAACACATAACTAAACGAACAAAACACAAATAGGTAGGTAGTAACTGCTGCACGTTGGTTCCGAAACGAACATAGCGTAGAGTTTCGTTATGGTGTTGTTTACGTAAGCGAATGTAGCCAATTTTTGTGTTATTATTACTATTCGTTATTTGTTGTTTTTCTTTATGGTTATTTGACCACAAAATTCGACGCAATTTTTAAAACACTAAACCCTAAAAATAATTACAGAGCAATTTTACACAATATAGGGAATCGCAATAACACCGGAATTATCAGACACTAACCAGAAGCTAACCATAGCCAACTGCAGCGACCAACCGACATACATATACTTGGCCAGACAGGAAACCAACATGGCCAACGATGAGCACACATTGGACCGCTCGAAAGATGTATGCTAGTAAGGAAAAATATCCTGCTAATACATAAGTGTAGCACTAAGTAACTTAAATATCAAGAAAAGTACTATGTCAAGAAGGTGTTTAACGAAGAAATAAATCTACGGATGTAATGAGTGATGGAATGAAAGACAATTATACAAGGGAATCCAGATACTGTCTCCCCCCCCCCCATATACATAGCCTTATAACAGCCATGTTCGTGCAGCCGAGGAGTTAGCTTGTTGTTCTGAAGCTGAGGTTTCGCAGACAGTAGCGAAAACAAAAGGAGGAACTGATACTAGGCGAAGACGACATATGATCCAGACAAAGTATTCTGCACAACGACTCGTCTTTTGTGACCCATTCCTAAGCACAGCGTTTGTAGTGAGTCGTTTTAGCCGCCGTGCTCCTTCTCATCAGTGGTGACGGATAATTTAGATTCTTATTGTACTAAAGCAAACAAAAGGAGGAACTGATACTAGGCGAAGACGACATATGATCCAGACAAAGTATTCTGCACAATGACTCGTCTTCTGTGACCCATTCCTAAGCACAACGTTTGTAGTGAGTCGTTTTAGCCCCCGTGCTCCTTCTCATCAGTGGTGACGGATAGTTTAGATTCTTATTGTACTAAAGCAAACAAAAAGGAGGAACTGATACTAGGCGAAGACGACATATGATGCAGACAAAGTATTCTGCACGACTCGTCTTCTGTGACCCATTCCTAAGCACAACGTTTGTAGTGAGTCGTTTTAGCCGCCGTGCTCCTTCTCGTCAGTGGTGACGGATAGTTTAGATTCTTATTGTAATAAAGCAAACAAAAGGAGGAACTGATACTAGGCGAAGACGACATATGATCCAGACAAAGTATTCTGCACGACTCGTCTTCTGTGACCCATTCCTAAGCACAACGTTTGTAGTGAGTCGTTTTAGCCGCCGTGCTCCTTCTCGTCAGTGGTGACGGATAGTTTAGATTCTTATTGTACTAAAGCAAACAAAAAGGAGGAACTGATACTAGGCGAAGACGACATATGATGCAGACAAAGTATTCTGCACGACTCGTCTTCTGTGACCCATTCCTAAGCACAACGTTTGTAGTGAGTCGTTTTAGCCGCCGTGCTCCTTCTCGTCAGTGGTGACGGATAGTTTAGATTCTTATTGTAATAAAGCAAACAAAAGGAGGAACTGATACTAGGCGAAGACGACATATGATCCAGACAAAGTATTCTGCACAACGACTCGTCTTCTGTGACCCATTCCTAAGCACAACGTTTGTAGTGAGTCGTTTTAGCCGCCGTGCTCCTTCTCGTCAGTGGTGACGGATAGTTTAGATTCTTATTGTAATAAAGCAAACAAAAGGAGGAACTGATACTAGGCGAAGACGACATATGATGCAGACAAAGTATTCTGCACAACGACTCGTCTTCTGTGACCCATTCCTAAGCACAACGTTTGTAGTGAGTCGTTTTAGCCGCCGTGCTCCTTCTCGTCAGTGGTGACGGATAGTTTAGATTCTTATTGTAATAAAGCAAACAAAAGGAGGAACTGATACTAGGCGAAGACGACATATGATGCAGACAAAGTATTCTGCACAACGACTCGTCTTCTGTGACCCATTCCTAAGCACAACGTTTGTAGTGGAGTCGTTTTAGCCGCCGTGCTCCTTCTCGTCAGTGGTGACGGATAGTTTAGATTCTTATTGTAATAAAGCAAACAAAAGGAGGAACTGATACTAGGCGAAGACGACATATGATGCAGACAAAGTATTCTGCACGACTCGTCTTCTGTGACCCATTCCTAAGCACAACGTTTGTAGTGAGTCGTTTTAGCCGCCGTGCTCCTTCTCGTCAGTGGTGACGGATAGTTTAGATTCTTATTGTAATAAAGCAAACAAAAGGAGGAACTGATACTAGGCGAAGACGACATATGATCCAGACAAAGTATTCTGCACAACGACTCGTCTTCTGTGACCCATTCCTAAGCACAACGTTTGTAGTGAGTCGTTTTAGCCGCCGTGCTCCTTCTCGTCAGTGGTGACGGATAGTTTAGATTCTTATTGTAATAAAGCAAACAAAAGGAGGAACTGATACTAGGCGAAGACGACATATGATGCAGACAAAGTATTCTGCACAACGACTCGTCTTCTGTGACCCATTCCTAAGCACAACGTTTGTAGTGAGTCGTTTTAGCCGCCGTGCTCCTTCTCGTCAGTGGTGACGGATAGTTTAGATTCTTATTGTAATAAAGCAAACAAAAGGAGGAACTGATACTAGGCGAAGACGACATATGATGCAGACAAAGTATTCTGCACAACGACTCGTCTTCTGTGACCCATTCCTAAGCACAACGTTTGTAGTGGAGTCGTTTTAGCCGCCGTGCTCCTTCTCGTCAGTGGTGACGGATAGTTTAGATTCTTATTGTACTAAAGCAAACAAACGAATACTATAAATGTTAAGGTGTCTGAAAAACAGATGCAATGCCACCAAATCATGTGTCAGGGGGAAAAGGCGAGGGCGAATCTCCAGCGCCCTAAAGACAAGGCTTCCCGTCTAAATCTTGGGAGTCCCAGTCCTTCCAAATACAGATTTCACAAGCCAATAACCTTCTTAAATTAAACCATTGCATGCTTTCAGAAGAAAGCGTCTTGTAGCTGCAGCCTTGAAATATGAGTTTATAGGAAGAGGGATGTAGGTAGACAGAGGAGATTTCTTTTCGTGGATTGGTAATTTAAAAGGCGAAATCCATGAACTGGTGATGATGACGATTGGAGAATCAGATAAAGAAAGGCACACGTTATGATTTGGAATCACCTTTCCAGTGATTTGTTGTTGCTTATTTCCAGGATAATGATTCAGCTAGTAGGCAAACTAGATCACACAACATATTAACGTAACCGGTGAGCGCGGAGAGTTAGTTATTGGCAGCATGCCTGACAAGGTCAGAAACACTTTGCAGTAACTGAAGCTCAGTAAGTGTGCCACGTTCCACTTCACATACCTACAGACAGGCAGGCACACCGTCATCCCTTAGACACTCTGCCACCCTTACACCGGTTTTATTAATTTACTGTTAATATAGAATTAATAGCTCTTTGGCAACGCCTTACACCTGACGGTATGCTGAATACCGTTTCCGAGAGGGTTGCTAATCAAATTGCATGCTGCTATGTGTAAACTAAAATGTATGTCAAGCATTACAAAACGATGAGAAAGAATTATTGCAGATTTCCTTTTTCTACTGTGAAGAGTAGTTTTTTTCTTTTCATTGATGTGAAACATGGGTTTCTACGAAGAACATTAAAAACCAGATTCAAACTTCAGAAATGAAGTTTCTGAGGAAAAACAAAGAGTTGCACGAGACAGGATCGTTTGCGCAATGAGGATATTAGAGAAGAGCTTCATGTATTCTCCATAAATTACAAAATCCAGACTAATCGCAGGAAATAGTTGCAGCATGTGGCCAGAATGGAGGATGGACTGCTACCTAAGGTTGCGTATTGATATAAACCCTTGGGTACAACAGATGTAGGAAGACCGAGATCGAAATGTAGAATGAAGAGACACACTGTGAAGACGGAACAGGCCAGTTGCCTACTCCGTGAAGTGAAGAAGAAGAAGAAGAAGAAAAAGAATAAGAAGAAGATTTATTTTTCATGCTTATAAGCATGTGTAGAAAATAAATTTGTTAAACACTATTAACTAGGCACAAATATTGTATTAAGTTTAGGATTGCGAAATGAGGCACCTCAAATTGTTCATAATTTGCCCCTGTATCTATACAGGCTCTGCGCAAAAAGTAACCGTCTATCTTCTGTTTCTCAGGTCTGCACTAACCTATGCGGCTCTCACGTGGTAGTCACTTCTGTCAACCACTAACAGGTGTAGGCTGGAAAGGTTACAATAAAAAAAACCTCCGTTCTTTGTCGGGATCTCCTTGGTTTGTCAGAAATGATGTAATTTGAGGAGTTCTTTGGGTTCCTATCTTTTCTACTTTTGTCCGGCCGTTAGCTGTAACTCTCTTTGCTGCATTCCTGAGGATCACCAGCACCACAGAACCTCCATCCCCGATCCGGGTCAAACTCCCTCGGGCGGTTATTGATAACCCGGCATACAGCCATCCTCGCGGAAACCTCTGTCCATACCTTCGAAAAATGTCCTTTCCTTCCATTCTTAGACTGTCTCCTCCCTTCGGTACGGGCCAGAGGGTAAAATTCGTGTACTTGAAAAGTTAAAACTTCAAAAATGTTCACACATAGGGGAATAGCGGACAATCATGTGGGTGGCCTATAAGCGGCCAAATCGAGACCGGTACACAGCCGGACAGGGGTGTCACCGATAAGATGGTTTGGCTGTCTACTCAACGCTTTTACACCAATCAGGATCTACTTAATGATCAACTCTTGTCCGACAACTGTTTTAGTGAGCGACTGGAAATGTTGGTGCGACAACATAAAAAGTGCCTGTATGTGGGTGGTGATTAGTTGAAATGCAATAAAGATATGTGTATAATAAAATATTTTTCAATATTTTAATGTTTCTTTACCAAAAGATACTGTGAATACTGTGATTCAATCCGAGTCTACTTAAATTAAAATACCTCTCGTAATTAAACCGTTTCAACACGGCTGAAATCCAGCGTTCTCGCCATGAACGTCATGAAAACCCAATTTACGCGGTCTTAGGAAAGAGCACTCGAAACGTTTTTCTTACTTTGCTGTTTTTACTGTTGTTATTCGCAAAAATATTCAGGATATTATTAGGGTAACGTTTCTTGACTTACTTATATAACTACAACAGATCACGTGGGGTAGTGGTCTACAAAAGATGAATTATGTAGGTTCGGAATCACCTTACGTTATTTAATTTTAACCGCCCTGTAAAAGTACTTGAGAATCTAGGAAACCCCATTATGGGCCTAGACGTGTAAAAGAAAAAACATTTGGCCTTCACCTTCCCGAGGTAGGGAGGACAACATTTATTTAACAAAAGGCTAACAAACACAGAGAGCGACTATCTCCAGGGTAACAAGATCCCCTTCCATCGAGTGCCAACAGCCTCTACAGAGCAGAGAGTGGATGAGCGCGGTTGGAAGGTAGAACACCCTCTTGCTCTTGGAGTGGGGAACCACTTCTAAAGGCGGTTGAAGCTATCAAGATCAACCGCACTGAAAACACCACACTAAAGACCCTCTAGTCCCACTGGACTCTTTTCTTAAGTATGGTAGATCCTCAAAGCATCTGGGTTGTGGTATTTATTGCGTAGAAACTGTCTGTAGCTAAGAATCGTATAGGGAAAGTTGGAACGACAGAGAGGTCGGGGAAGAAGAAAGCTTGAAATGCTTGATGACTTCAGAAACGGACGGGATTGTAGACATAATTATAAACACAGATGCGCAAGACCAAGGAAAAGTGGAGGGCATCCAGTTGAAGCCTGTCGTAAGACAGTCGCAATAAGGAAAAAGAGTTTCCACAAAGCAGAATCAAATGCTGTGGCCAGAAAACGTACTAAGCGTAGTAATAGGTTCCCATACAACTGCCATTTGCCAGTAGTTTTCAATTCAAATGCTTCGTTTCGTAACAACTAGTTGTCCACGACTATAGCCGTCTCATGCAATTCAGATTTAGGGTAATGTTCATTGAATTTTGCTTGGTCGAGGAAAAACAAACAGTTTCGTGACAAAGGAAAATAAAATGCATTCAATACAATTTCCTTTTTATAAATTAAAATATATTGTTGGAAATAACTATGCAATTATTATACAATTGGTATTGTAACAGAAAAGTAGCTTTTTACGTTTTCCTGCAATCGAATAAAATAATATACGACATCCTTAAATGTAAGGTTTAATATTTTCTTTAAATTTCAATATAGCGTACTGTTAACTCTTAAATAAAAAACATTTGTTCTATTTTATTTTGTGTAAGTAGCAATAGATGGAGTAGCAATTTTTAATGAAAATCTTATGATTATGTTGATGGTTTCTGGCACAGTTTTGTTAAAATATAGAGGCAGGAACGAATACAAATAGTTTTGTCACTGTTTGTAAAAGGAGTATTGAAGGTGTCGCTCTGCGTCTTGGAACCGTAACTTAAACCAGCATATCAGTGCAGGCAACGTATGAATTAGGACATTAAAACGAAACACGTGTACTGTTGTGTCATCAAACATCTCATTCAGAAACATAGAACTTAATTTACTCGAATCCTTTATGCAGTCAATGAATTCGTTGGGCCGAATCTTTACTATCCACTTTTATTCTGGCACAGAGCCACCGTGTGTTCATCCATATAGATGCAAGTAACCATGCATGTGACGCTTGACTTTACGCATGGAGTCTCGACGCTTTTCAATAGCGGGACTGTACTGCCGGGCCAGTGCACTCCTCCTCCTCCTATGGCGCTACAGCCCAAGTCGGGCCCTGGCCTCCACCAATCTCCCCTCCAATCTACTCTATCCATTACAGCCCTCCTCCAGTTTCTTATCCCTATGTTCCTCGCGTCCTCTGCAACGCCATCTTCCCACCTCTTCCTCGGTCTGCCTCTAGGTCTCGTTCCCTCCCATGTACCCAGCAGAGCCCTTATGGGGTTCCTGCCATCCTCCATTCTCATAACATGTCCGGCCCAATGCAATCTTTGTATTCTTATAAATTTTGAGACTGGTATCTCTTTATATATTTGATACAGTTCATTGTTGTATCTGAGTCTTCATGAGCCATTTTCTTGTATTGGGCCTATAATGCGTCTGAGGATTTTCCTTTCAGAGGTATCTACTATGTCGGCTATTTTCTATGTGATTGTCCATGCCTCACACAAGTAGCATAACACCGGTCTGATGACAGTCCTATATATTTTAATTTTTGTTTCCCTGTGCACATCCCCAGACCTAAATGATGGCAGCAATGCGAAGTATGCCTTGTTAGTCATGGTGGTCCGTCTTTGGATCTCTGGCTCCTCTGATCCAGTCTTTGCTAGGTTCACTCCTTGCCAGTGCACTAGTTTGACATTTAATTCTTTTTAAGTCCAAAAAATTTTCCCAACAATTGTTTTTTACAAATACATTTTTAGTTAAATACGTCTTTAGTTTATTTAAAGATATATGTCTTTTAATTGTGAAATCATATTACTTAATTATAGAATATACCTTGAGCGTTTTTTATAAACGAGTTCCTGAAGATCCGACACAGTCTTAAAATTGTCCAAAATACTAAGACTGATCGAGGAATTAAGACTCGACACCCTGATTGAGGGAATGATTGAGGGGCGTAGTGGGAGGGGAAATCTCAAGCATGAGTAAATGAAGAGTATTTGGAGTTAAATACGTAATTTTTGTTAATTAAGAACGTTTACTGGTTAATAATTTGACGGCTTAATTATATGTCTTTGCCTAATGGATGACTGGCGCATCCCCAAACAACTATGGAACCATAAGCCGAGGGGACGGAGAGGTGTGGGACGTCCGAGGAAGCGCTGGAGTGACCAGCTGTAATATTTGCCTATTTGAGACCGCAACAAACCATTCTTGGTTTAAACCTTGAGGTGATGATGATGACGATGAATTATATGTTATAATTGTATGTTTAGTTATTACCTAAATTATCATTAATACGATTTGTGATACTAGATTTTTGTGTTATGTTATTATACTGTGATTCAAATAAATTAAATCACTTACTGTAGAGACATGAGGTGTATTTTACGAGTGGAAGATTTTTTTTAGTTTTCACCGGAATAGAAATTAGCTATCAGAGACCTGGGTCTTGTAACATTTATAAAAGACTTTTTGAACGCCAATCGACGAGAAGGGTTATTATTTTGCTAAATAAAGTCAAAAATCGTATTTAACTCACACACATTGGCATACGTAACGTTTACATGTAAGAAATTAAGAAATAACTTACATGTATCGAATTAAGAAATAACTTATGTTTATTTCGAGCTAAAAGGAAACCTACAACCTAGGTATTACAAGGAAATGACCTTGGATCTGATTGGATCCACTGTGGAAAGGACAATATATGATGTGTTCCGTTCTGCTCCATTCAAACTGGTTCACCACCCTGATCGAGGGAATGATTGAAGGGCGTAGTTGGAGGGAAAAGCTCAAGCAGAATACATGAATGGGGTGAAAGAAACAAGAAGGTATGTCGTGATCAAGACGCTGTCTACACAAAGGGAGAAATTTTAAACCCACCAACGTCTGGTTTGAAGAGAAGGAGAAGAAGGAGATTTCCTAGGATCTACGTATTATGTACTTATACACAATAGATACTATGATGTAATTGGATGACAACAGCTGCATTTGATCTACACAGCTGGAACACTGCGTTATTATCTACCGCTATTTGAGTTAGCAGTTAATAATAATGTCACTAGACAGTCACTCGACATTATATTGTATTAAACTGAATGAGGCAAAATAGTTGATTCGTGTCGGCAAGAAAATAGAGTACTTACCAATTATAACCAATCATCAAATAATCATCAAACATGACAACGCAACGTGAAGAACTTGGAGTTAAATTCAAGAAAATATGTGTGTGGATGGTACTCTAAATTGTAACTGTTTAATAAAACTGTTATTGTAGAAACAAGTTTTAAAACCAGTATAGGGTTATGGTGTGCAACTTCGGAGTTGTACAATGACATCCAACATTAAAATAATACAAACCTTTCATAGTAACGTGCTTCACAGTATTGTGTTGATGCACGGTGGTATGTAAGAGAAACGATGACATCCATCGAGACCTGAAAATGCCTACGGTTACTGACGAGATCAAACGGTTTGCAGTTAAATATAGAAAAATACTTCATAAACATTAAAATGACGAATCACTGCAATGTTTTGATAATGTTGGACTTGTTCGGCGATTGTGAGAGACTGAAATCGTATGAACTGGTGTAGGAAAGTGAT
Source organism: Magicicada septendecula (assembly GCA_034769895.1). Taxonomy (NCBI): domain Eukaryota; kingdom Metazoa; phylum Arthropoda; class Insecta; order Hemiptera; family Cicadidae; genus Magicicada; species Magicicada septendecula. The sequence continues at coordinate 87,464,059 of CM068371.1, read as the reverse complement.
GTGTCTAGGAAAGAAATATCTGCACATGAACAATGTGTAAACTACAGGGAGAAATGAACCAGTGGGATCGATCACATTCTACACACGGTTAAAATAACTGTAAGAATATAGTTGCTTGATAATTTGTAACCAGTTGCAATATAAAAAAAAGAATTAATTTACATAAACTCATACTGGAAATACGTAGAAATATTGAAAAGTAATCGCAGATATACATACAATTATATATTATACTTACTGTTATTGTGAAGATTACACGAGGCAGGCATTCTGCCACGACAGGAACCTTGAGGAAATGGGAGAACAGTTGCTACTTTAAAGATACAAAACATGAGAATTCATGTTACAACCATAGAAGAAATAATGACCGGTATTGATCAAAAGATTTATATGATACAATGATATAATGGTTGTAGCGTGACAGATATAAGCATAATATTGAATGGCAATTGATCATTAGAATAATAAAGTTATAATATTTAAATTTGGAAGAAAGCATTAAGTTTAATATAAATAGATTAATTCATAGCAACTGTGGAAAGAAATCATTATTATAAAGAAAATACAAGTTAAAATAAAAGGAGTTACTAGTGATGAGTCATCCAAGACCAGTCTCATAACCAAAGGTTTTCAAGGTATAACCCAGGAAGGTAAAAAAGTAAATAACAAAGCAGTACTGAATATGACCAAACCCACAACGAGGGAGAATAAATAGAATAGAAACCCTAAAATAAGCCAAGATCAACCAATACAGGTTGCGTATGTCTGAAATAAAGAAGAAGATGGAGAAGATCCCAAGAAACCTGATGGCATCAAGAAGAAGATGGAGAAGATACCAGTCCCAGAAGGCAGGAGAAAAGAAGACTGATGAAAGAAGAAGAAGGCAGCATCCTGAAGAAGATGTCATGCTCTTATAAAAGACACCCAAATCCCTATATCCCCAAAATAAATATTTAAAAATAAAAGTATAACGAATTGAAAACCACATGTATACAAATTTAAGAGAGAGAAGTGTATAAAGTAAAAGTTGCCTGTGAACTAAGATGAAACAATAATATAGTACCCATGGAACAAATCTCCATTGAAAAAACGCTAACCAATTTATTATGTTGATAAGACTATACGACCATTTAGCATTAACATAATATATAAGTGCAAAGTGAACCAGTGATAGTTTTGGGTATTATAAAAAATGAACCTTGTGTTTCATTCTTGGCAATCACAAACATTGGATGCAATGAAATATGCAATTTTCAATGACTTGAAATGTGTACTGTGACAATATGTTGTTCATAAGACATGAATCTGTTTAAAATAACATTTTGTTTTACATGAAAAAAGAAAAACAGATTTCATAATACTTTTCGAACAATTAATACTAATTATTTATTAATGACAGGGTACAATTCCCCAAAGACAATGGGTAAAAGACGGTATAAAAACTGTAGAATCCTACTTATAATAATAGTTAGAAATAAGAATATAAATATAAGGTTTTTATGTATATAGTATAAGAATGTTTAAAAATGTTTTAGATATAAGGCCATTTGTTTGGGTCTGAAACAACTAACATCAGAACTGTAAAAATAGTTACCACTTGTAAATAGTAGAGAGTAATTAAGATGTTAGTTAGTAAAAAACCTTTTTTGTAAACCATGTTTCCATGTTGGAAATGGGGATTTTGTTGCAAAATGTCTGACTTGAAGACAACCATTTATTTAAAAAAAATATTCTTTCTTTTTGTTTAACTATTATTTGTATTGTAACCAATACTAATTGTTTTTGTGTAATTTGAAAACATGTTTAATTTATAATACTATATGTAAAAGTCAGAGAGGGTATCACACATCATATATTGTTTGTAAAATATTTTGTAAGAAAAATTGTTAAAAAATCATAGGCCAAAAGAATGGAAACCAAACTTCATCAAAACAGAGAAATTACTCATTTAAAAGCAAATAAACAAAAGGGGTTTAGACAAAATAAACTTGAGATCATGCCATATAATTGCACATACCATTTAGAGAGATTTTAATAAATATATTCAGAATTATAAATAAAAATGAAAATGACTAAACTCAGAAATTTGGACATGGGAGTCATATATTCCTGAATAATGTTTCAGAATACAACTAATTCAATTAATTACCAGAAAATAAGGGAATATGAACCCTTTAATACAATATAGGATTATTAATATTAAATATAACTGATAAAATGGCTGAATTTATATAATGACAGGAAGTAAATTTTGATGTTTTGACTTTTCAGAGTATAACAAACTGAAAGTAAAATTACTATTTTTTGGACAGAAAACACTATAAAACGGCATTATTTAATCTGAAAATAAGCTGAATGAACTGAAAGATTAATTAAAATAACATCTAGTGAATAAAATTGATAAATAACCCAAGTTTAGGTATTTATATAGTGAAATATTAGAGTGTGCACAGGATATGAAAATATATTTGAACAATGTTAAGAATAATATTATATGGGCTAAGAGTTTAATTGAAACTGAAGGAAACAGTTAGTTGATTATTGGTATTCGAGCGGTTAACATAAACGAGAGTTTTGTGACGATCTAACCTATCTTACAACGATGAAGTTAAGCGGCGAATAGTACGTTACTGTGAAATCGAGAGTGACTTATAAAATCCTTCCAGAACATATACATTGTGGCAAAAACAATCAAGAAACACTAATTAACACTAAACAATACATATCTACTCCGAAAAACACCACAAAACACCAGAAAACTGTATAATACCTTAACCAAATTAGTGTCGGAATTGGGAAAAGTGTTTTGACTTATAATTACACAGATATACTAAATACAACCCAGAAACATTACACCAGTCACTACACAACATTTAACAAGAGATTTGCAGACACCAGAACAGGAATATTGCCAGAAAATACATTATTTGGAATGCAGCAGGAACGAGCGACATTTTGATCAACTTGACGGCAGCCATCTTTCTTTGACAATTCCAATGCCTCTCCTAGTTCAACACAGCTGTTTGGTGAAAACAATTATTTTATTTTCAAATTATTATTCAATGTTTGTGTTTAGTAATAATTATTAATTTGATTGTAACGTTATACTTTTTAAATATTAGCCCGATTTCTCTGACTTTGATAATAATTGGCTGTTTAAAGAACCCTGTATAATTTTTATATAATATACTTTGTAATTTTTTCGATATCCTGAGAGTCGATAATAATCGATAAGAGTCAAATTGCTATTAATTAATAAAACATTAATATTCTTCAACACTAAATAGTTCTTCATTTCATAAATATTACTAGTTATCATTAATATAATTATAATTAATAATCTATCAGGACTTTACCACCTATAAGTGAAGATAACCTAAAAAATAAAAAGGTAAACATGTATCGATTGGTTTGAAGACAGTCTTATGAGTGGTGATAGTTTATTTAAAGTATACCAAAACTCTAATAAAAATTTTCAGAAGAGCATTACACCTTTTAAAACTTCACAGCCCTATATTAATTAATTGATTGTAATTAATTAATTAATAAAATTTAAAAAATTTTTTAATTATTTTTTTTTATAAACATAATTTTTTTTAAAAAATTTTCTTCAAAACAATAATTTTTGTTTTGAAACTTTCGGTGAAGCTGAACATACATTTCTTCATCAACATTACGCTACTCGACCAGTCTTGCTACCATTGGGACTAGACCAGCTGGGAAACTTAAGGAAGTGTTTCAGGCCAGTAAGACGACGAGAGCCACACCAATTAAACACCAATTAAATATATTACATTACAACTCATTTTTTAATTATTACATGGTATATAATTATAAGTCAGTATAAAAAGAAATAGCAGAAGAATATAAATATTTCCGACAAAAGTGGTTAAAATATTCATTATATTATCTAAAACGGGATTGAGAAAATGTTGAACGGGGGCGGAAGTTTCTGCCGATTCATGGAGACGCAACAATGCCTTAACTATCTCGTTTGTGAACAAGTAACTTTTCTAACAAAACTTTTTTTATTAAAAACTTATGAAAACAACAATAACTCTAATATTGCGGTATAAAAACTGCCACAAACCGAGTTCTCATGGGTTTACAGAAAACCAGTTTTCACACGCTGATATCTATATCGTATATATTGCGATGTATAGATACTGCATAGAATACGAAGTTGAGATATATGTTATTGGAATGTAGTGGATTTATTAATGATGCTATTCTTTTGTAACAATCTACTGAGATTTTAATACAGTTTATAAGAAACATGATGAATCTAGGCTCTGTTGATCTTTGTAACACAACTAAAAATTTTCTTTCTGCACAATGAATAAACTACTGTTTAAAAGTTCTTTGTGTCTTAGTTACTATAAAGTCTTTGCTGATGAAATAAACTCTTTTTTTTTTAATATTTTTTTATAATTGTACATAAATAATATAAGTTCACTTCCCTTTAATGTTGACTGCAGCCCTTCAGAGGGTGAGTTGCAGGATGAATACGTATATTGATATTCTCTGTCCGGCTTCAGGGTCGCTTTCGAGCGTGTAGATATTTGTCAGGGGCACGGTTACATACACTTTCACATCGAACCGACACTGTTACTGCTGCTAGTGTATTGAGCTTACGTCTCCAGTTAGCTTGAAGTGTCTATATACCCTAATCGGAATATTTTGCACCTTCGCGAAATAGCACAATTATATACTTCTCGCAGTAACTCAACAGGAATTTTCTAACTTGCGTTCGTCGCGCCAGTGCAGCGTTTACACGTTGTCCATTCCTAATAGAGACCGAGTTATCCGTTCAAAGTCACTCTCATCGACTGAATTTCTCGTAATCTGATTGGTTCATCGGTAACCCATACTTATGATTTTCCTACAGTTAATAATATTTCTGTGCAAAAAAGCTTCAGAACAGAAACTTTTTTTTCAAGACCCTGAAAATTTTTACGATCTAATTTATGGGTTATAAAACCTCCTTAATTAAAAAATGCATACATTTAGTTACTGATTTTTAAAATAACTATTGTCATCAGATAGATCTTTTTATTATAAACATTCTAATTTATAAGTCCCATCTTAAAAATTCTTGTATCTCGAAAGTTATTTAAATTACCCTGTTTTTCATTAATACTGCGTAAAATAATTTCGTACCCTCACACGTGCGTATTATACGTGCGGCTAAGTATCCGTACGCATCATCTCACTGCACTTAAAGTTATTTTACTAGTTTAAAAATACTAAAACTAACGTTTTTCACAATGTTCCTTATCAACTAAGTTACAATGTCAAACCTGTAGTCTCTAATTATTCATACAGCGTCTTTATATACTATTACATGCTTTACTCTCTGCTACATTCCATATGCATATTCCATTGCAATATATATATTGTAAGTCACAAAACACATGTTACATAAGGTCCGTTATGAATTGCTGTTAATATTTTCTTATAAGCTGGAAATAAACAAGATTAAGTCAACATTTACGACACCGTTTTAACTTCTCTGTTTCCGACACGTCAACTCATACTATTGTACTGAACTACTATCGCTTAATAAAAGTACTGTGCGTCCGATATACTTTCTTACTACACACTGTAAGTAAATAGATTTAATAAGAAACAAGCACTTTCAACTAACAAAGAGAATGGAAATGGAAAACGGAAGCAAACAAGCGCGCGCCCACTCGTACAAACTATAGAGCAGTAATTAACAACAGTAAGTGACTTATTGAACTGCTCTTAACGTTGTTAGTAGTGTTCCGGTTAACAAGAAACGTGTTTACATTTGATGTTAACAAAACAGAAACACTTGTTGAAGATAAATATTGAAATTTTTTTTTTATCGATTCCTTTTGTCGTAGATAAAAAATAAGATCATACGAGTCCATTATCAAACCAATTTTCTGATCCACAGAAGAAGCATCAGACGTGCCGCATATAAAGTATGCTCAGTCTTAGAGAAACTTACAAGTTAAAAGAGCAGCAGAAAATAAAATTTTAACGGACCAAGTCAGAAGTTAAAGGGATGATCCGAAAGTAGAGCATATGGCTAACGACAATTACGTAACGCTCTCGTGCAGTCGGCAGGTGCAGTTACGTAAACGTTCTGCACGTTGCCGAGCAGGTGCAGTGTCTCTGTCAAGGCCGTCTAGTCAAGCGACCTCTAGACTGTTCGAGATCTTGTAACGATGCAAATTATGTTGGCACGTGGCCAGGAGATTGGAAAATTATTCTGGAACGTCTGCGGGGCCTGTATAAGCGACAGCAGCCGGCTTAGAAGTTAGTTACACCTGACGAGGTTGTAGAGTGCGGATCAAGTGATTGATGCGGATCAGTAGAAAGTGATTGTTGTATTATAGTTAGTTCGGAACTGTAATAATTGACATTTTTATTGCGTGTGAATAAATTTAACTTGAGTTACTGTGTGAGAGTATCTTGTTGGTTTCAAATTGTTACTTGTGACTTATTAAAGCTGGTAATTAGTGATTTCATTGGTGTCTGTATTTTGTTTTTACTGTACAATACGACCCGATTGTGACAATTGTACAATTACGAAACCGTAATAACAATATATTATTTCGATTAGAAATAGGGAAAATTTGAATTATTACGTAAGACGTACGGTGTATGGAGAGTAATGAAGGTAACAAGGCACAAATTTCCATTTGGTACAAGGAGTACAGATCCACCAAAGAGCAGATGTAAAGATGGTACCGAGGCACAGTATTGAAGAGGAACAGACAGCATGCCTACTCTGGGAGTTAGAGGAAGAAACGATCCATTTTGTACGTAAATTTTGATAGAGTAATTAAGTTTCCACGAAAACTATGATGGCTGAAACAACTACGTACAATGAAAGAACAAGGGATAACCATCTTTTTTGAAAGCGAGCTGAAAGATGAACGACTGAGGGAACGATACAGGAGGGAGACTGGATGATGAGGAAGATTTGAAAGTTATTGGGTTTATGAAGATGGAAAACAAGAACACATGATAGGAAGGACTGGCGGGAGACTGTGAAGCGGGAAAAGGTGCATTAAAGGGCTGGATTCCCAGTAATTCGTCAAAAAGACCCCAAGAAAGTAGCGTAGTTCATACGTTTACGATGCCGGTGACACGAAAATAGTATCTTCCTTCCTCCGCGTTACCGACGCGGTCTTCCGTTGTGTGACGACCGTTCAAACGATTTGTAAATGATAGCTTTAAATCGATAAAAGCCTTATCTATAGGTACCCTTCTAAAGCAAAGAGTATCAGGCGACGACGGGAGACGGATGACACCGATCGATACCGTAAGAATGTTTTCAAAAAGAAAATAACATTAATGCTCTCTGAGACACTCTGCGTACATTTAAGATTAAGTTTTGTTTTACAAAAGTTTCGAGGGCTCAACTCTCTCTAGATTCTATAATACGTTCTTGGTCGGATATTCGCCTCTTTTTAATCATCAGAAGTCCACCGCTACCTGTGTCTGTGTGTGGCATTAAACTGATTACTTTAATCATCAGAGTCCACCGCTACCTGTCTGTGTGTGGCATTACGCTGATTACTTAAAATCGTCTACGTCTCATTGACAACGTTGATTAAACTGAATCAATTTCATAATATTACACTACATTAATTAAGTAATACAGTAGCCAAAGTAGACAATCTAAACTCAGACCCTCTAACAGTTCCAAAAACTAAAAAGTCAAAATCATTTACTTGACTATTATTTACTATTACTATTTGACTATTAAAACAGGCGACAGCGTGATTATAACTGACTTCCTATTTCATATTATCATTATGTTCATTCGTTGTTATTTTTTATGTTCGAAATTATAGCCAGCATTGAAGCTTACATAAAACACACGGTGCTTACTGTGTGAATTTTGTCGGGAACGCGGCAATAATGTTGCATACAGGTAACACTTGTACATTAACGCGTAATGGTACCGAGGTCATTAATTTATCTGTTGCTTGAACTCTTTAGTCAATGGGCACTGGAAGAATCATTGCCAGGATGTAATAAATTTGTGAGATAATTTTAACTTACTATAGTGCAATGATAATGGTGTTTGATAATGTGATGTAATATATGTCATTTACTACACTAACCTTATTATTATTATTATTATTATTATCATCATTATTAATATTAATATTACTATTGTTGTTGTTGTTGTTCTTCTTCTTCTTTTTCTTCTTCTTCTTCTTCTTGTTGTTAAATTGAATATATTGACTGTATTGCCTTTAATATACGTGTTTTTCAAGTGCAGCAGATTCACAAAAGAGAGAGGATGGCACTAGAGATGGAGCTCGCGAAATACACTCACGAGGGCGTAGTTGAGATTATGCCTCGTGGTAAGGAACAATGGGACCGCATTTTTGCATTTATTCAGTGGGTCCAACAAGAAAAGAAAAGGCAGGCCCAACTTGCACCCAATGGGCAGTACCACATAGGGGATAATTAGAAGGAGCCCGATAAGGGCACAATAGGCTCTATCCTGAAGTAATACGCTAAGTGGTTCCAGGATGGATATTAGTGCCTGAATTAAAGGTGGGTTTTTAGTAGGTGAGAGACAGCGCATAAAACATTTTTCCTCTCTTGAAAAGAAAGTGTGCGTGTGCGTGCGTGCGTGCGTGCGTGCGTGCGTGCGTGCGTGCGTGCGTGTGTGTGTGTGTGTGTGTGTGTGTGTGTGTGTGTGTGTGTGTGCAGCCGGTACTGTCCGGGAGCAGCGGACGATGTCAGCCGACAGATGGGAGCAACACAGGAGACCGTTGAAATTAGGATATTACCCAGGAGATCTCCCCGGATAATATTGTCAAACAATAACATTGTCTCCGAAAAAACAATAACAACTTAATTCAACAGAAAGAAAACAGTAGCCAAATGACAAAAATATTAAAAGATCACAGATTACGAAACTCGATATAGCTTCGATACTATGAATTTGAAAATCTTAGTTTGAATTCAACCTACGTTAATACAATCTGTTATCGAAGAATTATGCAGGTTCTTCACAGGTTTTTCACACGAGACATGTCTCGATCATAAGGAAACTCCCTGTTGACAGTAAGAACCGACATCTGTCAACTATTGAGCGATGAATATTTTTAGGCTTCGTGTGACACGTCATTTGACCATTGATAGTATTCAAAAACATACGACCAATGGCGGATGAACTGAAAAAGAAGAACTGGTATCCCACGTAGCAGATTTCTCGTCTCAGTGTCAGAGTTCACTGACCTCTGTTAAAATACGTGTTATCTGTACACATATTGAGGTCATCACAACATAAATCACGAGCACTGCTGAACTTCCCACGACAACTTCACTCACTCATGAACTGTGACATCGGACGAAACATCGTCACTTGAGAAGGGTTCATTAAACTTAATCGGTTAAAAAGAGTTACGAATGGATTCCACTAAAATCAAAAATAAAATAAAAAAAACAACCACAGAAACAATTTAAAACAGAAACAAAGTTGTCACCATTATTTTGATTTATATAGTAAACCCATAAGACCGTCATGGCGCACCGCATAGTTGATTAAAGTCACGCTAGCCTTGTTGTAGCCTATATAAACAGTCAGTGTAAAAAAGAAACACAACTTAGCTAAGTGCAGTGGTCACAATCACGCCACCAACCACACACACACATACACACATACACTTACTTTTAATCAACAATATATACACACACTACTTATTACTATCAGGGCGTGGCGCGCTACTGGCTTTCATCTTGATTATACACATGTTGTAGGTACAGCAATACTGTACACTGGCCGTTGGTGGGCTCGTATCGTAAATACTTTTTACAATAAAACTGTATTCGTTTGTTGTTTTGTTTTTCTAACTCGACCTACATTTGTTTCATTGTCTTACATGTCCATTTTTCCCTTGATTGGTGAACTTTGATGCTCATTCTTCCAATAACAATATTCCTTTCCTTCATGGACTTTCTTCCATTCCGCGCTTCCATTACACATCCGTCTTCATCCCCTCACGTTCATACATCTCAAATAATCCTCCACGTCATCCAACCATCTTTTTATGGGTCTTTCTTTAATTTTTCTGCCTACCGGTCTCCAGCCTGCAAATCTCTTAGCAATTTTTCTGTCATCCATTCGCCTTACGTGGTCCAGCCACTCAACCCTCCAACTCTTAATAAACCGGACTATGTCGGGCATCCTCAATCAGTTGGTCCGGTTCATGGTTCATTTGAATCCCCCATTAGCTATCTTCAGTTTGTGGAGATCCAAAGATTTTCGCAACATTTTTCGTTCAAATATTCTTAGATGTTGCCCGTCTGTTCTGGTTAGTGTCCAGACTTCGCATCCGTATGGTACTGCCGGTTGGATAAGACTTTTGTACACAGTCAGCTTACGTTGCTTGCTTAACATCCTGGATTTGAAAAGCTTTTTATAGGAGTAATAACACCTGTTGACACGTACGATGCCGGACTTTATTTCACTGCTGCAAGAGTTGTTCTGAGTAATTTGTGAACCTAAGTAAGAAAACTGTTGGACACGTTCAAATGTATAATTGCCAACTGATAGATAGCCTATGTCTGGTTGCTTGTGACATTCCGTTAAAATTCCGTGTATTTGGTCTTGGCACAGTATTCTCGTATTATCATATAAAATTTATTTATATTATAAATACAGCGACGCGCCGAAACTAACGTGCATAGCTTACGTGAAGCTTGTCACGCACTTCTGTTGAACATTAGAGTAAACGCAGCTTAAGTAGCGTTAACAAAAACGTACATACGCTTGTAAATTCTTGACGCTTGCCGATTGACTTAGAAACATCTGGTAGGTTCATCTACATTACGACACGTATGACCCCGACTGGTATATACAAAATGGACGGTCGTTGCAGGTCGTTGAGACCCTCAAACTGGTCGTTTATACAAGCGATTAGAGAGTGTTATCAGAAAGCGATATTAGTGCAAGTACTGAATATTTATCTGTTTATTTGTTTTGCAATGTTGTAATTCATTTAACTTGCTGACTGTTAATATTTGTTGTGTATATTGTGTACCTAAGAAAACAAATGTACTACGAGCAGACACGGATCCACTGAGGGGGGAATCCCCCTCCCAAATTTACAAACAACTGCTGACACTGTAAAAAATAATGCATACGACGTTTACACACGAGACCAAAGAGTGTTTCATGACATACATATGAGGCAACGTGACATAATTTATTTAGGATTCTCTGATTTGGAAACGGCGTAGGTAACGAAATACACGTTAGAGAATCCGTCCTGCGGAGAGACATTTGTATATTGTATCTTGTATGTGAGCGGTATATCTAGATGGCGTTGATCTAGATAACGTTATGGTAAGATAGTGCAGTTGTGCTGAATATGTTTTAATTGTTGAAAAATTGTTAGAGGAAAAAGTAATTCCTATTTAAAAAATAAAATCTACAGTATCATTATTAACAGAATTAACTAAATAAAATTTTCTTCAATTTTTTTCCTCGACTAATAAAGAAAATAGTTTTCTTTAATTATTCATTATCAAGTAAAGGAATGCGTCTTTGTTATCAGATTAACAGCAAATGTAAACACTTGCTGTAAACAGCAAATGTAACCAATCAGAACATCGACAACATTAGTAGTACAGTAATTCAATAAGTCATTTACTGCTGTTGGTCTTAGTTACAGTTTTGTACGTGTGTGCGAGCACCTGATTGCGTGTACACGTGTTTCTCGTTCAGTCTCTGTACTGTTTGATTTTACTTATTTCTTATTGAAACTATTTACTGGCAGAATGCAATAAGAAAATATACAGAACACGGGTGTTTTCAATAAACGAGGAAAACAGTTCAACACAAGTAAATCGTAATGAAATAGGATTTAACGTGTCGGAAGCAGATAAGTTAAATAAGACTTATGTACTGTTGCGTATTGAAGAATGAAAACGGCAAGGAAAATTATAACAACACAGTAATTGAAAATAGTTTTGCTTACTAACAATATATTTATAGTCTTATGTTTCTGGTTCTGACAAACATTCGACATACAATATTTTGTTTTTATTAACTGGAGATACATGTCGTAAGTGTTTACAGACGGTAGGATACAGTTGGCCGTCCGGAATGTCTTATTATTTAAAAGTATGCCTTTTATTGTATACTGCAAGTGACTTCTCCTAATAAAGAAGACTTGTAAAATAACAGCTGTCTCAGATGTTTATAGCTGTCTTCTTACATTTTCACATTCTGTCTTCTTCAGTTACTCGACAAATATTTCACAGAGTGTTTATGCTTTTACTTCACAGTTTAAGTCTGTGACGATTTAAATTGTAAATAAAAAAATTTAATAATAAAAAAACAAAGAAAACGAAAGTAATTAAGTATTTTAAATCTCACGATTAAACCAATTACCCCTGAACTAACTCAGAATAGTTATGATTAAATTAAGAAAATCTAACTAAATATGTAATAAAAAAAAAATCGTAATGTAAAAAGTTAAGAATAATACAGTTAACCCTTTAGTAAATTATCATGCGTTGACCTGCTTAATTCCGGACACAACTGCATAGCGAACCGTCTGTAACTTAGAAATATCTGAAAATCGTAATGTAAATAATTAATAATTTGAAGTCACAAATAGTAGTTATAATAATCCCTGTAAACTAAATAAGTCTAGATAATTTGTTTTGTCTTACTTTAAGAATGTATATTTAATAAAAAGTTGGAACTATATTATGGCGGAGTACTCACTCCGCTTCGTTGCAATCAACCTGTCGTAGCGATGCAAGAGTTACGATGCGGCGTTCAGACTGTAAACACCTCCAAGCGAGGGCTCTTCAAAAATGTTTGTTTTAAATTTTTAAATGAGTGTTAGCGAAAAACGTGGAGAGCTAGTTCTATTTATATATAAGATGTAGTGAGGAATTTGTTAAAGAAATGTAGTAATGTAAATAAAAAAGAACTCGTATATAAGGTGATGTCTCAAGTTAATTAAAGGACGATCTCTCGAGTATTGTTCGAGTGATGTAATTCAGATAGTAATGTAAAAAGAAGAAGATGCAAACTCCAGTACTACTCTACCAGTGAATATGTGACGTGCTCAACTGCATATACGGACGACTACCACCTACACAACACTTACCAGAACCGCCGAGGATCAACCCGACTTCACGCAGCATAACATCCATCTCCTCATTAATACACCTAGAAGACTTTTACCGGAAACACGACCCAGATGACTACCCCGACTACCAGAGTTCCGAAGATTCACGCCCCAGGACACGGACAGCAAAAGCTTATTTGAGAGGTGACTCGGTGGCTTGCCTACCGAGAATTAAGTACTTTTAAAATGTAACTTTTCATACATGCCAGAGACTTTTCAAAAGACAATAATCTTCTCTAAGCATTAAGTAAATCAAAAAGAAATGTAAACTGTAATTTCTAAAATCATACGTTGTAACATTAATCTTGAAATATAAGTTATAATCCCTTAACTAAATAATACCATTCTTAAAATGGTTTACGTAATCATGCAAACTCGTTGATAAGCAAAGTAAAATTCAGACGTCTTTACTAGATTTAAAGAGACTCGGATCCGAGGTAAATTACATGATCAATATGATCCCTTGTTTGACAGAAAACCCTTTTTAAATATTTCAGTATAAATTTTTTATGTAATGGGATCTATATATATAATTTGTTAATAAAGAGATGTCATCTTATTACAGATTGAAGTGAGTGCATAAATCAGTGAAAATACCTTCCCTTGTGTCCTAATAATTAGAGTAAATATTATTGTTCTATGTGTTGAGTTGATTTTCAGTTTGTTACAACGTAGGCAGCCTGTATAATTGGCTAGCGTCAGTTATCACGGGTTCCCTGGATTTGTAACGTAGCCCGGAACGTTACAAGTCATTCCTTTCATATATATATATATATATATATATATATATATATATATATATATATATAATATATATACAGGGCTGTATTTGTGACGGTACGCAACGGTACGCCGTACCGGTACCTCTGAGAGAGAAAAAAAATCTGAACCGGAACGCAATTTTTAGAATTTTAGAAATTATAAATGTGGCGTGATAACCATAGAGGTATATAAGAGGTGGTGAACTGGCTGAGTCGGCGACGCTGAATCGGCTGATCCGCGCGAGTTCCACTCTCCCACATGCGTCAGTAGACAAAGATAGAAACGAACCAGTGACGTTTCTGCGTGGACATTTCCACTTACACGAGCGCCTATACTTTGCCTCCTCTATCTTATATACCTCTATGGTGATAACGCTACGGTCGAAGCGTTGTGTACCTACTTGGTGCGAGACTAGACTGTACTTTATCTAGGTACGCAGTGGCGGGCGGCGGACAGCTGACTCATTTTCCCGATCAACCTGTCACCCTGTTCTGTTGTGTTTGTTCAGTTCTCTCGACTAGTGTTGTGTTTGTTCTGGAATTAAAGTGCGTAAAGTTCGCTCGCCATGTTGCGTAAAGACAATGCAGAAAATAACTAATTTTTTAGTAAACCAAAAAAACAAAAACTAGACGATCAAGGTGAGAAAACTCAGTCAAACAGCTTAGAGCCGCTTTCAGTTTTACCGTCAACGTCACGGGAAAGAACATCTCATTCTTCACAGTTTCTAGCTGAAAAATTCCCGACACCGCCATCGCCAATGGAATCAGATCAAACTTCTTCTATTGATGAAGTCAAAGAAGGCGATAAACAGTGGCCAGACTGTTGGACTCTTGAACAAAATAGTAATTTTTGTAAAAAATACGATTGGCTTATTGTACACAACAAAAAATTGGGCTGTAAGGTTTGCCGAGAAGTTGGATCTCTGGGCGTGGAAAAAAACTGGCATGAAAATGTCTAAGCAATGGACTGGATGTGATATTACTAGTTTTGGGGAAAATCGAGCCCAGCAACAAACAGCGTTGAGAAAAAAGATATTTGATCACAAAGGCAGTGCTGCGCACAAAGCAGCTTTAAAAATTTTAGAGGAGTCCCAAAAAGAAACACTGGGAAACATTTGTTTGAAAACAATATCAAAAGAGAAAGAAGTTACAGCGAGAATTTTGCGCACTGCCTATAAGGTTGCAAAAGAGAATCAATCTTTCAACAACTTTGAGTCAGAAATCGATGTTCAAGAGCTGAATGGATTAAATATGGGCCGAATTCTGCATTCAAAAAACGCCTGTGTGAATATTATTAACCATATCAGTGCAGAAATGAAAAAAACATATTCTACAGCAAATAATAACAGGGGACGATACGTTTGCAATCATCATCGATGAATCAACTACTTTAAGCAAAAAATCAACTCTGATTTTGTACATTAGAGTTTGCCTAAGGAAAATAAATATGGAATCCCCTGTAAATTTATGTTTGGAACTTGTTGAACTCGAAAGTGTGACATCTCTTGGAATTTTTGATGCTGTCATTCAATGCCTTGAAGGCCACAAATTAGATGACAATGTTCTAAAAAATAGACTAATTGCTGTGGCATGTGACGGAGCGGCAGTGATGCTTGGACGCAAATATGGAGTTGGGAGTCTTTTAAAAGACAAGTTTCCATCTATTATTGTTTGGCATTGCTGTAATCACAGGCTTGAGCTTTGTATAAGTGACGTTTTACAGAAAATGGCAAATATGAATCGTTTTAAAGGATTCATTGATGAACTTTATGTTCTATATCACGCCTCACCCAAGAACAGCCGAGAATTGCGTTTGTGTGCAGTCGAACTTGGTGTTCAACTGTTGAAAATTGGAAGGGTGTTAGACACAAGATGGATAGCGTCCAGTTTTCCTACAGTTTCAGCGGTTTGGGAGAACTACGAGGTTTTAGCAAACCATTTTGTAGCAGCTAAAGAAGACCAAACACGTGATGCTTCGGACAGATGCAGGTATGAAGGCCTACACAGGAAACTTACATCCACGTGCTTCGTTTTAGATTTGGTGTTGATGTGTGATGCACTTCAAGAACTTTCAGAAGTTAGTGAAGAATTGTAAAACCGAGATATAGACTTATTTCGGGCTAACAAAAAACTTCAGATTTTGTCTAACACATTTGCTGCTCGGAAAGATAACCCGGGAACTTTTTATGAGCAGGCGAACTTGACATCTGTCAACAACAAAAGATTTATGGGAATCAAACTTTATGAAAAAACTAAAGAAGACCTCATTAATCCTGTTGTGTTTTATGACAACCTTACACAATCGATTGAAAAGAGAATGCTTAGTGGGGAAGACGCAGCTTTGGCCAATTCAGCCCGTATAGTTGACACAAGCACTTGGCCCAAAGACATTAAAGACAATACTTTTGGGGAAAAAGATGTTGAGTCGCTTTCAGTTCGCCTTTAGTTGAACAAACGGGACGCACTTAAAGCATTTCGTGAATATGTTTTTGATAATTGTGAGAGCTTTGGTGGAAATTGTGAAAATAAAACAAAGTATCCCGAAAAATTGCTTCCATTGACAACTGCCATTAAGACAATTCCAGTGTCTTCTAGTGAATGTGAAAGAGGGTTTTCCCAAATGAATCTAATCATTACTGACGGTAGAGCATCTCTGTTAACAAAAACTGTCTCTTCACTACTTTTTCTGAAGTTGAATGGCCCACCGCTGACTCGTTTTGACCCTTCAAAGTACGTGAAATCTTGGCTGCTTCGGGGACGGCACTCTGCTCTGGACACCAACAGCAAGGAAAGAAAGAGGGGAGAGACGTACAATGAAAACCTTTCTAAGCTTTGGACAATTTTATAAACTGTGAGTTAAACATTAAAATTAATTCATCATTTAAAAAATTAATTAATTAAAAAAACACTAATTTGGACAAATTTTCGGGTGAATTTTAAGACATTAAACACGTCTAAAACATCATTTTAAGACCCTTATTTTTTAAATTGTTCCGGGGGGGACCCCCCAGACCCCCCTTAGGCGTACCGGAACCTATATTTTTACAAAAACAGCACTGTATATATATATATTGTAACATTACATTTGGAACAACTAATATCGTACCTGATTTAATGAAGACTTTGGTCAAGAAGCTAACAAGAAGAACAATATCTTCCAAGATGATAGTGAAGAGGAACGACTAACAATTTTAGACTGACTAGTAAGACAACTGACCGTACCCAAATTAATGATTTAGGCTAAGTGATGCAAAATATCTTCAACCCCAATTATGACATGAACTTTCAGTAATGACCAAACAAAGAATTATAAAGACAAACGGCTTATGAACCAGTACTATAAAGAAACAAATGGTTTCATTTAATGTATCATAATATCCAGATAATCAAAATACAAATTGAGGGATAATAGGCCCAAACATGTAACATTATGTAAAAGAAATATTAGTAAATAATTAAGTTAATTGATGTAATGAAAATATAAATACACCTGATTATAGATACTTGAACCATACAAATAATTGTCACATATAGCGTTCATAGGATTGTTCAGTAAACAACAAATTGTAACTTGGTCACAATAACATTTATAACAAGAATGAAACCCATATAAACAGTAAATATAACATAGACAGTGTCAGAGTAATTAATAAATTAACTGACAAAGGACTAACTAATTAGTGTAGAATTTGTTTTGTAAAATGTGCATGTTTTATGTTTTAGCACAGTGTTATATCATAGTATTTGTGTTGTGTTTTTTGTATGTAGCAGGTGATACAGTTAGTTTAAAGGAATGTCAATTTAATGATATTAATTCCAATTTTTATGTTGTGTTAACAAATATAACCATAGAACTGGTGTTAAACCATGGTAAATTGATTGACAAAGCAGAATGGACTATATAAAGATGTTTTGTTAAGTGTCAAACACTTATACAGTTTGAGTAGAAAACAGTTATTTGTGCAAGGATTTGGTAAAATCATAGCCATGTGGGCATGAATTTAACTATTAGAATAATATATCTTTTGTGTTGTTAAAATAACGTTATATGTTAAACAATTTTGATGAGTGTTAAAAGTTAATTTAATTGTTAAAGATTTTAAAACATGGTGATGAAAATAATACCATTACATAGGCCAGGTGAAACCAACTTTAGTAAATTTTGAATAATAATGTTAGAAATTTTGTAAAACAAATGTGAAAGGGTAGATGTATTTATAGGTAATAATGTATACAAGGAATATAGAAACAAAATAACACATATCAAGTTGTTTAAGAAAATTTCAAATAACAAAATTGTAACATCTATAGTTCTTAAATAAAAGTAGGCATGTTTAGTGTCTAAATATAACAAATGTGAAGATCAAAATAATGCTGATAATGGTTTTAAATTCCCATTCAGTATAGAAAAGTTATGTTAATTTA
Source organism: Magicicada septendecula (assembly GCA_034769895.1). Taxonomy (NCBI): domain Eukaryota; kingdom Metazoa; phylum Arthropoda; class Insecta; order Hemiptera; family Cicadidae; genus Magicicada; species Magicicada septendecula. Next base: position 87,445,722 of record CM068371.1, on the reverse strand, counting down.
AAGATTTTGAACAAATTTTAGACTTTGAAATAATGAAAGTATATGACAATGTATATCCGAATTAGCCAACCAGATTCCAAGTTTACCCTTAGCAACCAGAAATTTCGGATAAATAAAAAGAGACTTCTTTGACAACGATCTTAGCGGATAGACGCGTTTTTAAAACGTCCTGCATTATATAATATAAATTGTGAAAAAACTATACAAACATATAAATACAGTTAGAGGTACACTACACGAACTTTTTGCAATAACAGAAGAATACCCATTACATGGAATAGAAGATACAAGAACCAGGAAGAAGATCTGAAGTGAACGTAGGCCGAGGAAGAAGATCTGACGTGTACGTGGGCCCTATCTTCAACCAGGAAGAATATATGAAGAGGATTTGGTGATTTTGACAAATTATTGTATTGTACTTCAACACCCACATTTGTATACACGACTTTTAAGTAATAATCAACTAAACTACAGACACCATATAACACAAACACTAAGAACAATCACTAATAACACTATATAAGATTAACACCTTTTCAAACACAACAAGAACTTTTAATTTACTTAATAATTATTAAAGCCTAAGCTGGACATAACCTTTTAAAACTGGTAACCACTATACAACTTCTGTGTGCACGTTACACTCTAACATTGTAATATCCTGTAATTGTAAAACTTGTATTTTGATTAATAGTGTAATATTTTGTATAATTATAATCCCGAACCATATACGCCCTGAGATAATTAATATTTTATTAGAAACGTTAACAAAGCATTGTTTTGGTCTCGAAGAAATACTGAATGTTAGGCTACTGCTGCCAACTGGTAAAAGAAGACTTATAGTTTGCGCTACAATTGTGATTATCCTGTTTAAATTTATTAAAACAGTTAACCAGTGTTTTTTCCGAATAAAGGATTCCATAAGGATATATGTTTGATGGTATTTGTGTGTCGTTATTATTGCTGTTACATTTAGGAAATAAAATTCACAGATTGCAGCGGACACGACAGTTGGCATCGTTGAGTGACGTCACGGAAACGTGCGGCATAGTGGGAGTAAGCGGCAATTTACAAAACCATTCGCCGTTCAACATAACACATTTATAGTTACACATCGACGACTCCAGTGCGAGTTTGTCGCTACATTATTTATCTATATTACAAGTTGACACTTCCAACGGGCGGTGTAATTCAAGTGCACACGACATAGATACAAGTAACCTATTACTAATAACATTATAAGTAACGAAACTCTCTATTTTATACTATCGTTACAAATTGACGAACCCGAAGTGAGGCTACATTTCAATTAGAAGTAACCCTATAAATATTAAAATTTGGTTACACATTGGCGCCCAACGTAGGGCGTGTAATTTAATATAAATTAAATTATTACTAATAGACAAATAAACCAAAATAAACAAGATGAGGAAGCGAGAGGTATCGCGAAAACGAGCGGTCGAAGCCGAGAAAGAAGACGAATTAGATATGGAAGACAAAGAAGCAACACCGGTCGAAGAAGTAGAAGTAATAATAACAGAGGACCGAGGAGATGAACAAGAACCAGACAAAGTTACAGAGAGCGTTGACCTGAAGAGCCTTATGGAATGTATAAAACAGTATTATGAGAATATCAATAAGACATTGGACGAGAGCATTAAGGAAATGAGAGAGGACAGATTAGAAAGAGAAAAATTAAGAAAGGAGAAGACCGAAGAAATAAAAAATGATAGCAAACCAGAAACAGAGGAACCAGTAGTAGTATTACCTGAAAAGAAAACTAACGAAAACAAAGAAAATACTAAAGATGATGAAGTGAAACCAAAGAAAGTAAGAAGAACGCATCTAAAGAATTTAAAAAAACACCAGAAAAATGGGAGATGGTGAACAATGGGTTAATTAATGTACTGAATATTCCAATTACCAACAATGAAGAAATCATGAATGCCACAGACTATAGGAGGAGATTAAAAGCAATTTCAATAATGACTTACCATAAAACTATAGTTTACAACTTAGAGAATACCAGAGATAAATGGGAAATACCAGAAATAGAAATACGTGGGAAGATATCAATGATATCATTAGTCATTGATGGACCAGTAACATATTGTTTTAATCAACAATATGATAGGATGAGTCGGATAAGCTTTGCAGCAAATGAAAGAATAAGATCGGGAAGAATGAAGTACAAGGAAGAAGCGAGAGATGCCGCAAGGAAAGAAATAATTAAAAAGACAATGGTAGTGCGGACAATAAGGTCAACTGAGATTATGGACCCGGGATAAATTATATACCACACACCATCAAGAAAAGGGACGGATGCTACGCTAACCGACCACGGCCAAAGAACCATTTTAAGGAGACGAGAAATAAGTTTCATTGAGGAACAATAATATGAATAAAGAATAAAGAAACAGAACCATACAAATGAAGGTATGAGCAACTGACCGACATAACGAAAATTACCAAAAGATCATCAATACTGGGTACAGAAGGACATATGACAATAAGCACTATAATAAGAAGTGTAGAAGTTGTGATAAAACCAACAAAATTCTACAGAAATAGTAAGATCAACTTACAACTAATTATTTATGAGAGTTAATATGAAACTGAAGAATTTATTATTATAATACCTCAAAATTCAAAGAATATAGTAAGCTCATCTTACCAACTTTGATAATCCAGAATATAATTTTAAATGAAGCCAAATAAACAAAGTTGAATATCTCAGAATTTAGATAAATAGTAAGGACAACTTACAGTACAGTTTGATAATGTTATTATGAATCAAGCAGATAAACAACTGGGAATAAATTTACAAATTCTAAACAAAATAAGCACCTCTTATTAAACACAGTTATGAACTTATTATTGGAATATAAAAGAAAGATGCAACATCCATAAATTAGAAGAAACCATAGTGCTATAAAATGAATAAGAAAGGATAAATGTAGACAATCGACGATGAAAATGAGACAAGACTAGAAACGAATTTATTACAAATAACCTATCATGATTGTGAGAGAATTAACAACAACTGAAGATGCAAATACTTGTTATGTTTTAATTGAACGAAAATAGTGAATGAAAAAAATGAAGATTAAGCAGTACTGATAAAGAAGGAAAGAAGATAGTACCAATTGAAAATAAAAAATGTTATTAATATCGCCACAAGGAAATAAACATCTGAAGGAATCAATGGAAAGAAATATTTAGATCTGAGAAGTTAGACTGAGTGAACAATCCCAAGAATATATTATATTATTTTATTTATTTTAGTCGTGAATAGACTAGTGATTATTAAATGTGATTGACTGATGAGATAGCTCCAGCAATCGATATTATTTATGTATTATGTATTGTAAGGACAGCGGGGTATTAGGTCAAGAGAGCCCCCCGACTGATTCCAGAATATATGGTGATTAATTTGTTAGGGAAGTAACATGTTCCAGGGATAGAACACTTATAATTAAAGACAAGTATACCAGATCATAATAAGAATAACAAATGACAATGTGAAAGATAAGATAATTGATAATTTCAACAAAAACAATATTTTATTAAAATGATCAAATTTGGTGGCAGGGTAATATGTAACATTACATTTGGAACAACTAATATCGTACCTGATTTAATGAAGACTTTGGTCAAGAAGCTAACAAGAAGAACAATATCTTCCAAGATGATAGTGAAGAGGAACGACTAACAATTTTAGACTGACTAGTAAGACAACTGACCGTACCCAAATTAATGATTTAGGCTAAGTGATGTAAAATATCTTCAACCCCAATTATGACATGAACTTTCAGTAATGACCAAACAAAGAATTATAAAGACAGACGGCTTATGAACCAGTACTATAAAGAAACAAATGGTTTCATTTAATGTATCATAATATCCAGATAATCAAAATACAAATTGAGGGATAATAGGCCCAAACATGTAACATTATGTAAAAGAAATATTAGTAAATAATTAAGTTAATTGATGTAATGAAAATATAAATACACCTGATTATAGATACTTGAACCATACAAATAATTGTCACATATAGCGTTCATAGGATTGTTCAGTAAACAACAAATTGTAACTTGGTCACAATAACATTTATAACAAGAATGAAACCCATATAAACAGTAAATATAACATAGACAGTGTCAGAGTAATTAATAAATTAACTGACAAAGGACTAACTAATTAGTGTAGAATTTGTTTTGTAAAATGTGCATGTTTTATGTTTTAGCACAGTGTTATATCATAGTATTTGTGTTGTGTTTTTTGTATGTAGCAGGTGATACAGTTAGTTTAAAGGAATGTCAATTTAATGATATTAATTCCAATTTTTATGTTGTGTTAACAAATATAACCATAGAACTGGTGTTAAACCATGGTAAATTGATTGACAAAGCAGAATGGACTATATAAAGATGTTTTGTTAAGTGTCAAACACTTATACAGTTTGAGTAGAAAACAGTTATTTGTGCAAGGATTTGGTAAAATCATAGCCATGTGGGCATGAATTTAACTATTAGAATAATATATCTTTTGTGTTGTTAAAATAACGTTATATGTTAAACAATTTTGATGAGTGTTAAAAGTTAATTTAATTGTTAAAGATTTTAAAACATGGTGATGAAAATAATACCATTACATAGGCCAGGTGAAACCAACTTTAGTAAATTTTGAATAATAATGTTAGAAATTTTGTAAAACAAATGTGAAAGGGTAGATGTATTTATAGGTAATAATGTATACAAGGAATATAGAAACAAAATAACACATATCAAGTTGTTTAAGAAAATTTCAAATAACAAAATTGTAACATCTATAGTTCTTAAATAAAAGTAGGCATGTTTAGTGTCTAAATATAACAAATGTGAAGATCAAAATAATGCTGATAATGGTTTTAAATTCCCATTCAGTATAGAAAAGTTATGTTAATTTAAAGATTTTGAACAAATTTTAGACTTTGAAATAATGAAAGTATATGACAATGTATATCCGAATTAGCCAACCAGATTCCAAGTTTACCCTTAGCAACCAGAAATTTCGGATAAATAAAAAGAGACTTCTTTGACAACGATCTTAGCGGATAGACGCGTTTTTAAAACGTCCTGCATTATATAATATAAATTGTGAAAAAACTATACAAACATATAAATACAGTTAGAGGTACACTACACGAACTTTTTGCAATAACAGAAGAATACCCATTACATGGAATAGAAGATACAAGAACCAGGAAGAAGATCTGAAGTGAACGTAGGCCGAGGAAGAAGATCTGACGTGTACGTGGGCCCTATCTTCAACCAGGAAGAATATATGAAGAGGATTTGGTGATTTTGACAAATTATTGTATTGTACTTCAACACCCACATTTGTATACACGACTTTTAAGTAATAATCAACTAAACTACAGACACCATATAACACAAACACTAAGAACAATCACTAATAACACTATATAAGATTAACACCTTTTCAAACACAACAAGAACTTTTAATTTACTTAATAATTATTAAAGCCTAAGCTGGACATAACCTTTTAAAACTGGTAACCACTATACAACTTCTGTGTGCACGTTACACTCTAACATTGTAATATCCTGTAATTGTAAAACTTGTATTTTGATTAATAGTGTAATATTTTGTATAATTATAATCCCGAACCATATACGCCCTGAGATAATTAATATTTTATTAGAAACGTTAACAAAGCATTGTTTTGGTCTCGAAGAAATACTGAATGTTAGGCTACTGCTGCCAACTGGTAAAAGAAGACTTATAGTTTGCGCTACAATTGTGATTATCCTGTTTAAATTTATTAAAACAGTTAACCAGTGTTTTTTCCGAATAAAGGATTCCATAAGGATATATGTTTGATGGTATTTGTGTGTCGTTATTATTGCTGTTACATTTAGGAAATAAAATTCACAGATTGCAGCGGACACGACAGTTGGCATCGTTGAGTGACGTCACGGAAACGTGCGGCATAGTGGGAGTAAGCGGCAATTTACAAAACCATTCGCCGTTCAACATAACACATTTATAGTTACACATCGACGACTCCAGTGCGAGTTTGTCGCTACATTATTTATCTATATTACAAGTTGACACTTCCAACGGGCGGTGTAATTCAAGTGCACACGACATAGATACAAGTAACCTATTACTAATAACATTATAAGTAACGAAACTCTCTATTTTATACTATCGTTACAAATTGACGAACCCGAAGTGAGGCTACATTTCAATTAGAAGTAACCCTATAAATATTAAAATTTGGTTACAATATTATAACGATTCATATTAGCGTCCTATCGGAGCGTTATATGAAAGTGTCTAACGGAGGAAGTATAGCAGCGTAAGCAAGAGAGAGAGCGTACAATCGCAGCCATCTCACTCTAACCTCGTCACAGCGACATCCGATACCGGTACGAACATGAAATTTTACTCAATACAAATTATCAGTTCAACCTGTGATAACTTAAAAACTAATAAATATACGGCAATTCTGAAAACAGCATTGTATTCAGCAAGTGAAGCTTTATAAGTAGCCGCAATCTCAGTTAATATAATTAACAATTGAAGAAGTTATACGGAAGACGAACGCCAAAAGGAATAACGAGAGAATTATGCTACGTAGGAATTAGGTGTTTTCACACACACACAGATAAAGACCTAAGCAAAAATATTCTGTGGTCAGATCTTTGAAAACACGTTACAAATACCTGTAATCAATCGATTTGCAAACACAGGAATTACGATTTTAACTAGAAATTCTCTGCAGTTTCAAACCTGTCACGGGGTGTTTCGTCGACCTGTTCGAGATTGTCAAAACTGGAAAAACGCATGATTTATTTCAAAAATCAATCAGCATCCCGTATTTAAAACTGACGCCAACTCAAAGCGAGGGGTAGCATCACTCTTCGTTCGGATCTTCAATGCGCTAGTCGTGTATAAATAACGTACAGAAATTTTTCAATCACGCGAAAGTGTAATTAAGTATAGAATTCGAGAAGTAGTCCGCAGTGAAGATGAACTAGAACCGTTCAACAACTCTCGCTGCGTAAAACAACGTTAATTAATTAATCATCAGCCGTGAAGGACCTGTGCGACAGAAGGCTACAGCATCTGTAATTGCCAGGGGATCTTCTACAGCATTGATCAACATCAATTCTTCTGTGCAAAACCATCAAAAGGAGGACCTCTACGGATTCCTATCTTCGGTCAACGCACCAAACAGTACGAAATAGATTCATTGATCAATGAAATAAGCACTAAGCAAATAATAAAAGCAATAAACAATTTTTAAAAGACACTAAGAATATCACACTTTGTATTTTAATTATAAGATTAGCTCTAACATAGTATAGGAGTGTTGAATGGAAAGTGAGGTGTAGTATTGGACGTGCAAATTATTGCAGACCTGTTCTTTAGCTCTGGTTTGGGAGATAGCAATCTCTTAATTAAACCAGATAAGAGCCATAGTTCGTTTGAATGTCTTAATCGTTACTTTTCACACTCACTCAGTAATTATAACTGTTAGGGTAGAAATAAGTCCTACCATTAGAAATTTCAAGTTTAAAAATAATTGATTAAAACGATAATTAAAATAATCAAGCAAATATTAAAGTGTTATTTGTAACGATTCCCCTTGAAAACCACAATCACTGAACGAATCCTGAGAAAGAGTGTCTCCATGCGCTGAGCTAAGCTGAAACCGTGTCATTTGTATCTGGGATTTGTTCTGGCGCCCAGGTAAAGTAATATCACGGGTAAGTAACATTTTATCTAACATACAAATATTAGATAATTGGGTTAGATAAATAGGGAGCGTCGCAATATATATATATATATATTCTATACACACCCCTCTTGTATATGTCAAAAATTTTCAATTACTTTTTAATTGTTAAAATGTACTATCGTACATGATGGTTCTTAAAACTATAATACGAAATAATAATATATGGGTATGATAGTCAAACAAAGAAAGGGAAGGTATTATGTAGGCATGTTACATTGAGCCAAATCCATTTAAAACGTTTGCTGAAAGGAGTACGAAGATAACGAATGAGTGGAAAAACGAATAAACATTATTAGACTACAGTGTACGGTATTAGTATGCAGATAAAGTTGTAATATTAAGAGATTTATAGTGATCGAAATTTTAAAAAATTGTTTAATTCCTCGATCAAGTGGCACGTTCCCACACTCGAGTCGACGGACACAAGCCCGGGTCATAAATAATGACGAATTAGGGACACGTCAGACCCGACGCCAGTGCGAAGACAAGGAAAAAACGTCTGTGTACAGCACACAGTAAGAATTTGAGGGCGTCGTTGACAGCTCGCAGTTTGTTACAATTTACAGCACCCAGCAATCGAAAACAAAGACTTCGTCCAGCTGCCGAGTTACGCGGAAACGAAATGGAACGCCTGCTGTGGAGGTGAGTTGTAACGAGCACAAATATGAAAGGCTTCACTCTGCTACAAAGGAGTACTGAGCAATCTCGACAAACAGATAAACAATAGAACGTAAACTTAGTGAATACTGCAAGTGCACCCTGCACAGCGTGAAAAAAAACCTTTGACAGCTTACTGGAATTTACGACTAGAAAGCGTGGGCTCGACGAGAGACGACTCCAGCGAAGGGTTGATAATCGGCGGAACGAACAACGAATAACTTGAACAATTAACCAGGACTCTGCAGTCTGTTAACAAAAGATAGGTCAGAACCTTGACAAAGTCTAAACAAAGGTTGACAGACAACCGGAGAATTGCTCTAGTTTCTCAGAATCCGTACCACGTTCGTCACATGGAATACTCCGGGGATGACGACGACCAACCAGCGTCAAGCATCTTCTAAAAGAGCTCGTGGAGAGAGTAAGAAGGGTTCGGACGACGAATCGGGAAACAGAGGATGAGATCTGCAGAGGAGTAAGAATTTGAAGAACCAATCACGGATCCGAAAGGGCGTAGAAATCCAGAATTTAGACTTATGGGTAAGATGTTTTAATAAAACTGTTTTGCGAAGACGCGGAGCGACAGTCTACAAGTCAATCGGTCATAAGTTAATAAGTCAGTACGTACGACGGTAAGACGGTTGGTTATAGTCGGAACGGTAATACATTCAGTGATAGAAACAGTTTGCGCGACCGACCGAACTTCCAACTCGGTGAATTCATAAGTGAACTTAGACATACGATATAGTCTCACTTACAGACAAGCCTGTTCGACAATCGTATATGTTCTGATAAACTATAGTGCGCACGGGACTTGAAACTACAACCGACGCGAACACAATAACACAAGTAATTAACATTCCAAAGTATAACAGTGAGTGACATTTCAAACACTCTCACATTACAATGAGTCAATACGTTGAACAATAAACTGAGCGAACTATACTGAACACTATTAAGTACATAGAATACACTACATCCAGATAAATGGAACAATTAATCATGTACACGAACACGGCAAACTCTCAGAGTAATTCAGCTTAATGGCGATATTAACATCTTAATATTCGAACTCCAAACACCCAACATCAGCGGGGTACAACAACACCATACACATAACAAGAGTGAAAATTCAGTGAAGTGAAGTGAAGTGATATGCTCGTCATAACAGAGATAAGATGCGCGACAAATCCTCCAGCAGACGTCATCTCACACCGGCGAAATATTGGATAAACACTTTCACAAGATAAGCTATTATGTCTATTAAATCTTAGTAATATATACTACTGCACCGTCTCCTCTTTTCAAAGAGCAAACCCCAAGAGATTATATATAAATCATATGAATCATAAATTTTGTAAAGCGATATTAACGTAATTCATCATCTGAGAATAATGAACGCATTTAGGTAGGGATAAAAATATATTTGTTGATTGTTTATTGTTCGTATATGTTTTGTATATGTATATTATCTACTGCATTTAAATGTAACATATATTTGTGTTTTCAGGAAACAACGTACAAATTGTATTTTGTTATTATGTGTTTTATTTATGTATGTATTTACAGGATATAGTAACTTACCTAAATAACAAGTATAATAAATAAGTAATTATTTTATATTTAATCTTGCGTTCGTTATTGAAATATAACCTTGATTATTAATTTATTTCATTCTAAGCATTTCACAAAGAGTCTCAAAAGTTATGCTAAGTATCAATAGACACAACAAACTCGGCCATTGAAATGTCCGATTAACAGACTCATAAATCATATTTATTTAACAACTGTGTTGAGTCTAAGCTGACGAGTATGAACTACTTTTATATATGTATTAAAGTTAACGTCCATCATAACTCTTTTAATTAATACACGAAGTTAATGAGACACAAATTACTAATTCACATTTGGATAGTCCAATAATACTTACAATTAGCATAATTAAGCTCAATATAAATGGTACGGCAACCTAAATTACTTAATTAATTGCCACTCCCGTTTATAACACTAAAGATTCGAAGAAATCGTGTGCAACAATTTGTGAGTCTCTGAATCAGTGGAATCTAACGACAAATGTGAGGAAGAATAGAGTGTTGATAGTATTAGCCAAAGTTTGTGAGCGGTAAAAATTGGATGTGAAGAGTGAAACTGAATAAAAAAGAAACACGTTCTATTTATTTATTTATTTATCAGCAATCAGAAAAAGACATTCTTTAAGCTAATTTGCTGATTATTGTACACACACAAGAGACATACAACTAGATGGCGTGAAAAGGTGTTCCATCCAGCGGTGTCACCTCGTGGTCCCTGAAGTTCGGATAGCCAAAGTTTTCTCAATCTTCTGTCGATTGTAGGCTGTACAAGTGACATGACTAGAGGATTACGATGGTCGTATGGTGTCTAGTGCTACGCTCGTGAATGACTTCACGGACGCATGGAATATGGAAGTCTGTGTGCAAAGTGTAGTTGGACACATACCACGGGGCATCCGCGATAGCTAGTAGGATCTTTGATGTGCATCGCTGTATGATTGCTATGTCAGATTTGGTGGCGCAGCCCCAAAGCTCGATTCCGTAAGTCCATATGGGTTTAAAGACAATTTTATAGAGATGAAGTTTGTTACCTAAGGTCAGATTAGATTTTCTGCCTATCAGCCAGTTAATTTCCTTAAATCTTAAATCTAGTTGTTTTCTTTTCTGTTTTATTTACTGTTTCCAAGTTAGTTTAGCGTCTAAATGAAGGCCAAGTATTTGACGACTGTTTGTTGTGGTATTCTGGTATTCGACGTGGTAGAGATAAACTATGGGACAATTGCTTCTCCATAAGGTGAATGTAATGTGTAACGACTTGGATTGTGTTGGCCTTGATTTTCTATTGTCGTAGCTATTCTCCAATGAGATTGAGGTGTTCTTCGAGATTGAATGAGGCCATTGTAGGATTTTTTATATTATTTGAATAGATGGCAGTTTCGTCAGTAAATGTACCGACTGTTGTTTTCTCTGGTGGTTGGTATATCGGAAGTGTAGTAGAGGGACTGTCTTGAAGTATTTCTGATTTTGTGTACTAACGACTAATGTTTCTCCATTAACCTTGGGTTTGAATTCACGTTTGTGCAGGTAAGAATTCAACAGATTAATGTAAGTTGAGGGAAGTATTCTTCTGATTTTGTATAGTAATCCTAAGTGTCATAGTTTAAAACTAGACAAGTGATTCAATTTTTCTATGTGGGGTGTATAGTCACAGAAGACAATAACTGTTGGACAAAAGCGAAAAAAGAGTATAATTTACTAAGCAAGCTAAACAGAACAAAAGAAATCAACTCACAAATAGTCATGTGAATGTTGCAAAAATTTGGTTTAAAATACTTTATTTTAAAAAAGCGTATTCAAGACTTTGGAGAAGAAGACAAATGGTTGGCTAAAGGCAGTGGAAGTGTGCACACGAAGAAGCATAATAAAGACAAATTGGATAAAAGAAACCATAAGTTTATTACTTATGCTGTCACGACCTGAGTCATTGACAAAAGAATTTATATCCGGGCTGTTTGGCCGTGATCGATTGCTTTGTTCTGTCATTGTCTAAACGTTTCGGCCAAGACGACCGAGGCGACAATTTTCTGCGACACCGACTCACTTGACACACCAGATCTTCTCGACCGGGCTGGTGTCCTCATTTCCACAGCATAGTAGTATCCGTTGGATTGCATCGCTTCCTCCAGATGCCGAAATTCAGCATCAAGAAACTGGGGCTCGCAAATCCCCTTTTATCAGAAAGAAACCATGTGTTTTAGTTTTACAAGAAGTAATATGAAAACCAAATTTGCGACAGCAGTGGAAAAGAGAAGATAAAGTTTCAAGAGACAATCGGTTCATTCTGAGTATTTTTAAAGGTATTTCTTTTAGAAAGAGGAAGGGATATCGGCAAAGGAGAAAGTATTTGGACGACAGGCCCGTACGATGTACTCAACCAAGTAACGTGAAACAGGAATGTCGACTCTCAGACCGAGAGAAATATATAAGACGAGGTACGCGTTGTTGACAATTATCAGCTGATTCTTAATTGAAATATGATTTAAATGCAACGGAGATTTATATTTAACAGTTGTAGCCTTAACGATGGAACGTTGTAGCGTAGAGCTAAACGCGTAGTCGACGCGCGAAGAAAAGCAAACACGACGCCCATACAACGAAAGCTGACTGCAGAGCAGAACAGACAGGCAATCTAGATTCTACGCGCCTCAGCAGCGACGACGCTGTGCTGTGCAGCAGCTGCATTGCTCTTAATTTAATTTACTCGTGATTGTAATCTCGCAACGGATTACTTCGACCGGAAATTGTTGTGTAATGCAAATTGTTTTACGGGGCGACGACGTCGCTAAAGTAATACTGTGATATAAGGAACGCACTATTGGCTGTGTGGACAGAGACATGACGTTGCAACGCCTTCAGCCTTAGAGCAAATAACGATATTGGATTTAGAAAGACTTGTCTAAAAATCAGTGTTTACTGAACACATGCGAATAGAATTACTTTTGTCTAGTCTCGTTGCTTTCTGTTCGATATGTGTAACGTTCAAACCTTCTACTACGACTAGTCGGTGATTCTCGGTAACACTGCCCTGAACGAACCTAAAATTACATTATTCTTCAACGGATCCCAATTGCATCCCAACGAGTTAATATCCCCAGTGCATAAACTTTTTCCATGATCATAGAAAGTTGTTGGATTCCTATCTTAAGCGTTAGATTTCTTCTGCTTCTTCTTCTTCTTCTTCTTCTTCTTCTTCTTCTTCTTCTTCTTCTTCTTCTTCTTCTTCTTCTTCTTCTTCTTCTTCTTCTTCTTCTTCTTCTTCTTCTTCAAAGATTAGGAAATGTGCCTGTTCCGACTTCACATTATCATATCCATTTCTTTCTTAGTCTTCCTACATCCCTTCTTCTAGAATGCTTGTACTTCTTTACAATTACTGGTATTCTATGTTCATCCATTCGATTCAAATACTGTCTCCATTTTCCCGTGTATTCTTCAATTTTTTTATTTAGATTATATAAATTTAATTCTTCCCGTATATCTTCGTTTCTTATATGATTCCATCTTGTACATCCTGTACCCTTTCTGAAAAATCTCAAATCTGTTGAGTGTATGTTGCTTATATCTCTTTGTTTTGTAATCCAGGACTCACTGCCATATAAGAACAATCGAACAGCCATTGTTTTATAGAATTTTAATTTTGTGTCACGTCTCGTTTTATTTATTGGTAGTTTCACAGTTAAAATCAGATTAATTTGTAGAAAACCTGCCCATTTCATCGACAGCCATTCGTTTTTTTCTAATAGAATCGTGTCATTGTCACCTTTACCGTCAATGTGGCCACTCGTCCGGCTCTTTCTTCATACACAACACTTGAGCGGAATTTAATTTAATTTTTGTGTCCAATCATAGGCTTTGTGAACAGATAAAACGATGTTCCCGTGTTGCGACGTGAATCTTCAATGGATTTTGGCCCCAAAATATATTTTCAGATTATAAAAACTGATGTCTGAAAGGTGTTCTTTCTTTGGCGCGGGAAGAGGAACACTCACGGTGTAGCGTTACTGCAACTTGGAAACTGGCAGTAACGTTACTATGAAGCTGCACAAATTATCGATACACACTTAGATGACAGTACTGCTAACAGAACAACAGAAAACAAATACAACTATATAACGATACTGATTCGTCTTTGTAGTTGCCGGGAGGTTTCACCAAGTATAAGCCTTATGCGGATACCTGTATTTATATAGTGCAGCGAATCAAAATAAATATTGCATAGATAGGTATAATGATAATATAAACACAGAGTGGATATCTGAAAGTAGAAAATTTATTAACTAACAAAATTAATACTTCTTTCTCTTTAAGTTTTCAAACATGAAATTAATTATTTAATTATTTTGTATTCGTTGCAGTCCTAAGCGGAAAATCTTGCATTAACGCGAAAAGCACTAATACTGATACTTTATTAACTTGGTTGTACTTGAGTTCTTCGATTCTAGATAATGTATACGAAAAACTCGTAACGTGTACCTAAGTTCTCCGTCACTTATAGAATAGACACGTCCTAACACGAAAAACTGGAGACGGTCAGTACGACCTTCTATGACACGGCCACGAATCGAACTGCACGATGCAAAGGACCGACTCAAATAATTTTTAACAACTTCTAATTGGTTGAAATCTTAGATACGTCATAGATTTTCATTATGATAGACAGACTTCAAGTTAAAACAATGTCCAAGTCTGTAAAGGCCTGTCTAGGTTTAATCTACAATTTTTATTACCCTATTGCAGATAACGATTTAAAAGAAGAACTAATTTCATTAAAAAAAAACACATTAAAAATATAGTTCTACAGTACTGAATATATGAAAAACGTAGCCTTCAATACAGTGCACACTCTGTCCAAGTTTCATAAAGAAATGTTAATTATTAATGAAGTTATTCAATATAATGTGAATCACACGCGCACTCGCGCACTAACATTGCACTGGACATGATAGGGTATAAAATTATGGGTATTTTGACCTAACTCGTTTTTTTACCCATATCTTAATTGAAAACTTACATCTAATTTACAAAAAAGGAACAAAATCAATTTATACAACTTGTCTATGATCGTCAGAGAATCCCTTATTGCTGACGTTCCCAGCACGGTTCTGTCGCAATAGGTAATCAAGGTTAGCCAAACTTGCGGTATTAATATTGTAACCATTAGTAATTGGAATAGAGGTATTATTATTAAGGGAGTAAAAATATATAATAAGTCAATTCTGTAATCGAAATATAAATAAAATATTTACAGTTCTTATGAATTACAAAACCTCATAAAATAACCGTTTAAGGTTAGGTGTAACCTATTTTTTCGACGATAATTGGTTAACTGAAAAGTAAGAAAACACTTCGCAGGGCAGCGAAAATCAGCCTGCGTTTTTGAGCCCGTAGGTCGAGTCATCATGCGCAAATGACCTGTTGGGTACCATTCGGTGTCATAATATGCGGTTCAAGCGTAGTACTGGCCACAGAATCTTCAGCGTTTGCAGCATGGCATGTCTCAAGCTGTGGAGTCTCTTCTGACTATTACGATGGTATACAGAATGGAGTCCCAGTTTTGACGTAGACTACGCCAACAGAACCGCTTCAGCATATTGAATTGGATCAGCAGAACCGATAATTGTTTTGTATTCGCCATGTCTAGTGGTGTCTTCACCACTAAACGATAACGAGTTTGCGATATAACCAAACCCAACCTAAACCAACCATTGAAGCTGTCGGGCATTTACCGTAACAGAAAATGTAAAAATGCGACGTTTTGGCTGCTCAAACAATTGGCAGCCGTTTTCAGACTAATTATAAACTAATGGATGAAAATTAATAAATATTACTCTTTCAACGAGTGATAGAGAGTCAACAAAATAGTAATAACAAAGGTTTACATATTATATGACCAATAGACTAAATAATACAAATAAGTACTTGCTAAGAAAAAAACTCACAAAATTCACAAAACACAAGCACAATGTACACGAATACTTGCAACCTAAAAGTAACAGAACGCTGCGACGCATATAATTAAACAAAACGCTTTTTTGTTGGCCTTGTTGTTGTGCAAGTGTTCGTGCGCATTTTGCTTTGTTATGTGAGTGTTGCGTGTTTTTCGTAGCAAGTGTTTGTTTGTATTATTTAAACATTTGATTATATAATATGTGAAATGTTGTTGCTATTATTTTGTTGACTCCTTATCACTCATTGGTGGAGCATTATTTATTGCTTTTTATGTATTAGCTCATAACTAACCCGAAGATGGCTGCCGACTGTTTGGGTGGCCGAAACGTCGCATTCATAGTTTACTGTGATAGCAAGAGTCCATAATTTAGATTTAAATGTCTACAATCCATCATGGCCATCTTTTAAAGAAGTTAACCGAACCTTGGATAACATCTTGGTCTGTAACGTCTATATTTATACGACATTATAGGCGGCTGGAGCGTAGTACTGGCCGTAATACCTTTTTTGTATTCTGTATGACTCAAGTTTTGGAGCCTACTTTGAGTCATATATTTCGATAATACAAATAAATTAATCAGAAATGTGTCACAGGTTACAGGTTTGTTAACTGCTTCGTACTGAAGCAACAGTAACACAACAACAACAACAACAGTCGTCGTCGTCGTCATTATTATTATTATTGTTGCTGTTATTACTATTCAGCTCCTATAGATTTTAGGTTTTTATAAACAATGTACTTATTTTGAAAGCTTATGATATACTGAATCATGTATGATCAATCGTATGTTATTACCGCTTAAAAAATAAATTGTCCAAACATGTAGTTGGACAGTTTATTTGGTTTGGTGTATGGTGATAATGGTGTTACGCAGATAACCTCAATAGCAACACCTGAATTATTGTCTCTTGTTTGTTTCCAGATACTGAATAAGGACGGAAACGGTCATGAACTACAACCTGAACATTACTCTTCGAGCTACTTGTGAGGATACGCCTCACTTACAGGTTAGTTTAATTATTTTTGTCGAAATAGACCTACGTATTATGCTCAGTACAACACACGCTCTAATGAAACCAGTCATTTCAAAACATGGTGTTGAATTAAGTGTCCTGAAAATAAAATTATATCATTGCATATAAAATATCTAGTATTTTTCAATTATTCCAATTTATATCTATTTTAAATTCATTTCTAAACCACTTTTTCTGGTCTTTATGTTTTTTTTAGTCAGGTTTTAACGACCGAGCCCCACATAAATCACAGTTGAAAGTGAACGATCATTATACGCCTAAAGATTATAATACGGAAACTTCAGTCTATGCATAGAAGTTGTGACTTTCTTCTTTACGGATACAACTTTTTGGTATGTCTATACCTGAAAACTAAATAACAATACATTTTTAGGGCCTCAGACAAATATCAGTGAATATTTTAAAAATAAAGACGACAATGGCATTAATTATGACATTGATGTTAAGTTAGGAATGTTCCAGACGATGTGTGGAAAATCAACCGTATTTTCGTAAACAAGGTACGTCGAGATATAAAATTAAAGTTTTACGAAGTTATGGTAGTTCCTGTACTGTCCTGTGGGTGTGAATTATAAACAGCAACAAAAAAAGACAACAATATATAGGCCTCGGAAACAGCATTCTTAAGAGGAATTAAAAGGTGTTTTAAACTTTACCGTATAAAGAATGAGGCCATAAGAGAAGAGTTACAACGTGAACGAATAATTAAACGAGTACAAACAACGGTGGAAAGAGCACTTTAGAAAGAACGTCAGATTCTAGACTGGCCAAACAAGTCTGTAAATACAAACCTATAGGGCACAGGTGGATGGCTAGAAGATTGTTGAAGGCGGAACAGGCAGCACGTTGCCTACGCGGTGTTGTGAAGATGATGGTGATGAAAACGACAACGGTGAACGTAAGATTCATTTAAAAGTATATTTTTAAATACTACACACAAGCAAAACCCAAACATAGAAGGAAACCTCAGTTACAAAAGCTCATTTATAAGCTGTGGAAAAAGAGAAAAAGGTTTGTTGTAACATAACGCTTTAACACACGTTTTATCTTTCCAAACGTTTCGGATGTGTCTAACGCTTTCATAATTTCGATCCAATTTGTATCTAAAGACAAACGGACTTCTACCCATTGTGACGCCATGTTCACCAGATGTTTCAACCATACTTACGGTAGCCATCATCAGCTTCCTGCTCCTTGAAAGCTAACCTGACTTCCGATTAGTAGCCACAGTTGGAAGTAACGACAACTTTCAAGAAGCAGTATCAAGAAGACCGGCAATTGTGATCGAAACGTACGGTGGATGTGACTTCTGAAGGTTTTAAATAGAATCAACACCGCAGTTTGAGAAATTTTGAGTATTTTATTTATGTCGTGTCTGCGGAGTGTGTGCTTTTAGCGTTGGTGAGAGTTTACCAACAAAACTGAAATTAGATTGAAATTTACGGACTACGCGTGTTTAATGAAAAATAATCTTGTTTTTCTACACTTCAAGGATTAGGCGATGTGCCTGTCCGACTTCACGTTATCAGATCCATTTCCGTCTTGGCCTTCCTACATCTCTCCTTCCAGAAGGCTTGTACTTGTTTACAGTTACTGGTATTCTATTCTGGTATCCATGCGACCCAAATGCTGTTTGCATTTTTCCCTGTATTCTTCAATTTTCTCATTTAGATTGTATATATTTAATTATTCCCGTATATCTTCAATTCTCATATTATCCCTTCATCTGCAATCTTTAATCCTTCTGAAAAATCTCAACTCTGCTGATTGTATGTTGTTTTTATCTCTTTGGTTTGTAATCATGGATTCACTGCCAGCACTGGAACAGCCATTGTTTTATAGAATTTTAATTTTGTCTGGAAAATAATATAAAATAAATTTTATGTTATAGTTATATAGTGTACTATCAATATTGCTTTCTTATGAACTGTTGAATCGTTTGAGTACTGAGGATTATTGCAATTACGCATGCTAACTCATAACTACGCATGGTTACATGATTAACAAAATAGTTATTCAAGTTACTGGTGGAATAATATCGAAGCACTACAAAGAAAACTTGCGCATGACGCATCCTATAGGTTACCCTGAAGTACACTAAAAGATACATATATATATATATATATATATATATATATATATATATATATATATATATTGTAGCATGACAGATAATCCACACAAATACATTACTCAATGATCATTAATAAAGCTCTAATATATGGCATATCCAGATGAGAATCAATTAAAAGGCACTATTAATTAATATACTCACAAGAAAAGTTAAAATAAAGAAAAAATGTGCAAATAATATATATACTACAAATTTAAAAACTCAGAAAACTAAAAATGTGAATAACAAAATTACCCAGGTAAGATAGAAGCAGGCAATTAAGATACCCCGACAAAGAAACCAGACCAGAAGAAACAAAAGCATACACAGCGAAATGGTACTGAAGAAAGAAGAAAGAAGGAAGAAGAAATATAAAATGAACAAAATTACTGAAGAAAGAAGAAAGAAGGAAGAAGAAATATAAAATGAACAAGAATACTGAAGAAAGAATAAAGAAGAATGACCAAAAATACTGAAGAAAGAAGAAAGAAGAATGACCAAAAATACTGAAGAATAAGAAACCTGAGAAGATCCACTAGAAAAAAGGAAGTGAGACAACCCATATAAAATAGAAACCCCATAGGGAGAGAACCCAAAAACCCCAAAAATAAATGAATGTCCAAAGTGAAAGTATAACACCCCAAAAAACCATATCACAATGTAAAACTGACAAAAACCAAAAGTGTTAATAGTATTAAGTAACAGTGCATCCAAAAAGTTATTGTTTAGTTTGTATGAACAAATCTTCACAGTCCCCCATGGTTGAATATTTCATGTTATAAAGCTAGAAAAGGACTAGTAATAATATTAATAAATCACCATGGACAAGTGAAAGTTATCGAATTATAACTGATAAACTTTAAAAAGGTGCATGAGTTGCAGTACAAAGTAATAAACTTTAAGTGTTTTGTGAACAGTATCTATTTTGATATGAAATAGTAATATTACTAATGAAAGGCTACTGAAGCTATATGAACATTCCATAGAATGAAATAAGAAACAGATAGCCAGTGTTATACTTTGAGAGGGGGAATAAATCTTTTAAAATTGGGAAATACAGAGCAGACTGTTAATAATTAGTTTTAAGAAGTGTTAACCATTATATGGAACCAAGATGTTATGTTCCTGTTCCATATAATAATTAGACAAATAAGAATTATTAGTAAGAGATATTATTGTTATAAGCTGTTATTTTGTTGTCAATTTAAATTTGGAATACCCTATCTAAAAGTAGATATCATTCCCAATGTTATAAAATATTTTTAATTATGTTACTAGGTAATCAATACACATAAAAGGTATTATTCAAGGTACCAGTTTTGATAGAGATAGGTGTTATATTTTAATTGTACAATCAATAATCACTGTTATACCAGTCAAAGAACTAATTGTTAATAAAGTATATAAGGATAAGAAGTCAGAGAAGGATATAAAATAACTACATTGGTAAAAATTTTGCAAATAGCAACACATCAAATCTAGGCCATGTAATGAATTTAAACTGCAGAATAATTAATAAATCTAGTCTTATAAGCCAGTTAAACTGACAATATTTATGCAAGATAAACCCAACATATAGTATACCATGTAAATAAGGCTTTCTAAAGATATGGTCATTATATAAGTAAATTATTTATTTATCTAATAAAATTACCATTAAAACTGGAATGGACTAACTGACATTATCATAGGAGGAGTCATAGACAAATGAATTGTATTTAAAAACCATCATTAATAAACTAAATTGCAATAAATTAAGTAAGAATAGACAATTATATCAATTTCAGATTTAATAGAATAATAATTATATTAGGGAAAATGGCTATTATTTGCTTAGACAACAGGAAGTATACTTTTAGGCCTACCTTCCAAAAATGTAATAAATATAATTTTCTAATGAAACTTTGTAACACTAAATTAATTACTAGCAAAATAAGCAGAATAGAATAATGAAACCGAATATGTATTTAATATTTCGTACAGTTAACTAATAACGAAATTATTTTCTGAGCATAATGTATCAAAATAAAATGTATCGGAAGCTAAGATAATTTGAAACAATGTATAAGATATATTAAATAGGCTAAGATTTTCAGGAGACGAAGGAAATCAGAACAGTTCATTATTATACGTTGACGAGTGCACTTAACGTGACTTTTTGCTAGAAATAACCTTTAATGGCTGTTATGTTATAAACCGAGTTCAGTGAAAATTTGTATAAACTTATTTTGAACTATTTTATTTATTGTGAAGTGGTGAAGTTAACCTATGAACAGTGTAACACCAATAAACTGAACCACATAAACTAATTAAACGAGATAACACTAATATCACACCATATACAAACGAAAATTCGAGGTTACAACCGACACACATAGACACAATGAGATATATCCAATAACAACATTTTACACCAAGTGAACTATTCCATCATACACCAGTGACATTCAAATATATCCAGGACTATCATATACAATTGCTGAGACCATTTACACGAAGAAAGGACATCTTTATTTCAACAAAAACTACGTCAAAGTTAGAGGCTTCATCGCGCATGCGTCAGTCGGCCATTTTTATCCATTCTCACTGCTGTGGAAAAACGACATTTGGCTGCAATTGGTTTGAATAAAAGTCATATATAAACTTTTATTATTTCTAATTATCATTGTATTGTTTAATATTAAGGCATTTTATAATTGTAAGTGTTATACTTTCCTGCCCATAACCTTCTCTGGCTATATCTTAAATAACCGTTTAAAGAACCCTATTTTTATAATACTAATGTAAACTGTTTATATCGACCGGCCTTGAGTGAGTCGATACTACATTGTAACATCGATTTTAATCGAACAAATTCATTATTTTTATTAATAAACGTTCTGTTTTGGTAATTTGGAGTTGATTTTTATTATAAAAAGGCTTAACAGGTAAATTAATCAAGAAACGCAACTAACCGAAAGGCGGTATATACGAAACGACAACGTTTCAAGAAGAAGAAGAAGAAGAGAGCCGTTTTTTCGCCTAAACTTGGAGTTAACCAGATTTTCTTTTAACAAAATTTACTGAAAGTGACACTATTACCAAAATAAACACAATACCATCACATTTCTAATTACAACCAATAAACTCGATTTGTTCCTAAATGTTAAGAACCAAGTTACTCAGAAAACATTTTTTCAGAAAATTTTTTTTTTTAATAAATTTTAAATTTATTTTTATTTTCAAATTGTTACAACAGCAATTCACACAGATTTTATTTTGTAACCACGAAGACCAGGAACGTTACCAAATTGACGTTTCTAAAGTGGAAGATTCTAATACATAAATTAATCTAAAAATTTTGTTTTATTACAATATATATATATATATATAAGATATGAGGATATAAACATTAGATCGGTAAATAAAACTCAAGACGGCAAAACTGTCAAAAACACTTTTATCACGTTTGCTTCGGATTCAGACGTCCAATTCACATGGGAGGTGATACCAGGTGAATCTAATGTCTGGAACGCATGGTATACAAAAGGGGTCCAAAATTTCCCTTTGGCAACAAACGGGGAAAACTTAAATTGAGCGAAACAACCGGAAGATATTCATACGAAAAGTAGGCGACAGAAGATACGTAGATACCCCTAGATTGCAAGAGGACTGGAATGAGTATGACAAGACTATGTATATAATCTACTTTGTTTTCTTTTTAGTTGAGTGATATGTTTGAACGTTAATCCGCTAAACAAAAAGTCAAATTGTGTCACGGTGAGAAGCTATCATCCCCCATCACTCCCCGTGCTCAGTAACGTTTACCTAACTCGATTGTTAATGACGTAACCGGCTCGGAATTAAGTCGTCTACATCATGAAAAAAAAGCAACAAGCAAATTTGTTTCCAGCTATACATTAGATTAATTACAAAAACTTGAACAGGTAGCTAATAGAATTATATACTGCAGTGCTCTCAGATCTCTCTCCGGATATAATTGGATTACTGCGTGCTACCCCTCGCAATGTACAGTACCGTATGTTGCAGCTGTTTGATAATGTTTATATTGGCCAATCCGTTTTTCTCCAATTAAATGTTCATTATCGGAAAACCCTGTTTTTACTCTGTGAAACATATATAGAACACGCGCGCACAAGCGCGCATTGAGATAACCAAACATACTGCAACTGTTTGAGGAAAAGTCAAATTAACAATCATCAGAATTGGCACGACCGCAGTTTGTAGAATTAATTACGACAGAACATCCCGCTTTCAGTAAGAACGAAATAATTACCAACCGATAATCGCATTATAATTACGTACAGGTCGAGTACACGCAGCGTTTAAACTGTACATGAGTTCACGGAAAACTACAGTAATTTCATTAGATACAGGAAAATCTGGCAAAATTTTATAACTAAAATGAGAAAATATAGTAAAACTTCACAAATTAATTTAACTTCTATCTCTCTTTTACAAAATAAACGTCTCGGTCTAATGATTCTCTGAAATAAAGTTTCTATGAAAATTTTCTATAACAAAATTTATTCTTGATGTATATGTGTGTGTGTCTGTGTGTTTACTTTGTACTGTTCCATTTTTGACGTTCAACTATCAGCGTTATTATTATTAACGTCTGATTTACTATTTATTTACAGTACTAAACTTATGGGACGAGTTTAGGACGCTAATGTGTACCCCCATCGGTAAAGTAATTGTATGCTCACTGGTCGTTTCACTTTTGCCCCCCTATCCGAATGGTCTCTGTCATTTTCACTAGTCCTTGTTACTAGATGTAACATATCGCCTGTTGGATCTAGTCAGACAATCGCAGTGACGACTCTATAACCCAGTAAACGTAATTGTTTAGTTTTAATTATGTTTGTAAACCTCCGAGCCCTCACGATTGAGTAGTGACCGGTAAAGCATGGTCTGCACATCAGTCTTGAAAACAGAAGCAGTATCGGTTGTAAAATTTGAAGTTTTGCTTAATGACAAAGTGAACATGCAACAAATCTAAAAATGTAAATACACAGGACCATATAGCGACAAGATACCTGCAGAAACTGAAATACATCAGCGAAGTCATAAAATCAAAAAAATAATAAGACACTTTTAAATTCATTGGAATAAAAAACATATATCACAAGAATAGAATTGTAATTGTAATCTAAATTGTAGCCGTAATTGTCTGTGTGTGTTTGTTGCAAATTAAGGCTGAAAGTATACAGCCGATAATCCGTACCCCTGTAGTAAACCCTTATTGGTAGTAAATTACTTTGTGACGCATTTTCCTGCTTTCGAGTCTTCTGTATTCATTGAATTGTAAATATTCATTCCTTTTCATAACGACTTGATTACCTTAGCAAACACGATGTCAATATGAGACTGATTCAGTACGCCAATCAATTTCTTGATTGGCACCTTATCGTCTGCTTTCCTAAGATCAATAAAGACCGTGTAGATTACTCTGTTGTTTTCTTTTTATCCATAAGTTGACTGACTGTGAACAAGTTATCCACACAAGATCTACTGGCCCTTACTTTGTGTGTTCGTCAACCAATGATTTTTAATACATTGCTCAAGGTACGGTACCAAAACCTGTGCAGAGGTGGTACAAATATCTGGAATTACCCGCTAGTTATTAGGATCTTTTTTACTGCCACTGTTATGTACTCGAGGATCTTCTTTTCTCATTGTTTAGCTCATTACCGTTGACACATTGACTTAAAAGCGTCAACATTTTAAATAGTTCCGCACTTGAAGCACTTAGGCGGGATAGCTAGTCCAGCAGTTTTTCCGTTTTTATTGTTTGTTTTTTTTAGATGTCTTGACACCATATCACTACTAACATTAATAATTTCTCCTCTTTCCCAACACGCAATACTTCTCCTACCTGTTCCTCTCATATGTAATCATGTAATGGAGAGCTTTACTAAGAACTCTTCGTAGTGATGTTTCCGTCTGTTAGTGGTTAGTGTTTTTTGTTCCGGCGCAAACACCTCAATGCTCTCCAGGTCGGGTTCCTTTCAGATGACTACTGTCGATTTGTATACGTCAACAAATTTGGTTCAGTTCCTCACGTCAACTTCTTTTCATGTGCGATCATTTTGCAAACCGTTCCTTTAATTACCTTCTACTCTAATCTACTCTCCGGTCTTTATGTGTTCAGTAATTTCGAATAAAAGTCCATATCTGATCTTATGTTCTCCAAATGTGTACTGACCCCTACTTCTGTTTGAGCATCTACTGGTCTTGTCTAATGCCTCTCCTGCCGCTGCGTGTACAAGATCATTGATACAATTACTTCATTACCATGTGCTGTTGACTCATAACTTTCACACTTTTTCATCCAACCTTTGTTGGTAAAGTTCTCTATTCTGTGCACATTTAGACTTCCATCGTTTTATTTAGGATTTTTAAATTCATCTATTATCTCATGGTCTGCGACCCGGTGATTGCATTGCTCATTCCTTTAAATGTTATGAGCATCTTTCTTATCACTATATACTGACCTCCTCCTCAGTTTAATGTTTCCGATTTTCTCTTTCATTAATATTTGGAGGTTAGTCACTCTTATTACTGAAACAAGTACGAATGCTTATAATCAAAAGAGTTGTATTTCGCATAGGAATAAGAGACACTGACTCCCCAAAATATAAGAGACAAAGAAACCAAGTACACCTTTTTACAGACAGTGTGTGGATCGCAACCATAGTATGGGTGTCTGTGTATTTTAATACCCAACACTTTAATGCTCCTTATAGTTTAGTTTGTAATTGTGTAATTCGTTGTTAACTTCCGTTGAAGTGAATGCTGAACACAAGTGAATTTATGGATTCCTTTATAACTACAAAAACATTCTGAGATGGCTCTGTCACGCAGTTGTGGAAGTTTGGTTTAAGATTCTCCATATTTACACACTATAACGTCACAACGTCACCACCTTCAGAACCAGTCCTTCTGTTCAGAATGTTCTGTTCTGTTCCACCACTTGAGTTGCTTACAGACAAAATTACTTTATCCAAATTGTCCATAAAATTGTTTTAGTCATAATGTGTACGAGCGTATAAACCAATCACAGTCAAATTCCTTCCTTTGGCGTTCACGTCTACTTAAGCCACCAGGCTTAACCACCATGGCCACATTGTTTCACTAGTATTTATAATTGTTACAATTGCTAACTTTTAACCGTCTGCACTGCGCGCCATTATTTTTTGAATTCTCTTTCGTTTAATGCCGCGTTTCTATTTTCATGCACATAAAACATTTTACAAGTGCTCGTTTTTATATACCGGTATTTTTACCACACACACATACAGTTATATAATGCTACAGTGAGACAGTACCGCATCGCTGAATGACTACATGACGCCTTGCAGTAGTATATCGGCGCGGCAGAATTACGTACGCTCTGCATCGTGCCCCTTTACGTTACTCGACTAGCCACCATATACAACTCTAATGATAACGGAGATGTTCGAAGCTAGTAGCTTATACCATCCCCGGCTCTTCATCTACCGGGAAGTCCATTGTTCTGAACGTTGCACAGTGGGGTATTTCCATTAAAAACTGTGGTTAAAATTTTTTTTGTATTAAATTGATATAAAATTTTGTAATAATTTGCTCTGTACAATTCCAAGGTATATTTATAAACAAAAAATGCATTAATGTAATTTTTTACAAATTTTATAGATTTTCTATAAAAATAAATTAATTACACACAAATAACGTATACATTCTTTACAATTATAATTAATTAACACGTCAACAAATACATTAATTATTAAAATAGAACAAGCATATTAATTTCGTTTAATCTAATGAAGATCTCCATGTTTTTCATCGGAAGATGTATCAGCAGACAGTTATTCATCTGAAGAGAGTTCATTATCCTCAAGCAAGATAGGTTCAGCCGGAAGAAGCACTTCGATAGTTTCTTTCAGAAATAGTTTTGTATTTTTTTTCGGTTTGGGTCTTATTCCTGCTAAAAGAGGATCGGAAATAAGCAGTAGTCTATTAATTACATCATGGTTACATGTTCTCTAGAAACTTTTCTAGCGTAATTTTGCCGATACAAACGAAAATGTTTATTTCTAGCCTCACTTGTTTCTTCTGACAGTTGCCCTATAGGTAATAAACCATGTTTCATGACAGTCGAACTACGAATAAGTATTTTGTGAAGTGTGGGTGTCATTGGATACCATGGATAAATGTATGTGTGGATCAATGTATAGTTTCTCTGTATCCATACAATATGTAGAAAACTTTTCAGTGTCAACTTTATGGCCACTTGATATTGCCTCTAAAATTACTTTAAATTTATGTATAAGATTTTCGTCCAGGCCTGTTATTTTAGCTTATAAGTCAGGGTTCATAAACAATTTTCTGCTTGTACTCCCATCATTTGTGTTACCGAATCCAGGCTTGGGAAAATTTACTATTAAACCCATTTTGTTTCTAAATTTTTCTTGAATGATTGCCTTTCTTTGTTTGACAATAGCTATATCAGATTTATTTTTGATTTGCCATTTGTTTACCGGCAACTTATATGACAGATGCAGCAAACTTTCGAATAATCGTATTCTTACATGCAAAATAGATAAACCAAATTTTAAAGTATCTGGATTTACATCTTTCTTTTCTGTTATATCATTAAAACTTTTAGAAGTTGCTCCACAAATGTAACATTTCATAGTTGATGTAGTGTGGGTGGCAGCATTGCACACTTTGGGATCAGTCATTGCGAGAATCATCGTGTATTTGATGGAAAACGTTTTGCCTGCTACTGTGACTTCTGTGTTGCTTAATGACATTATTTTGTTTTAAATATATTGAATTTCTTTATTAATAATATCCACGGATTCCTTAATAAAGCTTATGCGAATCGGTCGGCAATAGCGAGGCGAAGATCGTGTTTGATTTTGCCAAATGATTTTTTTTTTCATTATAAGCACCACAAGGTAGTCGTAGAGGTACAAATAAACTCTGAAAAATATTTGAATCAGAATCGAGATTACTTTGAAATGTTTGCTTAAATGATGTTGCGATCCGTCATCACCCCACATGCATGTTAATATTGATGTTCTGCAATCTTCTTCATTGCAGACGTTAAAGTTTCAACGACTTCTTGCAAATACAATAAAAGTCGCGTAACAGTATGGTCCAACAAATTTTGTAAATTGATTTCAGCATAAGTTGATGTCACTTCATACGATTCAGGTATGGGATAGCATTCTTTTTTTGCGTTTCGTAATAGAGTGTAACAAGGAAGAAAGCTTTATTGCAGTTTCTAATGATCTCAGATTGTCGTCTTGAAAGACTAGCTTCTACAAACATTGCCAGAGCACCTAATGGTGTTAATCGCTCTTTGTTTTTCAAAGCTTTTGGAATATGCCTTTCTATATTTTATTTCTCGATTAGGAGATTTAAAAATTTCTTGTATAAATTTCGAAACATCTCACTTAACTGCAGCTCGTAATTTCATCTGGGTAGCATACATTAATTCCTCCGTGTTTATCGAAGTACGAATTTCTTCGGTCTTTTGCTTCGCTCGCTACAATCGCTGAACGACTTTTTTGGCCGCCCAGATCGAGTTGTAGCAGTAGGTACTTAAAAATGTGCCCTGGAGCCAGCTATTATATTTTTAAGGAAGATATCTTCTTTACTGTGTGCAGCGATCCATCTACGTTTGATTTCTGATTATATGTACGAAATTTTATGTTTAATTTTATGCTTATGTTCTTCTTCCGAATAATTCCCACTGTTTAGTAAAACATTTTCAAAATATTCCAATTTCTTGTTAATATTTTTACCTTTAAATTGGTTCATGATGTCATAAAGTTCTCTGCGTGTCATAATTGTCACTTTAATAATGCTAAGAAACAAGCAAAATGCTTACAATAAAATTTACACAAATCAATTAGATTTTACTGTTGAAAAATTGTCCCAAATTTGAGGTTATGTTACTCAATACCGGGCGTGTCCGGGTTTACTTCTTGTACTATTATAAAACTTAATTGTTATTCTATATATTATCCATGTAAAAATTAAAGCCGGGACGCACCATGAAGTATAACAAAACTTTTCGTGTTTACATGGAATAGGTATAAACATATTACTAAGTTTTACGTCATAATTCAAAACGTTTGTAAGTAGGTAAAATGAAATGCAACCAACGCTGAAAGTTTAATATATATATTATACATACCTGCCTCCCTGCATTGCCTAGTGAAACACTTTTCACTTACTTTTATAAGCACAAAGAAACTCTACCGAAATTTTTTATTAAAAGAAATGCTGTAAATCAATATGCAAATGTGTATCAAAGTTTAAATTTTCGACTGAGCTGGCTGCCACCAGATAGCGCACTATGGAAAAAAGTAGTGTCCCATTGTTGCTCGTCTATTTAATTCTCACAGGGAATAAATTATTTGTAGCTATGTAGATTTTGAGAATACTGTCTTTTGGCCAGGTTTATGATACAAATACCCCACTGTGCGTTGGCCAGGCCCCTGACGATGTTGTGGTCTTGGGTGAGAGACGTGCTGCTGTATCCCTACGTGGTTTCCGGAAGATCAACTACCGAGGTTTTAACAGCAGAAAGAGCATCCAACTCCACCGCTCAAAGCGGACGGAGGCGACGCCCTACTGCCCAAACCTCGAGTCCAACCCAATACTTCGGAGATAAACCCGAGTTACCTCGTATCATACAGTCGGCACGCTGTGTTCAAGATCTGACTATGACCTAGTCTCCAGATTGTTCTAGCGCCTGTAACTACGCAAATTGTCTCGGCACGCGACCAAGAAAATGAAAGATTATTCTGGAATCTCAGCGTTGTATAAATATAAGGATGCAGTGGTTGGTTCAGTTAAGTTACACCTGGCGATTTTGCAAGTGTGGTTTGCAGTGATAGCTGCGGCTTATTGAGAAGTGTTAATTTGTTCAAAACTGTAATAAGGTGACATTTGTTGTTCGATAAATTTAACTTAAACTGTTGCATAAGAGTTATTTGATTTATTTGATTCATCTGTTGCAGTTAATGATTTATAACTGCTGTTTATGACTGATTTAAGTTTGTAATTAGTGACGTCATTGGTGTCAGTTATTCTGTTGCACTGAACAACACGAGGATCGCTGTGACCGTCCTAACAATATTGTCATTAGGTAGGGATATCACTACGTCCGGTGTCTGTGCATGTTTGTAGATATAGAGTCTGTGTATTGTGTAGGCCTATATTCTTGCTTAGCTATACGACAATCTGTTGGCTGATCCCGGAGAATGAGTAGCCGATTTAACGGACCAAAGTCCCAACGCGAACTTACGTCGTCTAATGAAAGCAGTGACCCGAAAATATCCAAGCAGTTTGTAGCGCGAATCGACGCAGAGTCAGCGGTATACCAACCTAAAACCTGCCAAACACTCGTTAAATCAAACTATCATTACCCAATTCTTTTACCACGTCGACACGTAAACATCGGGCCTATCATTTAAAGACAAAATATTACAGTTCATATTATTTAAGGTCTTGTAATGATGCATTATTTGTAATTCAACAAATAAAAGAAAAGGTAATTGAGCTTCGAAAACCAGCTTTTATGTTCCTGATAGATTTCGGTTTCGGGCGTGTTAAATTGATAGGGTTTGAGTGTCAGACTTGTTAAAGATGTTGCAACAACGAGAAGTCCCAACGTTACAAAGCTAATAAAAAGAGATCTACATAAACACTTCAATGAGAGTAAAAGTCAATGGCGAATTATCAGATAATATACCTGTAACAAAAGGGATCGTGCAGGGGGATTCCCTACGTCTCATACTCTTCAATGTAGTTATGGATGAAATTGTTAAGTAGGTAAAGTATATGAGAGGATGTAGGATGGGCAGAAGTGTGTTTAATATTATATGTTATGCATAAGACGTGATTCTAATAGCGGAAAATGAAAATGACTTACAAAGACTTGTGTATAATTTTAGCAAAGCATGCCAGAAATATAACATGAAGATAACGGATGAGAAAACAAAAAAAATTACAATTTTACATAATCCATTAAGGTGTAAGCTAGTGATATGACAGCATAATAGAACAAGTAATGCAGGTAGACTACTTAGGAACAAGGTTTACAAATAACAATAGGGCAGATGGAGAAATAGAAGATGAATATTGATGAAAGCAAGAAAAATTGCTGTATCCATGAATAACCTTATATGGAACAATAATTACCTCACACAAAAAGGAAAATCTAGGGTTTACAAAAACACAATACGTCCAGTAATATCCTATGCATCAGAGATCAAGCCAGATACAGCAACAACTCAAAGAAAACAATCAAACTAAGAAATGACTATTACGGATGATAGGCTACTAGGAAATACAAGGTGCGATAGGTTGCCAAACAACAGTATAAGAGAAACGTGCAATGTAACAGATATTAATTCTTGGATTGCGGAAAGAAGAAGGATATGGAATGAACACATATCAAGTATGGATGACACGAAACTAGTGAAAAAGGCAAGAGATAGCCAACTAAACACGAAGAGGAGCATTGGATTGGTTGGCCAAGGAATAGGTGAAGTGGCAGCATGTAGGACCGTTGTTATAGAACAGGACAGAGTCCTAAACAAAGAAGAAGAAGAAGAAGAAGAAGAAGAAGAAGAAGAAGAAGAAGAAGAAGAAGAAGAAGAAGAAGAAGAAGAAGAAGAAGAAGAAGAAGAAGAAGAAGAAGAAGAAGAAGAAGAAGAAGAAGAAGAAGAAGAAGAAGAAGACATTATTTAACGTATAAGACAGACGTACCTAGTCTGTCATATTACAGCAATTTAATTTACTCTAAATAGTACACTGTACGTCCAGTAACTGGAGCGTGGACTACAGTATATGGCTGTCACGGCAACTATAAACCTGCACGTTATGATAAATTGCACTTCCACGTAATTATGTCCCCGAAGAATTACGTTAAATTGATGTTACAAAATGACGGGTCATGTGAGGTTAAACGTTTTACAATTCATACTTTTACCATGTTTCAGTTTCTTTAATTAAATTACAGTTTACCGCCACTGCCAAATCACACAAATACAGAGATCCCACTCTTCGATAGAAAACAGGGAAGTTGATGAAATTAGGAAACATAAATAGTATAATTATGCAAGTCAGATAGAATTCTGTGCTGTTGTTTGGAGCAAACAAATTCTAAACTTTACTAAATTCTAGTTACAATATCGACATTTTGTGACGTAGATTCCAAATAGTAGTTATCTCTGACTTCTCGCAGTGTCGACACGCTCAGTTGGACAAGCTAGGATACTGTAGTCTGTTTTAAACTAAGTTATTTATTTTTATCGGCCATCTGAGGACGACATGGCAATTTCAATTCTTCATTCTTTGTTCTTTTCTTTTTCTCCAATATTCTTTCATCTTTTCACTGTGTCTCTTCTTCCTGTCTTCAGTCCACGTCTTCAGTCTGCGTTTTTCTCTCTCCTACACTGGACTCCTTCCATTTTTAACACTTTTGCCCGAAAAACTTCTCTTTTAATTGCTTCTTCTGCGTTTATATTATTTTGTTCTAAATCCTTTTGACTTCTTTAATCCAACTTGATGTTGACTTCTTCCCCCACAGATATTTGAAGGTCTGCTTTGTTAACCTATTGTCGTCCATTCTATATAAATGTCCAAAAAATAATAGTCTTCTTTTTCCCATTGCTTCTGTTATATTTTCTGTACTCTGATATATTTCATCATTACTTCTTAATTTCCAACCTTCTGAAGTTTTTCGTGGGCCTAATATTTTCCTAATAATTCGTCTTTCCAATATTTCTAGTTTGTTTAAATTATAATTCAATGCTAGACATTCACTTCATATAGGTTTCACTACTGTACTTTAATGCGTTATTTTCGTATTTTTAGATAAGTTATTTTATTGTATTGTGTTTGCGTGGTTGGGGACAAAATACTATGTGAACCGGCCGCTGTGCAAGAGATAACAACACAGGTAGTTAATCGTCGACTTAATTGTAAGTAAACTAAGCGTCTAGCAGGCTGCGCCACGTTGTCACATTAGAGCATGTGTACCATTATAACGAAATAATGCTCTGTTACCCAAAAAGACCCAATAGCGTTCACAGAGTTAGTAAGAATTAGCAGAAAGCGTTTGGAAAAATAAAAACTTACACATAATGTTGCGCGTTTGCTGCTCCGTTGTCTGTTTTATTTCTAAGTAATACATGGTTTTTGATTGAAATGACTTATTTTTTTAAAAGTCTGAACTATCACAAAAAGCACTCCTATCAAAATATTAAATATCTTTTTCGCACAGAATGATTTGCGCACAGATAAATAATTTGTTAAGGAAAAAACAACTCTTATCGTAAATTAGTTGATTAACGAAATATTAATCAATTGTAACGTTTAGGAAAATTATAAAACATTAAAGAATTCGTAATGATCTAGTCAATGTACGTTGTTTACCTATTATTAATATAGCACAAATCTCCTTTTTTGCCTTCTATACTTACATATGTAATGAAAATTATTAATATTTTTATGATTAAACCTATAAAAGACTAATGGATTTATAGAACTATTAAGTATGTATAGTTAGATAGGAACCATTATAAATACTGTAAGTTCAAGTAAATATAGATTTAATT
The DNA here is from genome assembly GCA_034769895.1 of Magicicada septendecula. Classification (NCBI taxonomy): domain Eukaryota; kingdom Metazoa; phylum Arthropoda; class Insecta; order Hemiptera; family Cicadidae; genus Magicicada; species Magicicada septendecula. Next base: position 87,411,936 of record CM068371.1, on the reverse strand, counting down.
GACCAAATAAATTTATTACACTAATGTTTAGTGTGCCTGATTGATTAACGGAGACTTTTGTCTGTTATACATTATGTGTAAATTGTAACATTAGTTACATTCAGACATTATGTAACCAAAAAATTTTTTTCAAAATAAAAAGTTAATTAACAATTTAAAAAAAAATCTTTTTTTCAATAACGAGTATTTTTTAAATTTTAACTATTAAAAAAAACATGGTATAAAAATGTATAATGCATGTTTACGAGACTATTAAATAAATTTACAGAAACGATATTAAAAAATTAAGTAGTCTCAACACTTGGACTACTTTCAAACAAATGCCACGCAGTTTTTTAACTTAGGAAAATGAGTTAATTTTTAATACACTTTTTAAAATAAACCTAGTTCTTTTACATAACAAAATGTATCTAATACATTTTAAGTCTGAAACATATTCCTTACAAGACAACTTATATTAACCGGTACATTACCTGAGCTAGGAAATCAACCTACAACATTATAAATGAACGTATACTTTCACGACCGGTGTTCTTCCATTATCACAGTTTTTCTGGCTGTGAGGCCGCGGTCTCAGTTGTGTTCATTCAACACAGCACCACTGAAGATGTCCGTCATCGGTGTGGACGAAACGTGTCGTGGAAAACATGAACAACTTAGACCACGGTCTAACGGACCGGAAAATTGTGATAATTATAACATTATAGTTAAAAAAGAATTAAAGAGTCGAAGAATTAAAATTGATTTAAGAAATTATTTAATTAAAACAATTAATTTAAGAAAATAAACTAAGAAATTAATTAAATGAGTTGAAGAACTAGGCCTAATTTAAAAATCGTGTAACTCAAACTACCGCACAGTAGAAGGAGAACTAGTTCGGAAGACTGAGTTGGTAAAAATAAGATCTAAAAATAACAAAAAAAGAGAGAGAATTAAATACATCTCTACTAACTCTGCCTTAACGTGAGCAACGATATCCCCGGAACCGGTCTTGGCCAGTTGCGACGAAAACAATGTTTTTACCTATTCTTACGCGGTAAATTGCGCCCCGCACTTTCACTTACTTACCGAATCTGTCATTTAGAAACGTTTCTATTCTGAACTTCGATGGGCTTTCAATTCTGCAGCTTTTCATTTGGGTGAGTAATCTATTTCTTCCAATATTTTTGTTACGTTAGGTTGGTTATGTCAGGTCAGGTCAGGTTAGGTTAGGTTAGGCTAGGTTAGGACAGAAAGTCGATATGGGAAGAGACGCGTCTGGGTTTTAAGTTCTTCCGCCCTGTGTACCGTTGGGAATTTCTTCCTCTTCCGCCTTCGAGGCTGTCGTCCTATTTCCACCTGTACCCTAGGCAGGGGCCCTTACAAATTTTCAACTATATCTGGCAACTTTCCAGTCTGAACGGATACACCAAACAACTCAAGGAGAAAATGATAAAACTGGGTGTCTCTTTGAACGATTGTGTGGATAGAAATACATACAGAAACAAAATTCAAAATCTTGAGGTTCTCTGCGGTGAAAAGAAGACGAGAAAGGGGTGGACAGTGGAAAGGAAGGCAGCGCATACTGTGCGAATGAGGGCCTTCTGGCAGGAGAAGGAAAGGAAATGATATTCGCGTGGTCCACGGTTGGCCTGTTCGTGTAAAAAAAAACAACAGCTGCATGAACTTTTTGATCAAACCTCGTTTTCGGTACCATGGATGACAGGAAGAATAATTTTATCAAAACAAAAGTCTGCTGGTATAATGAAGACAATAGTAGGACAGCAAAGATAAGGAGTTACACACACATGCAGTAAGTAAATGCATATAGGCGATATTTGAATTGTCATCAAAGACAGAGGGAGACATTTAAAAAAACTGAAAGAAAAGAATTTACATGAGGAATTAGAACGACATACAGTTACTACTATACGTAACAGAAGGGGGAAGTGGAAGCAAGCATTTGATTAACAGAACGATTCAACGCTAGGAGCGGTAGGAATTTTCAAATTTCAACCCTATGTATGCGCTGTAATTTATTCATCCCACGGTAGATGCTGCTCCTACTCTAGCCGTCAGACACTGTTGTAAATATTAAATAAATTCAGGATACGGTTCGCTCATATGACTGTTCTATTCACACACACGGCTTGAAAAATGAACGCATACGAAAAAACGTTTGGCAGTCTTTTGTAAGCGTCGAATGTGACCTTTTCAGAACAGAAATGGAAAAGTTTCACTTGTAGGCTTAACTTTAACGATACGTTTTAAGGTAAGCGTAATGTTCTCACTCTTAAAGAACAGTAACTTGCTCTTTCTGCCTTAAACTAAATTTTAATTGTATATAATATTCTTAATAGCCTATACGGTTTATATTGGCAGATTATATGACAAAGCAAGGTTTGCTTTACATCGCGTAGTAATCATAAAAGGCAAGTGAAATATAATTTTTAAAAGGTTCATAAAACATACATTATACTTTAAGCATGTCCGCACACACACACATGCACGCGCTCACACTCACACACAAGACACGTATATTTATCTACTTTATGTCGTATGTAATAAACAGTAGGGGAGAAAAACAATATCTTTGTTCACTGTTTCATACCATTGATATTACTGGCATAGCTTCGTGTTTTATTACCTTTTTTTTGCAGTATTATTGCAAATAATATTTTTATTGTTTCACTTTTTTGACATTCGTTACTTAATTTAAGATTTTGTTTGTTTCTGAATGGGATACCAGTCCCATGATTACGCTCGATAAGAATTTATAGATATATAATCACTTACAATTATTTATAATCTTATTTAAATAATTCATTTCTCTTCTTCTTCTTCTTCTTCTTCTTCTTCTCTTCAAAAATTAGGTTATATAAACCTATTCCGGCACCTATCTCATCCTCGGACGACCCTCTTCTACCAATGACTTTATAGTTCAGTACCGCTTTCGGCAATCGATGCTCTGTCATCCTTTTAAATGATCCCACCATTGTCTTCTAAAATAATTTTACTTACGTCCTCTACTTCGAGTTCTGCTCTGATATCCTCATTCCTTATTCTATCTTTCAATGTATAGTTTAAAGTACTTCGAATCTTGCACTTTGAATCTTGCAGCACTCTGAATCTTGCCGCATTTCTTTTTCGGCCTCACTCGCATATGTCAACGTGGGTATTGCAATCGTCTTATAAAATTTAATGCTTCTGCTGTATCTTGTTTTATTTCTAAAATTTCTATGGATCGTACCATAAATATTTCTAAATGTATTTATCTTTCTTGTATATCATATTAAGACTCATATCTTACTGCACATTGGAGATATTTAACACGACATACTTGTTCTAAAGTGGTGTAGTTTATAACTACCTTAGTCCTCACTGGATATTTACCTTTAAAGGCTATGATTTTAGTTTTTCACTAAAATTGCCAGTGAGTACTCTCTTGCTACTTCTTGCAATTGATACATAGCTAAGGTTTCGGCTAAGGTATAATAACAACCCTGACAGAACCCTGACCTCTGGTCCTCCTGGTAGGGGGTTGTGCAACAGATCAGTAACCTATTGATGTAAAACTTTATAATACCTACAGTACCCAAAGCAGCCTCGGAGTAAGGATTGATTGGTAATTCGTTTCTTTGATCGTAATTGTGTTCTAATGACATGCCCGATCATAGGCGTAACTTGGGAGGGGCAAGGGGGGCACTTGCCCCCAATGTTCCGAGAATTATAAAATTTTGTTTCCAGTTGTTATAAATAAAAACTACCAAATAGTCAAACAGGAGACAGTTTCTATGCTTGCGAGCACAGTAAGCACTATTTATCAACGTCTGTACTGTTATCAGACGACTAGTTGCCATACATTTATTATTCTTATTTCTTTCGAAGAAACGTGTAAGGGGAATGTTGACAGATTTGAATGATATACGTCAAAATAATATTTCTGTAAGAAAACAAAACAAACGCTAGAGACCTACACTAGAGGCTAGAGGCGTAACGTAGTCCGTTACAGTGCACATCGCGAGTCTCTTTCTTAATTCGTTATAGTTGTGATTGTTTTGGTTTTTTATGTCGATAAGTGCTGGGAAATGGGATATAAGAAACGCAAAGGAGTAAGATGACTTAATTTCTTTGATAATTGCCTGACTGGCAATTTGAAAATTTCTTTGTGTTGTGAATGATTCGGCTTACTGCTACTATTGCCGAGCATTTTGTGACAGTGTGCCTAAGGGAGAGGATGCGTTTACGAGAACTGGGTATAAGAATTGGAAGAACTGAAATTGTTTATGTTTATAGGCCTACAGTATATTTGTTCTAGGTAAACATAACTGGAAGTACAACTTATGAAGAAAGGTTTGTTGATCATTAAAAAATGAAATTGTCCCTCGTTTACTAACTAAGAATTATTACTAAACTTTCTAATTTTGTGTATAATATATTTTATTTATTTTATTATATAGATGGCCTCACTACACACTTGAATTTATGAAGCTTTACTCTGTCCCCCCAAAGTTAGGCCCCAAGCTACGCCCATGTGCCCGATTAACAACATTCAACTTTGTTTGGACTCGACATTGTACAACTTATTAAACGTAATTATTTATATTTGTTGTACATGAAGAGGTAAATTATTATCTCATCCAACTCTTTACGGATTACGGCCCTCTTAACACCTACCTCCACATGATGGGTAAGAGACGGGAACCCCGCATCTGAGTATGGCAACTCTATAGGAGGAGGACGGCGCCAAGAATACATTCTTTGAATGCAGAATGTAGCTGGCAGAAAGACAAAGATTAGAGGCAGGGATAGGCAACATTGCTTCAGACGATCCTTGCGGCAAAAGATCACTGGACGCTTATGTGGAGGGAGCCCTCAACGGAGAAAACGGAGAGAGCAGCAGCAGTAACATTCTAAAGTAAAGCAACGTATGAAAATAGAGGGAGCTTTCGCGGGCTCACAGAGGAGCCACCCTGAAGGAAAGCTGGCTGCGGTTCCAGGGTGGAGGGACGGGTGAAGAGGAGGAGTTCGGGGGAGTTCTTAGTCCGCGAGACTGGACCCCATCGTCTCCAGCACCCAACCTCGACGGTACGTAACGAACTTTTCTCGACTGTCAAGTAAACATTTATTTTAATAAAAAAGCCAATGACTAGGGTTTTTAGTCGTTTAACGACAACTCTAGAGTACAAAAGCATCAACAGCAAATGCAAAACCATAAAAAATAATAAATTTCTGTAATTTTCCTCTACGGAAGCGTTCCGTAATTTGTTGAATCCCAACAACAGAAGCAAAATACCATAAACGCAGGAGAATCCCTCTTGCCTATTTCACTGGCTACCTTTATTGATAATCTGTACATTAGTTACAGCGCAATACATGACTACTAAAGACACTCCTGATTTACTATTTCTAATGTCGGGAATAAACAGGCAAGAAAAATGTATATGATGTGTACACTGCTTTCTCTTTATAGTACAAATACACTGTATTAAGATCTTATAATTGCAGCTTATCTCCATATTTTTGCAACCTGTTTATCAGTTGATTCCAGTCTGAAACATGTCAACGTGAGAAGCGTTGCGTGATTCCGAAAGGTCTCCACGTCAAGAGAGGATTGTTGATCGCCACGTGGTCCTCCAATAACGATATCAAACTCTTAGCGTTTAAATACTTGCAATTCATTTTGTTCATTCAACAATCATGTACCCCATAAAAATAAATGCCGGTAAAATCGGTGAATGGATCTTGAATGAACCTTTGAATGGATGCCTAATATTCGCGTACAACAATAAATAATTGTCCATCATAAAAGACCCTTGTGTCTCTTCACCATCAGAAAGACCTCTCTACCAGAAAGGGCATGCCATGAAGAATTATAAAGCATGTAATAACTAATAACTAATAACTTAGTGTAATAATAAGAGGATTACACTAAGGAATATTTTGTAGAAAAGTACGTGTCCGTGCGACACGCGCTCTGTTATGACTTTATGGCGTGTAATTAATTTGATACAGTAAGCAGTCTTAAGTTTTATTTACACTTGTCTCAGAAATCACCCTCGTAACATTATAATTCCCACGTGAAAATACAACTTGTATGCACAGTACACAATAAGGAACAATGACGAACTAAATATATTTACTAGACAGAAATTATGAATGAAGAATAAGAAATAACCAGGAAATAAATGAGCTATTGAATCATGAGGACATTGGGTGAACGATCCCTAAAGGCTCAACGAATACAATGGGTAGGTTACCTAGAGCAGATAGATGATCAGCGTGTGCAAAAGAAAACCTTAAGGGCGCAAGTCTATAAAAGCACAAAAAGGGCCGACCCGCACATAAGGTGGTTGGATGATGTGCTAGAAGACGTCAGAAGAATGAACATGAAGGGTTACAATGAGATGGCAATGGACAGAAGACTTTGAATAAGACTGGTGTTGGAAGCCAGGGCTCGCGTTGGGCTGTAGTGCTGAAGAAGGAGAAGAAGAAGAAGACGGCAATTATAATAAATAAATACTTAACATAACGTGTGATACCCTGCATACTATCCGGGCTCTGACTGCCTGTTTTCTGCTCTGCTATTATAGAGGACATCCTCAATGACGTAACTGCCGGGAAGCCCAGAACAGATCACTCAATATTCGACAACCCTCACAATATTATGTAAGGTGCTTACTTGTATTAGACAACGTCGGAATGTTCTGTCTACTTACAGAGATGTTTTACGCTCGCGTTGTTTAATTACGAGTCACCGATTACAAAATCAACAACCTCTTAATGTTCTACTACCCGTTGTCGCAATAATATAGAGTGTATTCCGGTTAAAGGGGTCACCGGTTATTAGGGACAGCCACTTTATTGGGCCAATATTAAAAAAAAAAAAAAAACCAGGATTGCTCATAGAAAGTTGCTTCGCTTAATACGACTGGCCCGCCGGTTATTCGGTCCATTATGGCTCAGTTTTTCACTTGTTAATTAGAAGTAATAAGCTATTTTTTGGGGGGGGATGGGGAAGGCGTTATTTACACGAGTAGACTAGCGAGGGCGACAGACCATAACAATACAGTACATTCTTAACAACAACCCGACGACATGTGTTCGGTTTCGGACTGCCTGTGTTTGTCCTTGGCGACATACCATAACCCAAATACAGGGACCGCTAGGGACTCCAGAATTCTTAAAAATACGCCTACTCATACTATTTCATTATGCTGTAACTATAGTATTATTATACATTTATTCGACCTACTTTGTTATTAACAAATCTTGTTATTGCTGTGTTTACTATAATTTGTTGAGAGTTAGGGCCAATATTTGATTTTTCGTTATGAAGACATTTCGGTTTACTTGTTAGAAATTTCAGATAATAGGGCCAGGCGCTTAATTGGACCGACGTGTCCCGATAAAACGGAATCCACGTATATCTTCAACAAACAAGAATGAAAGAAGATGTTTATAGCAACATGTGATATTACAAACACCGTTGTTTAAAAACTGTAATGCAAATATTAAGTACGAAAAAAAAATACTGTTGACTAACTGTTACCTAGTCAAGCAGTTGATTAAAAGTATAAGAAAAACCAACTGAGTAGCTGCGGCTTGAAAATCTGGAAAGATTTCAGCTAGAAATTGAAAGTTCTTTTGGTAAAAAATTAAAGCAATTTCACGGAGGATCGATTAACTTGAATCGCAGCCAACGAGAGCTGGTTGCCAGAAACTTCGCAGGAAAGAAAATTGGTTCGAAGTAATGTACTACACTAGTTTCCGGCAATTTGTTTTAGTTTTTGCTTTCACTGCTAGTTTCGTCGACACCACAGTATTTCTATTTACCGCGGTTTCTGTGTTTACCGGCTGTTATCCGACACATTGTACTCTTTATGTCGCGTCATTTTATAAACTAAGAGTGGTTTCACTTGAGTCGTTATTGTTCGGCTGATATTCGTTAAGGATTTAACGACCGTCAAGTTATCTGTTATTGGTTTCAAAAGAGATCACTAGTTTCATAAAGCTCCAATAAAGTTAACGGTCCTTAAAATTGTTGGTCAAATTAACGGCTTATTTTAGAATGTTAAATAACTAGTTAATGCCGTTAAAACAGCAAGAATTAACCTTAAAATTATCTTCGATGTCATTGACACGTGTTCCATTAAGTAGTCGTTCGTGTATTTTTTGAATGGTATGTGTAAAATGTATAGGCCTATTTGTTCGAGTCCGTGATCTGGAAATTTTTAGTTTTTATTTCGCTACTGTTTGCTCTCTGCAAATAAAATGTTAATATGAAAATGTTAGCAAAATATGTTTAAAATATATAAAGTTATATGAAAATATTTAAAAATTGTTTTAAGTATTTAACATAATTGTTATTCTTTGGATAGAAAAAATACAAAAACTAACAAGTGGAGATGGACAGAAACCATAAAAGCAATCAGTAAATAAAATTACAAAATTAAAAAAAAACAGTATATTTAACAAAAATTACAGTATATGTAATGAAGTCATTCAGCCGAAGCCAGTATTAAGTCACATTGTAAAGTTATTACGTAATGCGATTTCTTATGCCGACCTGAAAAACATCGATTTTGATCATGATAATCAGTTATCATAACGCTGCGTGTATTCGTGTTTAACAAAGGTTAAGTAATGGAAGGAGCACGATGTTGGTGAGCTCCGAACAGCTGTAGAAGTCGGTAACAATTTTAACGCTGGTTGTCAAACGGTCAGTTACGAAGAAGTTATGGAGGTTCATGAAACGGGACATCTGAGGAGTAGTTTTGACAAACGAATGAATACTTACAAAATTAGTTCATAATTTTAAGACGAAACTCTAAGCTTGTTATGATGATATTCCTCACGGATGTGAGACGTTTGATCAAGCCAACTATGTCGTAAATCCATATGTATCTGTAAGTTTTTGTTTCCTATAGGGCATTCCCCCCGGCATCATCAGAATGCATGCATAGGATACTTAATTTAATTGCACAAAAGCGAAACTAACAACAACTTCTATGTGTCACAGAACAAAAAATCTCTTCCATTTTATTTGTGAATGGTGTAACTGGCTCGGCCAAAAGGATGATAGTAGGAAACTTTGATGTAATAATGTGTTCTAAGAAATACGGCACTTATCGCCTCTGCCTCTGTGCGCCAATCAAATTTCAACGTTAGTAGGTAAGATGGGATTATTGTTTTGAGTCCACGTTGACCAGGCGTTTCCACAATTAGTATATTATTCATCGACCGCAGCTTATCACCGCCAATGGAGGCTGTACGTCGTGTCGTCGTCATTCTGCTGTCGGTGTAGCCGTTGTTTGATGAAGTGCACAAACACGACAACAACGTAACTACGTTGAAGCGAGATAAAAAAATTATTTATGTGTGATAACACTTGTTTTGATGCCTATGGATAATAATTTAAATAAAAGATTTTTATGAGCAGTGTGTACTTTAAATATGTGTGTTTTTGTGTGCTCGCAACCATACGCGTATACTGTAATCTTAGAAACACAATTGGGAAAAAGTAATGCTAGTTTGAAATTAAGAACAATTTCGATTTCAACGTCACCACTGGAAAGCACTCATGCTCAGCAGGTGGAAACAGTGACTAGTTAGACCTTTAAACTTTGAAGAAGCTTGCGAAATGTCGGGTGACTTTAGAGCGGCAGGAGGGGGAATAATGTTGTACATCCCTCGGCCTTATGGCTTCGGTAAGGGGAGAGAAAAATTAAAAAATTCTGAGAGAATTTTTTGCAATTTATTCAGCTATAGCTTCATTGACCCAAGGCACAAGAAAACTTTAATAAATGTAGAATTTACCAGGTAATGATGTTGAGGGGGGTCAGAGTGCAATACGCTACACACCAAAGTGCGCCAGACATTACGTTGTCTAGGAAAAATCCTTTCTGAAGCTCGTCTCCCTTGTGTACATTACTTACCCTATACTACTGTTTATAATTCCTATTGCACGGATGAAGAAACTTTCATGGATATATTCAGAAAGTTCCACGAACTGTTCTCATCGTTAAAAGAAACTTCAAAAGCATGGCTCTTTACTAAGTAGTCAGTTTTAAGCTGTCGGTACTTGAAACCGTGCATTTTTGTTCATAACGCCTACGTGGACGGCGGCGGCTTTGGGTTCTTGGCTAAATTCACTTTTTAGGAAAAAGGCGAAGAATTCAACAATCACAATAAGTTAGTTCGTTATCAGTACTGTTTGTTTCATTAACACTTGTACTGTATGAATTTAGACAGTAAAATTGCAAAACACTAGACAAAATAATTTTTGTTCATTACAAAATTGTATTTTATCATGAACGTTATTCTTGATATATCATTGACTGGATGTAGCGTCACTATAGGTCAGACGTCACTTTATGTCAATCGTACGATACACAAAGATCTGTTTTGCAAAACGGTGGAGGACCTCAGGGGGTGAGCCATTTATGTACCTCAACAACATTACTAATCATGGCCTATGTCCGGTAAAAAGGTGTTATTAGCAGAATGAGTCACATTAACATTGTTTGATAGGAAATTGGAATATTCACCTCTAATTTCTGTTTTTGCAATAGGAAGTGATTTATAAAATGTCATACTGACTGCTGTTTTGTATAACGCGACGAAAGAAGAATTAAAAAATAACGACATTTTGAATGGAGTAGAAAATGAGAAATGTTTGCTGACGAGTAAAATTAAAAAGAAGAAGTGAGCTTATTGGATACACTGTGTAACGAAAAAAGCTGTGGTCCACAATAATGAAAAGAATTGAGGGTATTGTGTGTATGTGTGTGTGGGGGGAGTGGCCTGTAGATAAGCCTAGGCTTTACGTATAATGTAATAATTTACTGTTCGTGAGGCAAATCATGGATAATGATAATTGCGAAGCTTAAAAAAATGATGAAGAGGGAAGTATAGGAGATACCTAACAAAGTGCGATAAACGAATCTCCGGATTAATAGCACAAGGGGATAAAAATGATATACGAGTAGTAGGAATACAATGAGGCTGGAAGCAGGCTGCTAGGTTGGGTTGATCCAGAGTTGGATCAAATTTTTATTTTTATATTTTGCCTTCCGATTATACTTAGTTTTTACAGACACTTGACCTTCCCCCTAACTTCTCCACCCCTCCATCATACCCCACACATGTCCGAACCACACCCTAAACACTTGTTCACCACCCTTACATTGTTTGTTAGTTTACTTCTTCCTTGATTCTCTTTGAGAATAGCCTAATAAGCTGAAACAGCTGTCGGAGTTAAATAAAAACTGTGAAACGTACTAAGTGTTTATATATTTTTTTAAACCTTTGTATTAATATGTTTCATCAAGTGCCCAACGAGTCGTCAATAAATATCGTGAACTGTTTATAGCGTAGTCGGTATAATAGACTCCTTAATTAAAAAAACAAAAAAAAACAAGAAAATTATTTTAAAAGAATTTTATTCCACAGAGCCAGTTCAGGGTAACAAAAAATTCCATTTAACAAATTACATTCCGTTTATAATAGATAGGATTAATAATGAGTTAAAAAAGCATGGTCTTAACATGGTATCAGTAAACAAACTTAATCTTTTTTCATTACTAGTAAACAATAAAGAAAAATAAAACATACTAGATAAAAATGGAGTTTATAAACTACACTGTGCCGAATGCGATGCTATTTATATCGGACAATGTGGCCGTGCTTTGAAACATCGCATTTCTGAACATAAGAAAGCGATTTTAACTAATACAGCCAATACAGGTTTTACAGATCATTGCTTACAACACAATCACTTCATAGATACAAAAAACGTAACACTACTGCACAACATACAAAAAGGTAAAAAAATGGATTTATTCGAAATTTTAGAAATTAGAAAAGCAATCAAAAGTAACAAAAATTTAACATACGAACAAACTGAATTCTGTGTATCCTCTTTATTAAAAGGTGTTATTTAGTTTAGTTAATTTTTATATTTTGCATTCAGATTATGCTTAGTTTTTATAGACACTTGAGCTTCCCTTACTAGCTCCTCCACCCCCTCCATCATACCCCCACATGTCCGAACCACACCCTAAACACATGCGCACCACCCTTAAATTCTTTGTTTAGTTTAGTTCTTCCTTGATTCTCTTTGAGAATAGCCTAATAACCTGAAACAGCTGTCAGAGTTAAATAAAAACTGTAACACGTACCAAGTGTGTATATATTTTTAAAAACCTTTGTAAACAGTTCGCCTAGGAATGAAGTTTTAGTTGTCCACAGTTCTAAAAGTTCTTAGAAAATGAAGTGCTCTGTCGGCCGCGCCAACCGGAATTTAAGACTATATTTATCTTAGTTAATATTACCTTTTTAATTCGAAATTCCCCTTCTTTTATTACTAAGGGACGAGGTCGTTCCTCTCCACCGTATACACCAACGTATTAAGTACCAGACGCTCATGTGACTGACATAGCGTGTGTGCCCCCAAGAATATTGCGTGCCAATTATTGCATATGACCGAGCAAGGTCTAAATACAGTTTACATTTGAATGTGAATTTAACTGACAAAGTGTTTCCATTACAGAAAAAAATTGTAAATGCGTCGTTTCGGCCACCCAAACAGTTGGTAGCTTCAGGTATGAATAAACTAATTCATGTAAAGAAATGAATAATAATATATCAATGAGTGAAGAGAATCAACAGAATAATAATAAAATATTACATCTAACTTATATGTTATATCAAACTCAAAGATTTATTTGTACTGAATACACACCGTTACACCGATTGTCACAAAATTTTGCACAGGTAACCTTTGACACAAGGCAAAAAACACTTTAATTTGAAATTTGATATTCTGTCCCATTTGCACGATTTACACCCTTTAAATTTTGCCCTTTTGTTGACATGTATGAAGATCTGAACAACACCATAGAGACCAGAATTAATTACCATAGTAATTAGTAAATAAACAAATGATATTTAGCGGCATCGGAACTGTACCTTAATCCGATCCTGCAGTACATTTTCGATGTTTTCAATATGCGATTGTATCGATATATTACGATGTGGAAAAGAAGAAGTCTACTCATAGTAAATTGTCCTATTTCTTAATGCAAAGCGAAAGTACGCGGTGTTTTTATTTGTGAGGTTAGGTGACAACGGTTTTTGGTTTTTAGTTTACTGCTGAAATAAATAAAAGCCATGTTTGAGGAAAACATAACCTTTAATGTGTATATACAATGCTTATAACACAGTAACACTTAAAATAAAGAACCTAACGTTTTTGAGTTAACCTTGTAATATATAATCAAAAGATAAATAATACAAATAAATACTTACCATGAAAAAAAAACACAATGCACACGAACACTTCCACACCAACAAGGTCTACAAAACAGTGCGACAGTGACGCAACGAGCCATCACCCAAATGTAGTAAGAGTGAAACTAGACGGCAGGCTGCCTTTTTGGGCACCAACGCACAAACCGCTAAGGCCACCCAACAACTAAAGTGCTCTATGAATGGAACGAAGCCAGATATTTGGAATTTCACTGTTAATCTGACTAATGCAATTATTATTTGTATCAATAAAAGCGGCTCCCTTAAATCTTTGTTCGAACCATTTCTTTTCCTCACCAATACTTTTTTTTTAAATCAGTTTACAAATAGATTCCCCGAGCTTCAGAACTCGTTCATTTTGAACGAAAGACAATTATTATTAGATCAAATCAAATTAATAAATTTTAATTCTTTGAGGATGCATTTTTTTATTTCCATGTTTGGTTCATCCTACCCCTATAGTTAAAAAAGTTGCAAAGGAAACATTACATTCTTATTTTATTAAAATTCTCTTTAGATTAACACCCGTCTTGGATTTTTAAATTTATTTTTAATTTCAGTTTTTACAATTTCATTAAGTTTTAAAGTTCTCAAAACTGAATAATGTATTCAAATTTTAGTTAAAATTCTCTTTATTTCATCAATATTTTGCTTTTAATATTTCAGAAACTTTTGATCCAATTTTTGCAGTCTGGTGTCCCAAAATTTTAAAATTTCAAAACGAAACACTGTATTCAGATTTTGATTAACATTCGAAATTTTGAAACATCACATTTTTGCATCGCACTCTATTATTTTTAGTTTTTTAAATCTCAAAAACAGTAAATGCGTGGACGCTTGTGCTAAATTTAACGGAAATCGGTTGATGAATTCAAAGATATCGTGACATACTCCAAACTGTTAGACAGAGAGTAAGACAGATGCTAAACGGTCGAGTTAAAATTGAGAACTTGCATCGCTCGTTCAATTACTTACGAGTTTTATTAACCTTATTTACGTTCCATGTGTGTTACTTTTACGACGTAAATCTATATTTAATTTATTGTTGGTAAAGTATACAATTTAAACCGTAGAATCTACGTGGTTGCGTGGTTGTTTTTTAAATAATCACGTTTTAATAAATAAAACTGGTCCTTACTTTTCATTTCTTATTTGATTTCTTAAATAAGAGCCTTTGTTTTGTGAATAATTTCATGCGTTATACTCCACTTCTTGGTCCGTTCTGTTTAATTAATGCTCGAGTTTAAATTTATGTCTTACAAGATGTCCTCATTTCTTCATAATATTTAATTTTACAAAATCATATTTTATAATGGACAATTAAAAGATTAACTTTTCCTCATTTACTGCCAAATAGCCTTTATTTAGTGTGCATACATGTATAGTTCAAATAAATCGATAAACAGAGACAACATTTTGAAAAATAGAAATGTTAAATATGCAACAATGTGTAAGCGATGAACACGTTTTGGCAAGACTGGTTATAGGATGGTCAGAATGTACTTCAACCCTAAAGTAAGAAAAGAGAAAAATAAAATTGGAAATATACGTAACGTGAAGTATATGTTAAATAAACAAGCGTATTCATTTTTTAAACTTTTATAGCGTACATTCGTCGCTCGCTATATTGCTGGTAGGTTACATCATGTTAAAACGAACGAACGTCAGTGATGACTAGTAACAATTTTTATTTCCCAGAAGCTGAACAAAAACGAGCGAGGATAAAAAAGTATGTATATATTGAGCTCTCCTCCTGCCTTCCAACATGAACACAAATAAAATCCAATAAAACTGTACAGGCAGGTCGTCTAAACGGGCGTTTTCTTCCTCTATACGGATCCGATGAAAAAATTGTGTTTCGACCACATGCGTCAAGGCTTAATAAAAAAAGGAGACGTTTCTTAGATTTCCCCAGTGAGTTGTCTGTTTCGGTTTTTCCATCGTAGTACACAAAACCTCTGCCCGAACTTTACGCGTCTTGTACTTTAAATACCCTGTTGCCTTACTACCTAGTAACTTCCTGACTCTAATACAGATTGGATGGTAGGCCTATTGTTACCTGCACCGGTCTCTACGCACGTGTAAGTAGCCTCTCAATCTCGTGCAGTAACAGTTGTAAAAATTCTTGCTTTCGTGACAAAGATTTCTTTGATTTATCGAATTTATTTGGTATTTCAATAAGCAATTGGGTGTTATCGCAAGCAATAAGCATTGAAGTTTTCAGAGTCGATGTATTCAAATATGAATCATAAAGTGTGGTCTCTAAATTGAATTATTCGGGAAAGCTTGCACATGGATTATAAAAACAAATCGTTCAATATGAGGTTAGTGAACTATTGAACTCGTGGAATGGAAGCAGCCCAGTCTACGTTACCGTCTTACAGAGCGGAAGTTTTGTTCCACAAAAAAGTAATGTTATTTGACAGGGTTAACCGTTAAATTACGTTACTTGAGCCGCGTATGATACTAGGCAAGCAAGGTAACGCTGACTAAATTTTGACTGTCATTAACGATAATACCAAATAAGGCTAATTTGGGTTGATTACTCCTTCTTTCTCTTCTTTAACTTCCTTGTTAGGACTCTGTCCTGTTTAATAACAACGATCCTACATGCCGTCACTCCACCTCTTCCTAGGCCGACTAATGTTCCTCTTGGTGTTTGCCTGGCTATCTCTTGCCTTTTTCACTAGCCTTGTGTCATCCATTTTTGATATGTGTTCATTCCATATACTTCTTCTTTTCGGAATACAAGAATTAAAATCTGCTACATTACACGTTTCTTTTATACTATTGTTTGTCAATCTATCGTGCCTTGTCTTCCGTAGTACCCCCCGTAATATACTCATTTCTGTAGTTTGTCGTTTTCTTTGAGTTGTTGCTGTATCTGGCTTGGTCTCTGATGCATAGGACGTATTGTGCTTTTGTAAATTATAGTTTTGTCACAAGAATTCTCTCAGATACATACTCGATCTTTTGGTTACTGCACTTGCATATTTTTTGTGTACCATGAGTCCTACTCCTTCCTTCGCTGTACATAACATAGTCATCATGCCAGAATGTTTCCTTTCCCTTTTCTTTAGTTTCTTGGAGAGCACATATTTTTATTGTGTGGTTTTTCGGTTCTACTAAGATTTCTTGTTCACTGGTGATTACTGTATGTGATTACTTCTGCATTACTCAATTAAGGACTTTGTGCAATGTTTAAGTGCACCGTTTGAATTTCCCACACTAAAAACATCCAATTCAAAAATGTTTTTTTGTGATGGTAGTATATTTCTCTGTAACAGTTATTTAAATTTTCAACCATACTAAAAGAATAATTTAAAGACAGTTAATTGCCTAAGTTGCTTTTAAAAACACTAACAGATTTCTTTAACATTCTACAATGAAATATAATGAAAGCTTCAGTTAACTGGTACTGCACAGCGAATAAGCAAACATAAAAATTGAATTTTCTGACGCACAATTAGAAGAATACATTTATTTGTGTAATGCACATTTAATGCATTCATTCACAGTCGACCGTGTTCAGTACGACTACTGTGTCTTTGATGACACAAAAATTGATTTATACAATACAGTTAATACATTCAATCGTTGATAATAATGAATTGATCCTGTGTTCTGTAATGTCAAGCAATACAATATTGATATTGTTAATCTTGTTATTTGAATTAGCAGTCTCAGTAACTCCAACTTCGTCGTGTTTGTTTGGTAAACTGCTAAATGTCATGTTCTAGACGAGGCCTTTCAGTGTTTCCACCTGCTAAATGTCACGTTCTGGACGAGGCCTTTCAGTGTTTCCACCTGCTAAATGTCACGTTCTGGACGAGGCCTTTCAGTGTTTCCACCTGCTAAATGTCACGTTCTGGACGAGGCCTTTCAGTGTTTCCATCTGCTAAATGTCACGTTCTGGACGAGGCCTTTCAGTGTTTCCACCTGCTAAATGTCACGTTCTGGACGAGGCCTTTCAGTGTTTCCACCTGCTAAATGTCACGTTCTGGACGAGGCCTTTCAGTGTTTCCACCTGCTAAATGTCACGTTCTGGACGAGGCCTTTCAGTGTTTCCACCTGCTAAATGTCACGTTCTGGACGAGGCCTTTCAGTGTTTCCACCTGCTAAATGTCACGTTCTGGACGAGGCCTTTCAGTGTTTCCACCTGCTAAATGTCATGTTCTAGACGAGGACTGTAGGTGGAAACACTGAAAGGCCTCGTCCAGAACATGGCATTTAGCAGTTTAGCAAATAAGAACGACGGAGTTGGAGTTACAGAGACTGCTAATTCAAATAACATTATTAACAATGACAGCGTATTGCACGTGGAAAGTGGCAATACGCTTTAGGGACATAATACCAAACTATGCGAAAATTAAGGTAAATAATAATGGTGAGGTATCAACAATATTATTGATAGTTGCAGGCAAAAATAATTATTTTAACTACTTTACAATACGGACGGAGATTTGGAAACGAAACTGATTGAATAACAGATAGTTTTCGGCGTTGCTAACTTTTCGGAAGTGAAGACAGAAGAGATACGAAGATGAAATTTTATAAAGTAATGGCAATCATGGCGATCAGGTGAGGGCGCATAGGCAAAATAAAGTAACAAAATATAAATAAATAAATATAAATACAGTACATTGATTTTTGACTATTTGTTCTTTTGTAAATATTTATCGCTATAACTGTGCTTATTTTCATATTAATTATGAGGAATTATTTGCAGTGAAATGCTATACTTCTGAATAACATGTTTACCATTAACGACTTTTACCTACATATCAAAGCTTATACAAATACTTAAAACACAACTATGATACCATTGTCGACGTTTTACGAAAATTTGTTTTGCCGTTGCGGTTCACTTTCGTCCTCTGTGCTTTCGCAAAATTGAAAATGTTATTTGGATAAATGTTTACATTATACCCTAATTTAAGAGGAAATTAAAAATCATTAGGGAATACAAATAGGCCTAATGACAAAAGTATAGGGCCTGTTTCTAGGCTTTCACGGCCGGCGTCATAATTATTCAAATTATTATCCGGGCTGTAAGGCCGCGGTCTTCTATGCGTGCTGCGTGTGCATGTGCCTTTGCCACAGTACTGTGGTTTACTGTCGCACACCTTGTCAGTCGTTTCGAAACCATTCACTGAAGATGGTCTGCAAAGGTGAGGCCGAAACGTCTGATTATAATATTGATCAGCATGAGAATTATAGAAGAGAGCCCGGAAAACAATTTGTATAATTAATAACAAAATTAATTTGTCACAATTGTATCAAATAAACAAATAAACAAATAAAAATTGGTGTATAAAAAACGCGTTATTTTTGAATAAAATTAATCAAACACGCTTTAGAGTTCGAAATTGATATTTTCAATGTGCAAATACGAAATGATGTTTTTTATTGAACTAACGGATTGAAGGGGGGCACCAAAAGCCACCTTGGCCTGCTAAAAATTTCATATTGAACCGCTCCTGATAGCAGATAACTGTATTGCAGAGACAAAAGTCGGATAGTAATCGGGACATACCAGCAAACTGGGCAACGAGAAGATATCTTTAAATCTGCTTACGACCCGTAAAAATCTGAAGTAATAGTGTAAATGCGACGTTTCGGTACACGTCATCAGGGCGATTATAAATTTGATTGGCCGAAACGTCACATTTATATGTTTACTGTGACCGCAAAAGTTCAAATGAAATCTTTTAGCAGATGCACACATGTAGACCGAATATGAAATGAAAACGTTCTGGGAGAATTGGGTATCTAAATGATAGAAGAGATTAATATGGAGATAAGATGGTGGAAACAAGATTTCCAAAAATGGTTAAAAATTTAAACCAAGTGAAAACAGAGACGTAGCTGTGTCATTACTAATTGTCTAGTCAGTGAAGAAGAAGAAGAAGAAGAAGAAGAAGAAGGAGGAGGAGGAGGAGGAGGAGGAGGAGGAGGAGGAGGAGGAGGAGGAGGAGGAGGAGGAGGAGGAGGAGGAGGAGGAGGAGGAGGAGGAGGAGGAGAAGAAGAAGAAGAAGAAGAAGAAGAAGAAGAAGAAGAAGAAGAAGAAGAAGAAGAAGAAGAAGAAGAAGAAGAAGAAGAAGAAGAAGAAGAAGAAGAAGAAGAAGAAGAAGAAGAACGATTGTACAATTAAGAGGGCACTCGTAAGCAAAGTCGGTTAGTTGAAAATAATTGGGCTTCTGTAAAATATCTTGTCATTTATGAAACTTGAAAAAATATTTCATTAAGTAGTCTTTTTAATTATTTTTCTTCTTCCTTATTACCCCAGTATTACCACCAAGCGTCGCAGCGCTTCATGTACTTTCTAAACTCGTTTCCAATTTGGGCAAGGCATTTCCGTTCTAATGAGGTCTTCACTTTTTAGTAGTCGGTCTCTCAAAATACTCTATCCAAGACCTTTGTCTTCCTCTTTACCTTCGTCGTTCTGGGTATGCTTCCCTGGTGAAGCATTTTTTCCATACCTATTTTTAGTTTGATTTGGCCATTCTCAAATGATTCCAGAGCTCTCCTCTACGCTACCTCCAACCTCCACAACTGATTCTTTCAAAAACTGATTTTTGCTGATCATGTTTCTAGGGCTACTTTGGTGTCTCCCAGTTTTCCTAATATTTAATAATTTTATAAAATTTATAAAACATGATATGGATAACACATAATTTTTTATAATATTTTATCATTTTTGTTTAAACTCTGCATTTTCCATGAAAGTATAAATCTTCGTTCTGAAGCAGACGTAAGTCTATTTTTCTAAACGACTTCGTATCAGTACTACGCTGCTACAAATTCAGAGTTCGGTGTTGAAGAGGAAACGTGAGAAATTACTTTTTCATCGTTTAAAAAACAGCAGGCTTCCGTACGGGTTTGAAACAGGTTGCAAACGAATGAGCTTGTGATGGGTTAAGTTTCGACCGTCGCGTCGTTTGCTACGTCGAACTGCATCGTCTGCTGTCAACCTGCAATATATCGTTGTTATATTTCTCCCCTTAAAGTTCGCCGTCACAAAGCTAACTGAGAATACAGGACTAGTAAACGTTATTAGACTTATGTAATTATCATAAACATAAGGAGAAGGAGAAGGAGAAGAAGTAGAAGTTCAATTTAGTTACAACGCTGAATATTCCAAAAGAATGTGTGTGTGTGTGTGTGTGTGTGTGCACGCGCGCGTGCGCGTGTTTTGAACTTACACAAAACACGCGCGTGCACAACTTCTTAATTAAATTTCTGTGGGTCAAAAATCTTTCTTGCTTTTGTTTGGAGACATTCATTGTTAATAGTTTTTTACAATCCAGAGCATCAATGTTGTCCTTCGTCAAGAATCACAGCAACGGAAAAGTGAACATATGTGCTAAAGGAGCTCAGATTTCAAGACAGTCAAATCTTTACTTCTAGCATTAGAAAAGTAATAGAGAAATGTATGTAGTTACCGCTGAAAAATTGATAACCTGATAATTTTTTTGGATATTAAAACAATAGTCGTTTTCACGATATTAATTGATGACTCGTTGGGCACTTGGTAAAACATATTAATACAAAGGTTTTTTTAAAAAGATTACGTTTGTAAACACACACGTTTCACATTTGTCTGAAACAAACGTAACCTTCTTTCATTAATAATAAACAATAAAGAAAAATCAAACACACTAGAGAAAAATGGAGTTTATAAAATACGCTGTGCAGAATGCGATTCTATTTATATCGGACAATGTGGCCGTGCTCCGAAACATCGCATTTCTGAACATAAGAAAGCGATTGTAACTAATACAGTCAATGTAGCTTTTACAGATCATTGCTTACAACACAATCACTTCATAGATACAAAAGATATAACACTACTGCACAACATACAAAAAGGTATGAAAATGGATGTATTAGAAATTCTAGAAATTAGAAAAGCAATCAAAGGTAACAAAAATTTAATAAACGACTAAACTGAATTCTGTGTATCCCCTTTATTAAAAGTTGTTATTTAGTTTAGTGAATTTTTATATTTTGCTTTTCGATTATACGTAGTTTTTACAGACACTTGACCTTCCCACTAGCTCCTCCACCCCCCCCCCCCATCAATCGAGCTCACCACACATGTCCGGATACATGCCCTAAACACATGTTCACCGCCCTTACATTCTTTGTTTAGTTTAGTTGTTCACTGATCTATTTGTCAATAGCTTAATAAGCTGAAACAGCTGTAAGAGTTAAAAACTGTGAAACATACCAAGTGTTTATATTTTTTTTAAACCTTTGTAATAGTAGTTATTCTCTTTATCTACTGAACGACTCGTACACAAACTGAAATAAGTAAGACATGATACAAAAAGTGTCACATTGCGTAGTTTGGTAGTATTTTTACTTAACGTTTTGGTACTTCTTTTTCTTACGTCGAATTTTTAGTTCTAAATAATAAAACTCATATGTATGTGGTTTTGTGTAACGCAATATGTGTTTAGACAAATAATTCTTTCTTAAAAAGTATCGCCGATTTGTTTATTAAAAAATGTAACGTATTTACATGACAACTGATTGATGCATGAGGTCTATTCAGGCGGCAGCGTTTATCTACAAGGGACTTGTAAAAGCTAGTGTGGCTATATTAATGCATGTGTGTGGGTTGTGGTTACGTGGAAATAATCATATGTATTACATAATCTTTGTATATAATCAAGGGCGTATTAACGTCGGGGGGGGGGGGGGTGAACGGGAACAGACAGACCACCCACAGGTTAGAAAAATTTAACGAATTTTGTTACTCTCTTAATTTTTATGCTATTTTATTACTTTTTCAGCTGTGCACGCTAATATAGTAAGCTAGCTCTTTTTTAAATATACAAACAAGTTTATTACACAGCATTAGGGTATACGTTTGAAATATGAAATCTAGGGAAATTAATTCAGTCAAAGAGTATGTTTTAACAGTTTTTCAAAAACGAGTATTTTTATTGTATTACGAACATTATCGTATTACCGTTTACTTTAATGGAACTGGTTTCAGGACGTTATCACGCGTTTTTCATCCACTTTAAAATTAATTAATCTTAACTTGGTTTTTCTTTTGTTTAAAGCCGACCCGACCCCGAAGCACCCCCCCCACCCCAAGACAAATTCTAGATACGGCACTGTATTATATAAAGTATTTTTCTCTGTTTCGTTTTCCTCTATAACGCTTGTACGTTACCAGCATTAGTAACTAAAGATATAACGTACTAGTAATTTTAATTCTGTGTATTCAATTTTTTAGTCCTTGTTTATGTTTGCGTATAGGCTACAGTTCTATATAGACGCAATTTCCGTTATGCGTTATGCTGTAATATTTTCTGTTTTAGTGAATTTTATATATTTATTTATTTACCAGAATAATGTCGTTTCTCTATTCTAACTAAACCAAATAGGACCAGTACTATAAAACGCGTAGAAACGATATCCACAGAGACGTTTGCATGTAATGGCTTGCCGTGGGCCAGGTCGGCCGGTTCGAATTCTCAAACAGATCAAAAGTGTATATCGTTTTTTGTGTAAAATTTAAGGACAACTGTCTAGTCCTTTTTCATATACAACAAACGATTACGTTTCAGACTTATTATGCTCTATGACCTAAATATACTCACAAAATAATTGAAATTATTATACGCTCAATTAAAGAAAAAATAAATAAATAAATAATAAAAATTCGTTCAGTAAACGCCGCCGGAGCACGTCCATTGGTTAGTGTGTATCGCGTTTCTGATTGTCACACGTGCGTGCGTGCGCGCGCGAGTGAGCGAACTCCCCAGTACATGTTTGCGTCGAATGTATCCCCGAAGAGTAATATATATCTTGTAGTGCCGGGGGCGACATAAACACAGCCAGTAAACGAACAAGATACGATAAATCATTCTCTTTTCAACTGAATAAAACGTATTTATCTTTTGAACATCGGCGCGGTTGTTCGTTGCAATCAAATCACATTCTGTTTACTTCGCCGTCTCATTGTAAAAATTAATTATTAAAACAAACGTTACAACTAATATTATTTTATATGACATTCGGTGCATGTTAAGTTTTAATTATAATTGTGTGCATTTTTCTGTATTCTCGTCATGTATTAATTTAAAGTCTGATATCTAGTAATAATTTACACTCGCCAGAAGTTCATATAGCACATTATACGTGTTTTTGGTTTACACACTACACATATAATTCATTGCTTTACACCTATAAGTTTACATAATAATATATGTAATTTCTATCAGAAATAATAATACAAATAAGCTCCCTAACCGCAGAACTCGCTCACTATTTTGAACAAAATCCATTTATTACTAGATAAATATTAATATTAGATAATTTTTCATCATCCAAAATAAATTTTCAAATTTTCAAAACTGTACATTATATTCAGATTTTGGATAAATTCTCATTAATTTGATATTTCACATTGATATTTACCATTTTGTAAAAATGTTTACCAACTTTTTAAGCTCTGGCATCACAAAAGTTTTGAAATTTTACAGAATGAAGATTGCATGGAGAATTTAGTTAAAATTTCCTTTAATTTGATATCCCACATGGATTTTGAAATTTTTTCACATTTTAAAGTTTCCCGCTCCCTATTTTTGGGGAGAAATCGATCTAAAAAACAATAGGGTAAAAGAGGAAGAGTATGGATATGCATTCAATGTTTTACGATAATCGGTTCCGGGTTAAAACGAGAACTCTTTTAGTTCGTTCAGTAAATAGTATAGTGATAATATTAATTAACAGTATAATTATATAAATAATAATATAGCAATTTCCATTAATCGAAGACTGTAGTACTTTTGTCGAACTCCGACGGAAATACTGAGTAAAAGGTAACCTGAATGAGGACCTCAAAAATGAGCATTTAAAGACAGACCTAAAAGCACCAACTTTACTGCGTCGACTCCAGCAGAAACGTATTGCGTCCACGTGTGTATAAATTTCAATTTTGGTTGTTAAAACTTGTGTGTAGGTAAGAAGCGACCAAGTTATCGAGTAATACTCCTGGTCGACGTCGTTGGGTTAAAAGCGTTAGTCGCGGATGTAAAAAAACAAAGATAATAATAACTGAGGAGGAATTATTCAGAGGATGACAGAGATACGTGTGCCTAGACGTTGAGCAAAATTCAAAGCGGTACTCACCCTGGTAAACGTTTCATGTCACACCCGCGGAAACTTAGAATTACCTAATATTGACAACTAGCGTATATCTAAAGAGACTGGATTGATTATTATTTTAATGCAGTTAGTGAAGTAAATAATTAATATACAAAGAAATGGTCACAATTTTATTTGACATTTCTGTACCACATAACAATCAAAGTCGTTTTACAATAGGCTCTCTATAGTTACTCGATAGCCACTAAACACAACAAATAATACAAGCGACCAAATTAATTAATTTACTAGTCTGTTGTCCATAAATACACGCCGATTGATTACACTTCGTTTTAATGAGTACTGAACTCGTTTGTGCGGTCTGAACAGCCAGTTCTCGGAACTAACTGATTTATTCGCAATCGCACATTAATTATATAACCCAACCAAAGTCGTCTATGGTGTCAACTAGTTCTATGCATAGTCTCATATTAGTTGACAGCAAACATACACACGATTTCTTAAGCTCTGAATTAAAGCTAATGTGTTATCTACTGTGTCTACAGGAAGTTTATGGAACTGCAGTGGAAACTATTCCCTATACCTCTCTCTCTCTCTCTCTCTCTCTCTCTCTCTCTCTCTCTCTCTCTCTCTCTCTCTCTCTCTCTCTCTCTCTCTCTCTCTCTCTCCAAACACACACACACACACATTCTGTCTCTCTCTGCTGTGTTGAAATATATTATTGCGCGTATATAGCTTTGATGCATTTTTTCGGACCAAGTATTATGTGGTCAGAACAGCCACACGATTGGTGTATCACATGATTGTGTGTCATGATTGGTCACCTCACACCCCACATCCTGCACTACCTCCCCTGCCTCACTACGATCTGCGCGAACCGTTTCACGTCTTACCACTTCATCTGTAACAAGAGTTTTTTTTTATTACAGGTTTAGTCATCTTTTTATTTGATTACTTAATTTCATCTTTTGTAAAGTTCGTAAACTTTCTTTCGTAATAAAGCTCCACCTTTACAAAAACGATTGTTAAAAGTAAATAATGACCATGATTTACCTCGTATGGTAGAAACTACTTGAAGTCAATCAAGAGGGCAGACCGGAGAAATTCTACATTGTTTACCTTGATGAAAAGCGGGTTCACGAAGAACGCACAAGTATGGATCGCATAAATTCATATAGAGCCAGTTAGGATATGTTGACGGTTACGACATAACGTATAACCTATCTGTAATCAAACATTATGTAGATGTTGAAAGTGGTAAATGAAATGACTGCAGAGAAACTGCGTGATCGTGTTGAGCGTAATTGTAGAAGAACATAAGCGATGGTATCTCGACAACATTGTTGTGTATAATCTTAGTAGTACCGCTGACAATAGTGATACACGTTATGATACAGACGCGCAATCAATCGAATTACTCTCTGACAGCAACTGATTATTGACAGTACCGGTATTGTGATAAATAATTGTTTTAGTTTTAAGTAAACTTGCGATTTTTAAGCAAGTAGCTTTTACTACTGCTACTACTACGGATTACGAAAAAAGTTAAAACTCTATTGATGGGTCCACTGTCACAGAAGTTTTGGCACCGCTGAGTTTAGATGTGCAGTTTGTAATCTAGCTTTTCTAAGTTTTGTATACCGTAATGTTTCAGAAAAAATGATTATACAAACTTTAAGTATGAAAATAGGTGTTCTTTAGGCGTGATAACTTACCAAAAATTAGACAATGAAACGTAAAATCTCAAACTATACCATCACTTTTATGTAAAATGCTATTGTTATGGCGATGCTGAAATGATAGAATGCCTCTTAGCCTTACTCTTCCAACACTACCATTCTTATAAACGGTTCAGTGATGCTTTGGAACAACATACAGTTATGCTAAGAACGTGTTGTTTGTTGTTACACGTTGTTAGTTTAATAGGCGTTAGTAGGAAAAAAAGAGACACACTTTTCCCTTAATTTCAACCAGCAAAGAAAAACGTGTACATTTTTAAAAGCACTGGATAAATAATGAGGCCTACATTCCTGTGCTACACGTAATGCGGATGAGCCTACTGCCGCCCCGCTTGTTCTCACTCCACGTTCTTATTTATTAAAGAACACATTGGTAAAGGACGTAATTCTATAAGATATCGAAGGAATTAATTATAAGAGCACTCACACGAATGTAGTATTCTTCTGTGTAGAATTCATATGGTCAGTTTCCATTATTATTATCAACGTAAGGAATAACTAAGACATTCATTTTAATGAACAACCTTTGGCAAAACATGTTTTAAGTAAAGTTTTTAAATAACATAAATTCTACATTGTTGGTAAAAAAGCCAATACGAACTATTTGTCATAAATAAAAAGAATTTTTTTCCTTCATGATCATCACTATCTTCTTCTTCCCCCTTCACACATATTTTGAGTCAGTAAATGACGTTATTTAGACTTAATATTTCTAAGAAATCTGTTTATCAGAATACCCTAAATGTTCTGTTCATGATGCAATGACATGCTTAAATGATAGTATTATTTAGAGAAATTGAACTGGAGCCTGGAAAACACTGTATAAAAGTGACGGATGCATCAGACAAAAGGTGTCTGGAAAAGCTCAAGAACTTGAAATTATACAGCACAAGTACTTGTTGAAGACGAGGTTACAAGACTCCTGCTACAACTTTTGATAGAAAATAAAATAACCATTTTATAATACGGTTTCATAATACCGCAATACCAATCGTATGGTAGCTGAAAAATATGATACATAGGTTAAAGTGGTCGAGTGGTCCCCTAAAGAAAATTAAATTGAAGTGCACGAGCATGGGTACATGCAGTTGTCGGGCGAGGCAGGCGTACAATTGACACACGTATACGGTTACATCGGGATCCACTGAAGCTCGTACAGACAAAAGCACTTTAATATTTCTATACTTGCATGTATAGACCGCTGAGTTGTACAACTCTCACACTGTTTTGGACGAAATACATTTATTATTACACAAATTTCAATATTAGATAAGTTTTCACTTATGAAGAAAATTACAGAAATTTTGAGTACTCTACTATTTCTTTAGTATTATGACGATTGTAGAGCGTACTGTCATATAATAAACACTTTAGGTAGAAGGCATCCTCCGAGTGAAGAAGAGAGACTTAAAGTGTCTATAGAGTAGATCAGTGTAGATATGAGACTAGCGAGGGCAGCAAAAGAGTTGGCCTAGCCTTAAATAGTGTGATAAACGGTCTCAGGCTAGTGTTCATTCGACGGAGGAAAGGGTTTCAGCGGATAGTCCACTTAATACGGCAGTTCTGTACTTCGTGTAAAAATGCATTTCCCCACCCCATTAAAAAAAAACATACAATAAACGCTAAAAATTCGAAACATTCGGATTTGGCCTACAGTTCTTTATAGCCTTCGATTTTCAAATATTTTTGGAAATTTTTTATCTCTTTTTTGCTTCCTGCCTCCTAAATTTTTATTTAATTTTTAAATAGTACATTATATTCAGATTGGGAGTAAAATCCCCTTTAATTTGATTCCCCATACGGCCTTTCCCGATTTTTTCACAATATTTGCTTCACGCCACCGGATTTTAGGGAGGATGAATCTAAAAAACAATAGGGTTCTCAATTTTCTGTCGTCGAGCAGAGAGTCCGTAAATGGCAAGTAGCAGGTGATTGCAGTCGTCGTGAACAAGTTTGCATCACCAGACTGCGCATTGGGCACACGAATTGACGTCTTCGTACCTGGTACAAGGACAAGAACGACCCGTCTGCACTTGTAGCGGAGCACTTCGTAAGTCCATTTCCCAATGCCAATCCCTCTCCTTGGAGGGGAGACCCATCGCTTGGACCGAGACGGTGAAGTACCTAGGCGTTCGGCTTGATCGGCGCCTAAACTTCAACGCCCACGTGACCGCAACCCTCGACAAGGCTCGTGGCGTCAGAGCCAAGCTATCACCTATGCTTTCGCGGAACAGCCGCCTGGCTGTCCGTACTAAACTGACCATCTATCTACTGTTCCTCCGGACAGTACTTACGTATGAGGCGCCCGCTTGGTGGCCTCTCCTGTCGGCCACCAACAGGCGTAGGCTGTCGACGTTCCAGAACCGGACCCTACGTTCCCTCTCGGGGTCCCCGTGGTTTGTGCGAAATTCCGCCATTCACCGGGGTCTCCGTGTTCCCACCTTAGAGGCCTTCGTATGGTCCTTGGCGACGAATTTGTTTGCCAAGAACGGCGAGTCCCCTTATCCGCACCTCCAAAGGCTGAACAGCATGGACAATGCACCGCCCCCTCGCCGCGTCAGGCGCTCTAGGGCGCTGTTAGACGACCCCCCTTAGTTCATCACATGAACCCTTCAGGATCGAACCCCCCCCCACCTTCTGGAATCCTGAACCGCACTAACATTCCCTAACTGCGCCTGCCGACTCTGTAGTCAATCATGCTGCGGCAGATTAGACAGAATAATACATTGCCAGCATCGGTTTGCCGACTCGGCAGGGCTGTGATCCGGGACACGGGCTCCCGCGAGGTTGTGCAAATCCCTTCCTTGCGTGAGCCGTCTGCCCCGGCGTTGCTACCCTTCCTTCGGGCGGTCGAGCCTCTTGTCCCCGTCAGCGCGCCTCTATGTTTCCGTGGGCGATGTCCTCGTGAACCACGGAGCCGCGCCCAGGCGTGGCAATTGGCTGACGCCATTCAACTGTGATCCCCGTCAGCAAATGCCTTGCCGACTCAGCAGGGTAATGACCCGAGACACGGGCTCTCGCAAGGTTGTGCAACGCCTTCCTTGCGCGTGTTGGCTGTCTCGGTGCCATTCCCCTCCGTTTCGGCCGACGCCCTCGGGCGCTCGAGCCTCTTGTCCTCGCCAATGGGTCACTACGTTCCCAAAGGCTATGCCCGAGGGGACCATGTTGCCGCGCCTCGGCGTGACAATTGGCTGAAGCAAAGAGCACATCCTTGCTCCCGTGGTGGCCATGCATAATCATGTACCCGCGGACTGCATCCTAACTCCTTGTGCTGAGCAAACGACTGCGCTGACCTGTTGGCACGTGGCGTTCATCAGGCCTAGGCCTGGACAACGCACACAAATTAGGGCGCAAGACGCCAGTGCATCCTCTGTCTGTCTGTCGAAGCACTTACAGTGAAACACATAATCGAAGACTGTTGTGCTCTTGCAGAACTGAAGCAGAGACAGAGAGAAAAACCTGAAACGAACTCAGAAAACTCACTAAAATTAGGTTCCTTCACTAACCTGAAAAGAGACCTCAGAAACGATGTCAGCGACAGACAGAACACCGTTCTTTCTAAAAACAGCAAGATTATTATGTAGGCTTTGAAAATGTTTTGCGTCTTAGTGTGTACGAGTTTCCACTTTCGTTGAGTCAACTAAAATGACCAACGCTCCTGGTAGACGTCGTTGGGCTAAAGGCCACAGTTGCCGGGTCCCCAAAACATTAGAAAAAAAAAACAGGGGTTCTCTAAGGTAAATTTATAGACACACATAACAGGTATTACAAAAATCGGTTGATGCGTCCCAACGTTATTGTGAGACATACCTCATAGACAGACAGTCAGATAGATATCTAGATATCTAGATAGGTAGACAGACAGTCAGATGCTAAACGGTTGAGTTAAAACTGAGAACTCGCTTCGTTCGTTCAAATTCTACCAAATTGATAATAACAATTATTACGAACGAAACTACAAACAGTAAAACCCCGTTGTACTCTTTGTATTTACTCTTCAAGGGACCGCGTCAAATCAGCGTATTATGTGGGATCGTGTATTAGACAAGAGACGACAAATAGCGCAGACACATGTAGCATAACGTATATATTCATATTTTTCATATAGCTCTACTAATATGTTTATTCACAATACTGAAATCTCAAATTCGTATATTCATCAGTAGTAGTGACGATAATTACTGCACTTATTCCGTATTCACTTACTTCTTGTCAAATTCGTTTCCTATATGAGTGCCTGAGACATTCTTGGGCCACTGGCTAAAGTTTCACGTTTTTAAAATCCACAGTTAATGATTGGCGGCGCATTGTCTATAAACGAAAGACTCTTACCTCCGGTTTTCTTAACTTGTTTGTTCAAATCCTTTTTAACCACGCGACAAGCAAGTCGACAGTCATCCGTTCCCTAATGATTGCCTCTTGTAAACACGTGACAGGTGTCTGAAATGTTTAAAGCATTGCGGTGTAGATCGCTTTTCTTACAACTACCGAAGACAGTTTTTCAAAACCATCTGAATTATCGTGAACAAACAATGCTATATTATTAAGTTGAAATGAAGCCGGGCTGTTAGGTAACTAGCGACATAGTCGGCTGACGTTTCAATGCCGCCCTCGGGGATCTTCCTCAGAGCAGCAAAGCGACAGAAAACAAAAGTACGGCAGACCTTAGCCGAACAATACCCGAGTACTTTTACCGGGTATCAGCAACAGGGGGCCGGTAACACAAGGTTACTTATATAAGCTCGGTTCCCAAGTCTCGGCCAATCACAGCGCCTTGACTTGGGAAGATCCTCGAGGGCGGCATTGAAACGTTAGCCGACTATGTCGCTAGCTGCCTAACACCCGGCTTCATTTCAACTTAATAATGTTGACACCGGCCGCGTAAACCTACGATTTAAATATATATATATATATATATTGCAACGTTACAAGTGTTTCAAAAATTCGCACAAATACATTACCATGTACTCAACGCAACTATGAAGTGTATTACACCGGCCAGGTCGCAGGATTTTGTTTCTTCTCGTTGCGTCAAGTATATGTAGTTGCACAATAATTAAATAATTTTCAAAGAGGAGTGAGATGTTGTTAACATGAAATAATTAATTACAACCGTTTCAAAATAATCATTCTATGATTTATTAATATGAATAGGAAATATGCAAATATTAAAAAATTCGAATCTTAGATAAATAAAAATATTTTCTTTCGTATGTTTACACAAATACAATGTAACCTTCTATGCTGTTTCATGACATATAAAATAAACAACCATATAATCTTACTAGCTAAACAGACATGTTAAACAAATTATGTAAACCTTTTTATTTCAGTGTGTCTGACTTTTACTCAGATTTTAAATAATAGCAACTCATTTACAAAGAAAAATAATATTCTATCTGAAGAATAAAATTAATTGTTGCTCTAAGCAAAATAAAAAATGTAACATTTACTTCCAACCTATTATTTATTTCTATTGACACACCCAAATTTTAATATACAACAAAAGATTATTATTTTTAAATTTTCTTATTAAATTAAATTCTTTTCTTTAACTATCCTTTAAATTTATGTACAGTAATTATATTTAAAACTTTAAGTCTTTACTGTTCATATATGTAAGTTTTTATTTAGAGTTCTTTCACAAACAAAAATATAATTGTTTATTCATCACCTGCGTACTGCCGACGTTACCGTTGCGTGCGTGCGTGTGTGTGTGTGTGTGTGTGTGTGTGTGTGTGTGTGTGTGTGTGTGTGTGTGTGTGTGTGTGTGTGTGTCCGGAATCCTGAGAATTTGATGATGATGCTGATGCTGATGCTGTGTTCTCTGTCTCTACGGTTTGATGTTTGTGATGGTCCAGAGTTCCTCCATTAGTCTTGGTGTGTGTGGTAGAAATGTCGATCGGTCGGCAGACCGGCAGCGTGATGTGTGAAGATTTCTTGAGTCTGAGACCGCCCCAAAATTGCCGGTGGTATTTATACTGGACGGCAATCTGACAAGTCCAGGACTGTTTTCGACCTGTTAGATATTGTCACTTCGTGCAAAGCGTCCTTTTAATTACAAATCACTTTTTGGTTCATTTTCGCGATTTCGTAAACATCCTCGTAGCACGAGCGATATCATCGTTCGCTTAATTTTTCGTTACTGAATTTTTCCGTTTTGGAAACTTATGATTTCTCTGGCGTAATCGTACGTAAAGACCCCGCCGTACATTGTCATAGTATTACTATTTCTTTTAAATATTGTTAAAATTGAATAGAAAATTATAATTACTGTACGGTATTCGAGAGCAATAAACGTATTTTATAAAGTAATATAAAGATACAGATAAAGATAAAGTAATATAAATATAAGAGAGTAATACAAAGTATTTTATAGTGTTCCCAACAATGAGTCGTGCGGGGACCGGACAAAAGGCGTGTATTTTACGGGATAACATAATAAGCGGAAGAGACACTTTAAGAAGGGTTTTACTGTAATTATAAATCATTTGTGCAGAAAGAATAAATTAGAACATTATATTTCATGGAAATAAAAACAGCTAGTATAATAGATGTAGGTACTCAGATTCTGGTCTTTAACCGATGAATACATACGACGAGGCTGGAGAAGAGAGTTGAAATAAAACTGAAATGCTAACACAGGTGATGCACGGTGAAGGCGAACCCCACTAAGCAAATACCGTAGAAACATATGACGCTGTAAGGGGGATTGCCCGCACGCATACTGCTGACGAATAAAAATTGTACCAATAAAACGCTACATCTATTTTGCCACGAAATAACTACCCGTCTCTTCACCCCACCAATGTGACAGCCTCCGTCGTCGGCTGCTGTCTCTGCGTATAGAGAAATACGACACTGTGTATCATTTGTATTAAGTGTTTATTTACTTTCAAATGCAATTTTATAATTTTGAAAGTGATTTTTAGTGACTTTTTGTGATTGTTATTATTTATTTTAAACATCGGATAATTAATTATTTTATTTGTGAAGAAAAACTGTTGAAATAATTTTCCGTGAAAAAAAGTTTAGTAAAACTTATAGGCTACAATTCAGCTGATGTCATAATCGTCGCTAGCCATTAGGGTGATGTAAAATAGCACGGCAATATTCTATGAGGATTCTCAGGAAAAATTAAGAAAGACTCTCTTAAAACAGTTAATTGCTGACACTCTTTGTGGTTAAAGTTTTATTATTAGGTACAATTCATTCAAAGTAGATGTTGGATACATCTGCATTTTGCCGGATTCGGCATAACGAATATTACTTTTCGAGCAACTTCTTACAGCGAAATGACTGTTGCTGATAGTGACTGATGTTTCCATGATGCAATTTTGTAGTATTTCCTGGTGTGTCAATACAATTTGAATAAACCAACATCTTCAGCGGATCTCAAAGGAAATAGTCTACCGTAGTGACGAAACTGGAATTGAATTGGATGAGTGTGGTGGTATCCATTTTACTAGCCCGTTTCTAGGGATACTTACATAATCGCTGACATTGCGAGAGAAGTGAGCTGGTCCATCATTGTGCATGAAGCACATTTCGTGCTCCGAATTACGTATACTATGATATTTTGGTATTCTTTGTTTTTGTGTTCAGTAAAAGCAATTATTCTCGCTGGTTACTGTTGTAGTTTTCCAATTATCCAAATTCAGTTAATACCTAATTCATATAATACGAATGTTTAACAATGAATTCAGTAAAACGGAAGTCACATTTATCTACTACGTTGAGTGAATTGTGTTCAGTAATGTATGATAAAACGCAATGTCTCGGTAATAAACCGGTTTGTGAGAAATGTTAATATATGTTTTTCTTATTTTGGACTCCTGGAATACTGCTGCGTAATATACACTCAGCCTGTATCTTCGTAAATCCGACGCTACGGTCGTGTGGTTATAGTATCATGGTTCCACTTTAAGTCAACCGTCAAGTCCATGAACTCTTTGAGTTTCCAAGAACTCTCTCCCGCGCGATATTTCTTGGACATGATACTACCGTATATGCCTATATTAGCTATACCCACCAGGCGTTGTGCGTGTGTGTGTGCGCGCGCGCGCATGAGAGAGAGAAATTCATTTATTCTCTCATACTGAAGTAATTGAACATAAGAGTTTATTCCTAACGTAATTAAGGTATAATAAATATTCAACAATAGTATATGTGAGAAAAGGACTCAATGCCCAATACAGCTGTAATATCTTCTGTAGCAGTAATGTTTCATTAATGATTACCGTAGATGACTTGAGATAAATGAAACTGCACGTAGATATTATACGAAGCACTCTTAATATAGGCTACTCTTAAGGTGGTGAAGTATTTTCTGCAGCAAAGTAATAATTTTACCAAAGAAACTGTTTTTTTTTCCAGTTATTCAAATTTAATTAATACCTACTTTCCATAATATGAACGTTGTAAATAAAATTTAATAACGTTGTTCCATAATATTTACAGTACAGTAAATAAAACAGAGGCCACATTGAACAAATGCGTTGTATGAGTTGTGCTTGATAATGTATCTAAGCATAAATATCTCTGTTACAAACCTTTTTAAGACAAATGTTAATGTATGTTTTTTTTCTTATGTTGATCCTAAGAATACGCTCCCAGAAAACTGCCGTATTATTGAGTATCCATTTACAAATCCAGCTTTACGGTTGTTTGGTTATAACGTTTTCCTTAACTTATAAAGTCAACCGTCACCCTCATGAGTACAGAAACCTGCATAGACGACCACATGCGGCTCCATGGCCGAGGAACTCTACTCTCGCAAGGGAAACAATTGTATATAATTAGTTACAAATATAAGTATACATTTTTGATACATTTCCATCTAATTAGAAGCAACATAACTTAAAAATATGAATCTTAACTTAAGAAATCTGACTGCGGAAAAAGCAGGCTGTAAACGTATTAGCGTAAAATTATAACAGGTGGTATGGAAATTTTAAGCTGGATATTTCGAGGCTCCCTAATCATCATTTTGAAACAAAACAGAATAAGTAAAGTCCTTTTATTCGTCTTGAAATGAACGTTACAGATATGCTGAAAATTTTTTATTAGATCTGAAGCGTTCGCCTTGTCTGTTACAAGAGAAAATCCACCCTATTTTATACGTTCTATAAACATTTCACATGGGTAGTACGATACTGGCAGTCGGCCACCACTATTAGAGGTCGTGTTCACAGTTTGTCGCTGAGAAAAACACGACACATTAACTGTGTGACATTTATATAAAAGTTCATTTGGGAGACTGGTGGCAATAAAGTGATACCATGCAGAAATAGCGCACAATTAAAGCTACGCTGTATAACTTTTATAAAACGATGCAACTTGGTGCGTTATAGAGCAGCTCAAAAGTTTGTTTGTCAATTATAGGATCGCTGCGTGTAACAGACGTGTAACAGAAAAGTGTGGTTACAAGTTTAACATAGTTTTGTTTAAGGATTCATGCGGCACTAGAAGAAGAATATTGCCGTTTGAAGTAGGCTCACTGAGACGTCAAAGGATTTTAAATTATATGTTGAATGGTCAAGACATCGGTATTGAAATCGTATTGAGTAGGACAAACAAGAAAAATAAATTTGTAACCATAATAAAAACGAAGAATTTATGGCCCCATTAAAGAAGATGGCGAATGGAGAATAAGAAATAACCAGGGAATAAATGGGCTATTAAATCACGAAGACGTTGTAAGATTCACAAAGGCTCAACGAATACAATGGTTAGGTCACCTAGAGCGGTTGGATGATCAGCGTATGCCAAAGAAAATTCTGAGGGCGCAGGTCTATAAAAGCAGAAAGAGTGATAAGGATAAGCAGGGACCTAGGATAAGGTGGTTGTATGATTTGCTAGAAGGTCTCAAAAGAATGGATGTGAAGGGTTACACTGAGATGGTAGTGGACTTGAGATTTTGGAGAAGATTGGTGTTGGAAGCCAGGGCTCACGTTGGGCTGTAATGCTGAAGAAGAAGAAACAGGAAGAAACGTTTCACTTAAAAGCTTATTTAAATGTAATTTGCGCTACAACGTTTGGAGATTAAATAACTAGATCCGATAGCAAATCACCACTTCCCTGTTCACAAAACATGGTAGATGTTTGCGCGAGATCTCAACTTCAGATTGGGAGAGATTACGAGAATATAGTTCTAGTTTCTTAACCTTCAAAAAACTAATTCCAATTCTATGTCTAGTCGCAACTGATGTACAATAAAGTTTTCTGTTAATGAAAGCTCATTACTTTCAATATTACAAATAAATGCTGCGGTGTAAACTTATGAGATAAAGAACGCTGTCTAGTTTCCATGTCTTTATGCTTGAGAGGTTTTATGCAAAGATGTTACATGCCATAAGCATTACAAATACCCCGTGGTTTGCTACAAATAAGGAGACCTGAAATGGTGTTGGATTGGTTGCGCTAAAATGAAGTTATACAAGTTAACAAGTTAGTGATACGGTTTGAAATGCATAGGCCCTATAAGTCTGTTGACCACAAAACTCACGTACAGTAGTCACCAGACAAGAAGACTCAGATCATCATTTCATTGGACTGGTTTCTTAAAATCCAAAAAAAATCCAGTTCTGTGTCCAGTCCGAACTAATGTACAATAATGTTTCCTATAATTAAAGCTCCATAACTTTCAATATCACATACAATAGCACAGTGTGAACTTACGAGATAAGTTTTGGGGAATCTTTTTGTTCTTTCAGTAACAAAACTAACAGGTGTAACTAATGTTACAGTAACACCATAACCAAGTGAAGTAGACCAGTGGCGTATCTAGAATTACGGTTTAGAGGTCCGGGGTCGGGTCAGCTTCATAAAAGAGAAAAAACAACTCAAGACTTATCAACATTACAATCTTTAAAGTGGCTGAAGAAGACATGATAACATTATGGAAGCAGTCATATTAAAGTAAACGGTAATAACACAATAAAAATTATTTATTTTTATTGAAACATTGTTAAAAGATACTTATTGACGTATAGTTTATATTTCAAACGTATACGCTAATACTGTGTAATACTGTGTGTACCCTAATCTGTTCGAATATTTAAAAAAGGGCTACTACTATATTAGCGTACATTGTTGGAAAAAAATAAAATAAAACGGCCTAAAAATTAAGAGATTAAAAAAATTCGTCAACTTTTTTGACCCTCTGAGGGAGTCTGGTCCCGTTCGTCCTTCCCATAAACACGCCCCTGAAATATATTTCATAGATTTGAGTAAATCAAGTAGACTTGATTACTTCTCCTCACATCAATTTTTAACCGACATATATATGATTACGGTTCCTTTGAAAACAGATTACGTAAATTAAAAAAAAAGTCATTAATCCAATGAATCGTCTTTCGCAACAGACGATAACAATATAAATTAAAAAAACACTAAAAACAAAAATTAAAGAATAAATAAGACAATTGAAAGTGATGAAACTGAATTTCAGTGTCTAGTGACTGAAGCTATGTATAGGCCTATGTGGAATAAACCTCGGTATGAGTTCTACATGTCGTGACTGAACTATAGCGTAGGTAACCGCTCGTGCTCAAGTGTCGTGATTTTGTCTTAGACACAAAATACCGCCTCCGACTGATAGACGAGTACCCATGAGATAAAATGAGACGAGCGAACGTACTACACTCTTTTCTTCTCGCGCTGTTCGGGTCATAAAATTCTAGAGGAAGCAGGCGCGGATCCATGCAGGTGGAAATGGCGAAATCCCCTCCCCTCCGCCAAATGGTTACTTCGAGCGAAATTTTCTCCGTCGTTTTGTGATTATAAGATGCTTTTGTGATTGTGAACCTGGTAAAATATTGTTACGTAATGCGGAACGTTCTCGTGCGTTTGATGCTGTCTTACTACAAGCTTCTCGACTAGTCCTGCCGGTGTGTGTTTCTGCCAAGGCCGCGCTGAAGTATCATCTAAAATTTTCAAGTGCTTGTGAAGGACGCATATTATGGAACCCTGCAGACTATAAATAGCCCACACCTGCCGCTTAGTTATCAGTTTTATTTCGGGCTATTACTCAGTGCGTTCAAGTGGCTATTACTGAAAAGTGATTATTGTGCGGGACTATATTAGTTGACATTATTATTGTTGCGGACAAATTTAATTTTAATTATTGTACAAGTATAATCTGGTTCAATAACTTGTTGATTACAAACTATTAATTTTGATAATTAAAGCTGGTTATTAGTGACTTCATTGGTGTCTTGTATTTTGTTTTTCCACTGTACCATAGGACGATCAGTTAGACCGTTGTAACAATATTCGTATTACGTTATGTGGGTTCATGGTTTTAGTGTAAGAAAATTGAAACTGTTCTTTACCTGCATATTAATTTCTGTTTGTTGCATACCATAAGTTAATAGCGTGCATTTTAAACGTAAGTAAATATTATTGGACTGACAAACACGGATATGCTTTTTTTACTTGTACGTCAATAGACTTATTGTGTTGATTACAAAAATCTATTACTGTATCTTCATTCATTCCTATCACTTATACGTTAGCCCTTAAAGAATTGTTCAATGTTCATCCTTTCATAACACCCCCCCCAAATTGTTTGCTGGATCCACCCCCTGAGAGGAGACATAAACTTTGTGAACTTACAACATGGAACAACATTATGGAAAACCACAACAATGCTGTGAGTCTTTACTTCTATACCCGTTGACTCTTTTATGTATGTTAGTTCCAAGAAGTGATGGGAATTATATTCCTTAAAGTATATTCCTTAATTTATCAACTCAATGTGACAGCTTCAAGTACACAAGAAACACGTAATGAAGCAAGGTGACAATTACAACAAAAGGAAACAGAAACGTGAAACATGATGTTTCCGTTAATTATTCTGTACAAAACAGTGAGAAATGTTGTTGTGGATTAAAATAAAAGCTTTGAATGTTAATGATTACACACACTTTTACACTGCGAAGTGTCGCTTCGACATAAATAAGCAAAGTAAAACGCATAATTTCCAAACGGA
The DNA here is from genome assembly GCA_034769895.1 of Magicicada septendecula. Taxonomy (NCBI): domain Eukaryota; kingdom Metazoa; phylum Arthropoda; class Insecta; order Hemiptera; family Cicadidae; genus Magicicada; species Magicicada septendecula. Next base: position 87,372,783 of record CM068371.1, on the reverse strand, counting down.
TGACACGCAAGCAATATATTTACGGAAAAAGAACGGCAACGTTTTATGCGCTCAGTGGGGTAGCGGGGAAGCCGTGACGGTTTGACAAGCTTATGAGTCTCGAGGCTGAAATTAATCTCATGTAGGTTGTGGTTAGCCCAGTGCAGCCATAATCTCTGAAAGCGTGCCGCTCCGCGCCCGTAATTCCTACAATAATAACAATCACACTTGGATTTGGCAATTGCTGTTTTTTCCTCGTCTTACTCCACTTATAAAATTTAGAGGGACAGAAGTTTTTCATTTTTTGTTGTTGCAAATTAGGAAATAGAAGAGTGAACTGACACGTTCCAGCAGATTGTACGTATTGTTACAGGGATCGCGTCGGCAGTGAACTTACAATAGTAAAATAAATTATTGAACAACAGAGAAATCTATGTTTACAAATTGTAATAATAATTTCCGTAAACAACACATGTATTGGTTCTCGTAGTTTTGGAATAATCCAATACGCACTATTTAGAAACGAAAAGAAAAGGAAAAGATATTAAATAAATTAAATTAAAAAAAGTAAATGAAATATTTGTCACAACTCCAGCAAACAAATAGGCACTTGTCACTTTCTTAAATTCTGCTTTCAAATACAATACTGATACGAATACATATTATTTTACGCCGAATTTCCAGAACTCGGTTAACTATGGCGGTCTAGAGTTGCTGATCCATTCGTGCGGTACAAATAATGTTGGTGTGATAATTGCCGATGATTCGAACAATCCTTGCCAGATATTGTATCTGTCTACTGATTACGCTACGCAATACGTGACCGATTTTTTTTTGTTTTTTTTGCTGTCGCAACAGTTATCGCTTAATAAACAAAGAGCTTTACCGACAGCAGAGGTGGTAAGCTTTAGTTTAGCTTATCCCTTGTTTCTGAACGCTGAAAATGTTGGGACAGTCTGCAGTTAAATATGCCGGAGTAATAGTTCCCCGGTCGGATCTCCGGGTGGAAACAGCTCTAGCTATAGATGAAAACAATGGCATATGTGTAGAACCGCAACGCGGAACGTAAAGCAGATGAGAAGATTTGAAAACTGGAAAATCTAAAGCTATATTTGGATAGACTGGCTGTAGACATTTTAGGAATAAGCGATGTTAGGTGGCCGAACAATAGGAGATCGAGTTTCATTTTGAGCTAATGCACATACGGCTTGGGAACCTGGACTTTGAGGAGAGTTGAGAGTAGCTACCTTGAAGCTTTTGAGACATGGTATTGGACGAGGGCCTTAAGAATACATGGAGAGAAAGAGTGCCTAATTGAAGATGACGTTCTAAAATGATGACGTTTTGAAGAGAGTGGGGGAGAAATGGACATTGTTTGGATCCATTGTGAAAAGAAGAAGTTATAAGGTTGGGCGCTCGTTACACCATTCAAATTGGTTCTTCACTGTCATCGAGGGGCGTAGTGTGAAGGGGAGACCAAGGCAGGAGTACATGGATGTGGTAAGAGAAGAAGATATGTGGAGATCAAGAGGCTTTCTATGTACAAGAAGAAACTGCTAGCCCACCAACCTTTGGGTTTGTGGGGGGAGGGGGAGGGGATGAGGAGGAGGAGAAAGAGGAAGAGGAGGAGGAGGAGGAGGAGGAGGAGGAGGAGGAGGAGGAGAAGAAGAAGAAGAAGAAGAAGAAGAAGAAGAAGAAGAAGAAGAAGAAGAAGAAGAAGAAGAAGAAGAAGAAGAAGAAGAAGAAGAAGAAGAATGTGTATTATTATGGTATTGTAGCATTTGATTTATATTGGACTGTGTTATCGTGGAATAATCTTATGAAGTGTCCGGTTTCCTTCAACTTGCTTATGCCGTTTATTATGCGCAATGTTAGTGTCATTCACCCTACTATGCACACACACACACACACACACACACACACACACACACACACACACACACACACACACACACACACGGAGCCCTCGATCGTTTCAATTCTGTCGTTTCTTGTAGTTACAACTTGTCAAGTTTTATTTGTGTCTTTATAAACTTGGTTTTTACTACATTCAGCTCCACCCGTACGTTTTCCGCCCCTTATTTCAGACCCTCGTGTAGCCTACGTTTAGAACTGCTCTCACGTATTTCCATTATATTAACATCATCGTAATCATGTTATAATTTGTTTTCCTGTCTATGTAACTGTACGTCTTTGATATTGCTGGTGCTCTTATCTAACTGAATGCTGATATTTTTGTAACGCTATATTATGTATGAACATACATACTAAATAATTTTACGTTGTATAACGGAACGCTTAGTAATGTAAAAATAACGTTAAGTTAGTAAGCAGTAGCATGTGGTTGTGTTTGTCTGAGTTAGCGTTAACTTAGCGTACATTAACAAAGTGGGGTAGGTACTGCTGTACCCAGGCTATAAAGTGTAGCCCAGATAAAAGCACTCAGCGTTATGACACCGGATACATGGGTCACGATGTTGTTTAGCACTGTGTAACTTGTGCATTACCTCACTCAACACAACGGTGGCACCAAATTAATTGTGTTAATAGAAAGTGGAACTCGAGAACAGAATCTTATTGGCTAGGTACGCGGAAAATAGCAACACTGTTTAAAATGGTAAATACGAGCAAATGGATGTTTAAAATTATCCATAACCTGGCTGCTAGGTCGCGGTCGATAGTTGTTGATGATAAACGTTTCGGCCTCGCCGTCGGAGGTGACATTCGGAGGTCATAGTTTGCAAACGTTCACCAATTCACCCCGGTACTGAGGTCGAGTCTACCTCAGTACTGGGGTGAATTGGCGAATATCTGCCAGACTATCGCGACACTGAAGATGGCCTCCGACTCCGGAGCCGAAAGGTTTGTCATCAACAGATGTTTACCTCAGCCGAACAGCCCGGCTATGGATAACTTTATCAATGTTGACGCCGACTTGTGAAACCTTAAGATCTAGTCTATGAGCAAAGATTGTTTTCATAATTTAGTATGTTCAAACGGATTAGGGTATGTTGTGTAAGGGTATTATAGCAAGGAATATAATTTCGCTGTCTTCTACAAATGTCAAGATGATTCGTATGTTAAGCCAGCTTTCAAGCACTACCAAACAGTGATCACCAACACAGTTTTTCCACCAGTTCCAATAAGTCCTTATCTACCTCTTGTAACGAACTCGGTAGGAGGGTCTAGAGGAAAGGACAAGTAAACAAGGAGAAAGATTGTGGCGGCAGTGTGGGGCTTTACAAAGCTTGGTCATTATAATAGAGTCGTGTTACGTCCTCTCTTTACACAGCTACTACACCTTCCCTTTTCTTACCACTGCATAAACAAATGACAGCTAGTCGTAACTTTGCAAGCGTTGTGCTAATTGGCGTGTTTGTCAGCTTATAGACGTAGTGCAGTTGTAACCAGTTGTTTTCCGCAGCCAAGAGGAAGAGACAGACAGCGAGATTCCCTGCTATTTGTACGCAACGAGATAGTTTATACATATTGCGATGAAGGAAGAAAGTACAAGAGGCAGCCAAAACGTTAAATGCACTAGTATAAAAAACAACATATGAAACACTTATGGACAATATTTATTTGTCTGAAAGTACAATTGAAGATCTACTTTTCTACAAAACTCCCAGGTTTATCTGAACGTTTATTTGTAGCATGACACGAGTTTTTCTATGCCACTGCTGAAACATTCCCGTCCAATATCCGCTATAACAATTCCGAGCTGCATTTTGTACTTCTTCATCAGTAAGGAGGTAGCGCCACTTCGCAATAGCCTCTTTCATAGGACCGAACATGTAGAATTCACACGGCGCAAGGTCAGGACTGTAAGGAGGGTGTCCCCACTTCTGCCACTCAAATTGTTGAAGGACTTCCTTCGTGGCGTCTGCCAAACAATGCGCGAAAGTTTTTCGATATTGTAGACGCTCAGGGATGATGTAGTGTACACTTGCTGCGAAATACCCGTGTCAGCTGCAATTTCGTCCACTTTGATTTGCCTGTTTGCACAGCAATCAACAAATGATGAACGCGTTTAACATTGTCGTCCGTTGTCGAATTTCACAGCTTTTTCTGGCGGAAATCGTCATCGATATCCGTGTGGCCATTTTCGAACAAATAACACCACTTTGCGATAGGTAGGAGTGAAAACGCTATATTACCGTACACTAGCTTCAATCGGGGACGAATTGAAATCCGTAGGATTGTACCTCCTTTGCCCGCAGAAAACGAGTCACTGCGCGGATTTCTAATTTGGACGTTACTTGCAAACGAGATGACGTGTTTCGCAGCTAACGACGGCTCCAAGTGGGAAACACTACTACAGCTGACAGAAATGGAAGTTTACCAGTGTTGCCAACAACTGTCATCAGAATATGTCTTTTAGAAAAAATAATATAGACAAGTGCAATTAACTTTCTGGATCTCCCTCGTAGGAGCTGAGAGTAGGCCTACGTAGGAATTGAAGAAATTAGTAATGAGTAGGAAACTTGAGGTGATGTGCTAGAAGATCTCATAAGAATGGATGTGAGGGGTAACGCTGAGATGGCAATGGATAGGAGACTTTGGAGAAGATTGGTGTTGGAAGCCAGGGATCACGTTGGGCTGTTGAAGAAGAAGAAAACTTGAGAACAACGAAGTAATCATCTAACACGACTGACAGCCAGAAAAGAAGACAACGTGCCCCCGGGAGAAATACGTTGGCGCGCGCGCATTTTCTTAAAACTAGTTTAGATGTTCTTGCTGAGAGTTGTTTTCCTCTGTCTTCAGTAATAAATGACATATTTATGCCAATTTTGAATTATAGTATGTTTTAATTACTACGAGTCTGAATATTCCGTTATGGACAAGAAACAATTGTCATTTTTAATCTGTGTATTGAGGGAGTGAAGTAAACGATGATGACGACAAAGTTATTAGGCCTATCAGTGAGGTTAACGAGAAAGGATGTATGCTGCCTTGCCAGCTTATATTAACTGCGACAGTTAATGGGCGCTGTTATAACTGTAAGCAGAGAGAACAGACGCTGATGGGGGATCGTAGTTGGAACAAGGATGACGTCTAGACGTCTACAGATTCCAAAATAGTCGTAGATGTGTTGGTGGAAGCAAGTCAGTCGATGCACGTTAAAAGAGTAAACTAGACATCAAATATAGAATTACACCGTGACGAGAACACATTGTCAACGATCGTAACGTTTAGAATATTAAGAAAACAAGTTTTTCTTTCTACTGAAAGGTACCTAATCACCTTAAAAAACATTTAGACTATGATTACTGTACATAAACTGAAGAATTGCCTCTGTTAAGACCAAGGGCGGATCCAGCGAGCAATTGGGGAGGGGGGTGTTGAATTTTGGGGGGATATGAAAATTTGGTCCATTTTTTAATTGCCTAAAGCATAAATTATGGTAATTAGTGAAGGTAAAAATACAGTTTGTTATTATCAGCATAATACGTTTATTAACGTACAATTATAAAATCATATCTTTGTTAGTTCGCAGTTCTTTTAATAATATTCACTTACAGTTTAAAGTACACACTACTGATTTAAGTTATGTATAAAACAAAAATTAACTTGGAGATAAGGTGCAGTTATATCAAAAATTTGTCTTTTTTTATTATTTTATTCTTAGTTATTCTTAAAGAGGAGACTTTTCTGAACCGTTTGATGTACAAGGAGCAGTCAAAATGTTAATTGCATTAGCATATAAAAAGAACATGTGGAATATTTATTAATTTATTTCATTTACCTGAAAGCACAATAAATTGAAGATCTAAGTTTCTATAAAATTTAAAGTAGGCTTAATTATAGAGTAAACCGTGAACCTACATAACGTGATATGAATTTTGTATCACATTCACAATCACAAAATCATTCTGCAATCACGAGACCAGACAATGAAAAAAAATGTTTGACCGTTTGGGGGGATTTCCGTCATTCTCCGCCCTCGGTGAATCACGAGGCTGGTTTAGACTTATTTTTTATTTACGTAAAAACTGTTTCTCCCGAAAAAGTGCGAAAACAATCGAGTTAACACAGTCATGCGTACGATGGCACATTCGACTTCCAAAAACTCAGAAATTTGTTTTTTTTTTTATTATTTTATTCTTAGTTATTCTTAAAGAGGAGACTTTTCTGAACAGTTTAATGTACAAGGAGCAGTCAAAAGGTTAATTGCATTAGCATATAAAAAGAACATGTCGAATATTTATTAATTTTTTTTATTTAGCTGAAAGTACAATTGAATATCAACGTTTCTTTATAATTGCGAAGTTTATATAAACATTTATTATAGCTTGACAAGAGCTACTGCAATGCCACTGCAGACAAATTTCCGTCCAACACCTGATAACTAGTCCTCCACTCCGTTTTGGTCTTCTTTATCGATGTGGTGTCGCCGCTTAGCAAGGACTCTTGTACAGGTCGAACACGTGAAAATCGCACGGCGCAAGACAAGTAATTTAAAGGGGTGTGTCCACTCCTCCCTCACAAATTTTTCAAAGAGCAGGTTCGTGACGTATGCCGAATGATACGTGCAGATTTTTCGAAATATCGTAGAAAATCACACTGATAGAGACGATGTAGTTCAGGCTACCATGCGACAGACCCAATTCAGCTACAATTTTGTCTTTGCGATTTGCATATTTGCAAGCAAAAATTGGTCAACGTTGTCAAAGTTGATGGCCTTCTCTGTCGCAAATCATCCTCTGTATCCGTGGACAACAATTCTCGCCATTTTGCGACGGCCTGGCGTGACATTTCTACGTCACCGTTGACTCCATTCAACTGGCAATGAATTTTAGTGCGGTTACACCTCCTTGCCCGCAAAACGGTGCGGATTTCTAATTTGAGCGCTACTTGCAAATCACGTGATATATTTCGCGGCTAATGACCGACTAACCGTTCCTCCCAAGTGGGAAACGTTATATACAGCTGACGGAAACAAAATTTTACTAGTGTCCTCAACAATTTTAATCACAATATGTGTTTTAGTGTAAACAATACGGGCCTTTGGCGTAATAAGCGCGACACTTCCCGGTGTGAACCAAATAGATTGCACCGTTAGTAAGATGACATTACCGTTTTGAGTCCACGTTGCCACAATTAGTATTCATCAACAGCAGCTTATCGCCTACAATGAAGGCTGCCTCTCGTATCGTCGTCATTCTGCTGTCGGTATACGCGTTGCTTAGTGGTGTACAAAAAGGCGTCAAAAACGTAACTATATTGACGCGAGATAAAAAATTAATAATCATTGATAAGTTTATAATGGCGTTCTTTCTAAGTGTCCTTTCCACCGTTATTTATAATCTTTTAGTCTTTCGTGCAAGTTAAAAACTTATAATTCTTCTCTTATTAGTAAAGTTGTAATTCTCGTTCTTTATATTCTTTATACGGTAAAGTTTACAATATTTTACAACTCCTCTTAAGAACTCCATTTCCGAGGCATCTATTTCCTTTTTAGGAAGTGTCGATTCTTTCTTAAAAAGAACGTCAGATTCAAGACTGACCAAACAAGTGTGGAAATGTAACCCTATAGGACACTGGTGTGCGGGTAGAGCCAAGAACACACGGCTGGAGATTCTATAAAGGCGGAACAGGCAGCACCTTCAAAGATCCTACAGCCTGGGTCTACCCACACACCAGTGTCCTATAGGTTTGTATTTCCAGACTTGTTTGGCCAGCCTGGAATCTGACATTATTTTTAAGTGTTCTTTCCACCGCTGTTTTTAATACCGGTATTTTAATTTTTCATTCAAATTAAAAACTTGTAGGGGAGAGTGGGGTAGCACCGATCAGCGGGTAGCCCCGATCAGGTCGATAACGAGAGTAATATCGGTACTCTGTAGCGATATCTGTTGAATGCTGAACTCTAGCCAGTTGCACAGTGAACTAATTAAACACGACTGCTAACCATTTCCGCCATTGTACTTACAGTGAATTACAGAAGTGTGTTTTAGACAAATTTCTTCTTATTTCTTCACATCTTTAAAGGAACATAATGCTATTTGCACTTAAATTTTGAATTATTTAATAGTACAGATCTATTGTTAACGTTTTCAGCATTATTTGAATTCGTTATTTAAGGTTTTAAACTAACTTACTGTAGTCTCAGGTTATAAAACTCAGTAGTGTACGCGGTGGGTAGCACCGATCAGCTGAGTGGGGGAATGACGATCAACTGTACTGAGTTACAACTGTACAGCACCATACTGAGTTAAGTACTATTAAATACTAATGTGTTGCCCTTATATGTTCGTGATACTTTCCGTGGCGTAGCTAGGTTTGTTTTTGAGTTTTGTACTGATTAATAAAAACTTTTTTTATTAAGGTGTATCTTAATTTAAAAGTTACCCTCGGAGTCAAAGGTTGTCAATATTAGTGTCTTTTGAATGAGAAACTATTATAATGTGTATTATAGGAAAGATTTTTAGTTAGCCTATATGGAGAAAATATACACACAAAAATTAAATTGCATTATTTCACATATAAAATACACATGATATAGTACATTGGCTTATGAAGTAAAAAAAAACATAATTTTTAAAATTTATTTTTAGACTTAGAATGCAGTAAGGACCACATGTAGATATAAGTAACATTCTAATGTATCTTTTATCAATATATCATTTGCTTTTTACATTGACAACTTTTTTAGGTTTTTATTTTTTATCATTTAATTTGCATAGGAAATCAACTGATCATCATTACCCCGCGCGTGGGGGAATACCGATCAAAGGCCATTATTTACTTTTTATGCAATAAGAAAAGCCCCTTTCAACTTTAACGCTTACAGTGTATAACTAATAATCTGCACTGTTATATCAACAATTTTTTACTTTTTTTTAACGTTTAGCCAATTCTTAAATTTTTTATCGAATTTCTCCCTTAGGTGATCGGGGCTACCCCACTCTCCCCTAATTCTTCTCTTATGGCCTCATTCCTTATACGGTCAAGTTTCGAACACCTTTAATTCATCATAAGAACGCTATTTCCGAGGCCTGTATTTTCCTTTATAGTTTCTTGGTTGTTGTCCATAGTTCACACCCATAGGACAGTACAGGGACTGCTATAACTTTGTAGAACTTTAATTTTGTGTCTCGTACCTTTTTGTAAAAATACAGTTGATTGTCGAACAGTTCGTCTGGAACTTACTTGTTTTCAAATCTGATGAAGCTTAAAAACAGATTTTTGCAAACCAGATTCTGTATTTTGAAGTACGAGCAAGTCGTCAGCAAACAACAGCACATTCGAATGCCTGTCTGTGATAACTTAATACCAGGGTTCACTAGATGTTTCCATTTCCTTATCAGGTCGTCAATATAAATGTTAAAAATAGTAGGTGATATACTGTACCCTTGTGTAACACCTTGATGGACAGATATTTGTTGAGATATCCTACAATTATTTTCAACAACTATTCTTGTTCCGTTGTATAAGCCTTGTATAGTTCTTGTGATGATGATGTATAGTTCTTGTATGTGAAGATGATGATTAAATTAATAATGATTGATCGGTTTTAAAAATTAATTATGGTTTGATACCGACTGTCATCCTTTTGGCCATAGCAATGTTTACTAACATCAAAAAAATACTTCAGATAATGCAACACAATATTTCTGTAGTTGCAGTAAAATTGACAGGAGAGATTCTGTCTAATGCCCCCTCCCCCTCCCACGAGGTATCGGATACAGATACGTATAAGACCAAAGACGTACAAAGACGTAGACGTAGGTTGCATGTTTGGTTATAAGGAAACGTTTTGATTGTTATCTGGAGTGCATAACTTCCGGCCAGCGCCACCCACTCGTCCTGTTGCAACATGCACGCCGAGCTTTATTTAATGCCTATTCATTACGCGTAATTGATAGCTCGTAACGGTAACGGTCTGCATCTACATTTCCCTGCACCGGTACCGTTTACTTTATTTACTGACCTTTCGCGTGCGCCTGTGAATTTCTCTTTGTTAAGTAAATACCATTTGCGTTAAAAATTATGTTCCCGCAGTGAATGTATACTTTTCACGCTTTGCCGTCTCCTCAGCAAATACAAAGTTTTCCTTTATTCTATTTATGCAAGAAAAATAAACCGAAATACTGGAAATTAGATAATAATCAGCCATAACTGATGCAGAGGTTCTTTGAAGTATACATTTTAAAAATGCGATAAGTCTACATTTACGCATCGTTCTTACAAGGTTTCAAAATAGTGAAAAGCGAAGCTGACAATGTGTCTAGAACAGTGATTATATTTGCAAAAATAGCCTATATCTTGTCAAAGCCAAGTATTTTGCAACCAATGATGAGATGAGCTGCGGCGTTTGCAAGAGGTTTACAAAGGAGAATTTTAGATCCTAAGAAGTTACGCGATAGCGAATACAGGAGCTAGAAAATCTGAAAGTAGAAGAAATGATGATGGAGATAATACAACAAAACGTACAAAAAAACAAAGGTTAATCTAGTTTGGACAGCTGTAGCGAAGACCACTGAAAGCAACCGATAAGGAAGGTGACTATGTAGACATCATTCATGGATTGACCGATTGGAAGATTATAAACCAGATGGGATAATTGTAGGTTCAGAATTAGATATTGTGGGGAGACAGATATTAAAGTTTTACGAAGTTATGGCGGTTCCTACGGTAGGGTGACCAGATTTTGTATGACGTAAAACAGGACATTTCTGAAATATGGAAATAAAAAAACAGGACAAAACAGGACACGAGTTACAAAGAAAATGTGCTTCATATATGACTGCACTGCTTCACTAAGACAAATAAAAACTACTTTTTACACATAAAAAGACATATATTTTAATAACCAACTTAAAAGCATACTTATCATGGCACTGGATCATATTATAATTGAACAAGTTTTCAAGAATTATAAAATTATAATTATTCAAATATAAATATTCAAATTCTTAACAACTATAAAATTACATGGATGTGATTCATAGATATCAACAACCTCCTGAACATGAACTTGTGGCTTCTGAATCAGGAACATCACTATTAACTTTGTACTTATCACAAGACCTGATATCTCGCAAGAGCTTTGAATTACTTAATAGCAGGTTGTAGAATTCCTTACAGCTAAGGTCTTGAAAATGAGTTTTTAAAATTACAATTGCTTGAATAGTTTTGGTAGTAAAACGGTTTCTTTCATCAATCCAAAGGGAGTTCACAATTGAAAAGACTCTTTCCACAACAGCATTTGTACCTGGTACAGCCAGAGCAAAACTCACAACCACCTCTATGTTTTTACATGGAATGCCTATACTTTTAAGTATGTGGAAGACCTCACACCATTTCTTATCAATCTCCACATTAACTTTTTCCCATTCCTCAAATTTTCTGGATAAAACTTTGTTCACATGTCCTATCTCATCAAATAATTCATCTTCATGTACCTGAATTGTTGAACATGAATCTACTGTCTTAAGAATTTTCAAGACTTTTTAAAACCTCATCCCAAGATACAGAATTTTTCAATGTTATCCAATGAAATGATTTCAGAGGCTGATATGGAGAGACCCACTTGTTTAAATAACTTAAAAAAGTGTCATAAAATAAATTGGTAATCGTTTCATATTTCGATTGGGTGAAAAGACCTTCATTTTCTAAGTTAATTAAAATTGAAGAAACAACTGAAGTTTGAAACTTACTACATTTCCTGTTATTGACTTTTTCTGTAAGCAATTCTAATTCTTCAGCTACTTCAGTGGCTGAAATGTTGGTTCTTTCCAACTTTTGGATTGAATTTGAAAACATTTTCAGTTGGCTTTGTATGAAATGAAGCCAAACAAGTGACTGTGGGTTCACAAAAAATTGTTTTAGCAATGTAGGACACCTATCCTGAGACACGAAATAAGACTTTAGAGGTTCATAAATATCAATAACCCTTGTAACTCCTGGCAACAATGACAACCATCTAGTTTTAACACTACCCAGAACCTGCTTATATTCAGTAGCAACAAAATCACAAAATAATTTCAATTCCTCCACACGCACGGTATAAATGTGAAAATATTGAAATATTTTATTCACTACTGTTTCTATGTCGATAGGAAGAATGTCTGCACTTGTTTGTACACCATTGTGTACCACATGAGCTGCACAACCAATGCCTTGAATATTCATTTTGAGCACACTGTTCAATTTAGAAAAAACGTTGTTTGTTCCGGCCCTCTTGTACCCACCAAAGTTAGTGTTACAGTTATCTGCACAAAACGCGATGATCTTGTCAACTAAATGATGTTTCTTTAAGATGTCCAGAACATGATTAGCTAATAATTCTGCTGTTTCTCCACCAACGTTCTGAAAACAGATTACTTTGCACTGAACACCTTTGGTAGGAATGAAATACCTAACTAGAATCGGCACTAATTTTAAGCTTTTGTGATTTGATGCATCAACCATCACAGACACATACTTAGCATCTTCAAGTTCTGATTGCACTTCATGCATTGCATACGGCGATAAAACGTTCACTAAAATCGACTCGCACTTTGTCCTGGAACACGTGAATTTCTTCTCAAGTAGTTCTCTGATAATAAGAGATGTGCAGTCCATTGAACGGAAAGAATGGTTGTGTTTTGCAGTATGAAATGCAAACAGCCCTTCTTCAGCAGCGATACGTTTATCTTCCTCAGTTTGTAGTCCATTCCTACTTACAAAGGAAATTATACTACTGGAAGTTCTCGCGGAAGCTGGCAACATGTGTTTCTTTTTCTTAATGTGCTGTGTAATATCGGCACGTCCTCCATGTTCAATGGAAAAAACTGAACGACATAAAGTACATTCTACCTTTGTAGATGTGGTGTCGTCCTTCAAGAAAGGAAACTCTTTTTTCAGGGTTTTGGAGAAAGTACACTTTCTTTTCCCCATATTAATATGCACGTGTATCTCGAACCAAGCGAACAACAGACAATGGAGCAAGCTCGCCACGCCAAGCGTTAAAACTAACCAAACAAAAAAAGTTTAACCTTGATTGCCTCACTCTTCCTTGACGCACTCTGGCGGAAACCAGAGATCATCATTTCTTTTCGCGATTGCGTTCCCTTAACCATTCGAGACCCGTCTTGACCTCAGTAAGAAAGTTTAAACGAACGAGACCAAAATGACACAAAAACAAATAAATAAAAACTCAAAACGAAGCGAAGATAAAATATTAGGTTATCCGTTATTGCAAGTACGGAAAAACGGGACGTTTGATGTCCCGTTAATAATTTGCCGGGACAACGGGACACATAATGAAAAAAAGGGACAAACCCGTTAAAAACGGGACGTCTGGTCACCCTATCCTACGGGAGAGAATTATGATAAACAGTTTTTCCTCCAACTTAGTCGTATAATTTGTTGCTGAACTATTACGTGCTGGTTCGTCGTGTTTGAATGAGGCCTTTCGGCGTCACTACCAAAACGACGATCGAATAATCCCTTATACTTGTGCGTGTTCCCTAAATCCCGTCGCAAAACATTCGTGCATGCTGGTCACAACCGTATACTTCGCCTTGGTTACTGTCCTACTGGTTCACCTTTACTTAGCCACGCCCTCTGGTCTTCGTCACTGTCCATACGCCCCGATTAGCCACACCCGGCTACATCACTTCAGCTTAATCTAAGTTTATCAGCCTCTACTGTCATGCATATACCTATTTTTTTTTTAATTTAGTACTTCTACATTACTGAAATTTTTCTTAGCATTCATCTGTGCACTTTTATTAATATTTTTTGCTTTTAATTTTTCTAATTCTCCAAATATTTTTTTTCATTTACTTACGTTATTTTATCTTTTCAATAAAATTTCAGCATTTTTCATGGGTTTATAAATCTGTGTCCAGTTTTTATAAAATAGGCCTACTTATCGTTCAGTGTCGTAATAGCCCCTTCTTCTCTGGCGTGTTCTCTTAGACATTAAACATAAGTCACGTTTCAAGTTCAAAACAACAAACAAATAATTCCTTACACTCGTTTATATAAGCTTATTCTAAACCCCAAGATGAAGACTGAAATATGATAAACCTGACTGAGAATACGGTTTTTACGTAACTTGAACGACAGATCGTTGCTGTTTAAAAAGATCATGCAATGGAAAGAACACTTAAAAATAATATCAGATTCAAGACTGCAAACAAACATAGAAGTATGAGTCTTTAGGGCATAGTTCTGCGGCCATCTAAGAAGAGATTAGGGGAGCTCCTTCAGTGGCAAAACAGGCAGCTTCTTGCCTACGCCACGATGTAATGAAACAGAACTGTATGAAGAGGAAATGTAGAACGACAATACAGACTGTGTTAGTGCAGGCAATGGAATAGCTAGAATTTCTGGTGCCCGGAGCATGGAGATCAATTACCGTTTCTCAGTTCTTATATAGGCCTACATATAGGCTATTAATAACACGTGTAGCACATACTAAATACAGTGGCATAAAAAATTTACAACATAAAATCTAGTAAGCTAATGAACATGAAACTCCGTATTGGCCAATAGAATTTCGTATAAACAACACCCTAACCATATAAAGTTAAAAATTAAATTACATTAATAGAACTTCGATTACCGATTATTATAATCTGGCCTATAAATACTCTTTATGATGCAAGATATGTTACAACAGACAACCTGGGTGGTTATGTTACTTTTAACACAGAAGTGCTTCAAGTCATAAGTAAAATTAAAATTTGGACAATTTTTCATGTCAAAATGAATTTCCTAACAGGTGATCACTCTCTTGAAATAAATTATGTTTATTGTTTTATAAAATGAACAGAATTTTCTTAAGTCTATACTCGTTTTGTTTCTGGTTATGACGTCGAGGCGGCCATTCCCTTCCCTCTTCAGTAGCTCTACCTCTGAGTTCTGGCAGCAAAAACGTACTTTGATTCGTCGTGAAAGTAAAATCATTGGATAACAACACTATTTCGTTTAACTATCGCGTTTTATTGGTATCGTTATGAACACCAAGCGTTTCCCCCGTTCTACGGAGATAATTATGTTGGGGAAACTAAGAGAATGGTGGGCGCGAGAGTGAAAGAACGTGGAGAACAACGTAACTGAGAAATCAGATGTTGTCAAGCACAGCTGTAGTAAAAGTATTCCACCTTATTCGACGAGACACTGATTGTAACGACACAACAGAGTTATTTTCCTAGAATGGTTATAGAAGCATTAGAGATTATTAAAAACCCGAACAACTTAACAAAGGAAAAGGACACAAACTGTGTAACGCGTGGAAAATAGTGACCATTATACTGAACAAATAACCCAAAATGTGATTACTTATTTTTCTTATTAAGTTAATTATCATTTTATTATTGTATTTCTTTGTTATCTAGATTAGGTAGGCCTATAGATTTTTATTGATAGTTATTAAATATTTTTTAATATTTATTACTGTAGGCTTACTCCTATATTTTTATATCACGTTTGTTGTTCTTTTATATAATGTATCCTGCATTCTATAAAATCGACCCGCCTACTAGAGGGGTGTATAAATACGAGGTGTGGAGACAACCTTACTCCAGCCACCCGGGACGTGACGAATGCCGAGAACAAGAGAGACCAAAGGACGCTGCCCTGAGGGACACCAGCGGTAGCACGCCTCTCTGAAGAGAGAGCGTGGTCTGTTCTCCTTGGAAGCTACGGTCTCGCAGAAAGCTTCCGATGAATCGAACTTAGCAATCTGGGAGAAGGATTTCTGTGAGCTTGTACAGGACATCCGCGTGCCACACGCGGTTGAAGGCTTTCTCTACGTCCAGAAAGAACGCGGTGCTCTGTTTGGCCGGCAGTCGGCCTTGGTTATGCTCTTCACGAGTCTCATCAGTTGATGAGTCGAGGAATGAACTGTTCGGGGATCAGCACGTCGTCTTTCCAGGTGGTCGCGGATCCGACGCTGGATCAATCGCTCAAAAACCTTCGACGTCGCGGGCAAGAGGCTAATATGTTTGAGGTTCTCCACGCGAGAAGAATTCTTTTCCGCTTGGGTATTACGATCACGGTGGCCGTTTTCCATTTCGTCGGAAAGTAGGTCAATCTGAGGAAGCGTTCGGGCTGTTCTTCATTGTGAGCTTTTACCAGTGAGGATGCCACATCACAGTATGGGCGAAACGTTTGGTAATCGTGACGATACTAGTAAAACGTGGTACTCAGTAGTCAAACTATAAAAAGTGTTGGTATTCAAAGTTCCGATCACGAAACTGTACGAGTGAAAGTAAACACAAAGGACCTCTAAAAAAAAAAATACATCGATTGCTCAGGAACGTTAACAATCAGTTCCTAAGATCCGATACGGTTTTGATGCGTTATTTATTATCAAAATACCCTTATATCATATTGGTGTCGGGTTACATCAATATATGATAAGTACATCAACTACACTCTATATACAAATTTTTTCCATCTTACTCTATCCATTGACAATGTCTTCGCTTCCCTCCAGCCCAAGCCTCTTTCTCTCAAAATGTTTCCCATCATTCCATCCCAAGTCAGTCGCGGTCTTCTTCTCTTCTTTCTCCCCCCTGATTTTGCCTCCCAAACCTGTTTTACCATTCTATCACTATCCATTCTCTGCATGTGTCCCCACCAGCAAAGTTGTCTCTGTTCAATAAAATCCAGAATCGATATCACTTCCAGATCCTCTCTTATTTGTGTATTCCTAACTCTGTTCTTCCTTTTGATGCGTTATTCAATATGGTAATAGATAGGACAGTGGTTCAGTGCGGACACAGACAGGCAACGCGACTGCTGGTGCCTAGCACGCTGTGCTCAAAAGTAGTCAGTATCACGACAGTACAGTACACTGAGCACGTGTACTGTACTGTACTGTGGTACAGCGTAGTACAGCAGGCTGTTGACAGCTTCAACGTTTCGTGACTTCTAGGGGAAAATGTGCAAACAAAACTAAAAACTTCGTCTACAAGCTTTATGGCTCTCACATATTTTTATTCTGACAATTGTTGCGAGTGTTAGACTGACGTTAACAAAGTCTTATCCAGGGCTTTATTTATTTTGTTTCGTCACGTCACCATTGTTATAGATTTGCGTAGTCTAGTGTCATTGTACTGTTTGTGAGCTACTCACTGAGCCGGCGACGTGGCGCCACCTGTATCGGTCAAACGTTACGTGTTTGAACACATATACGGTTGGACTGACCACCTGAGTTGGTTCTGGGTTGAAACGGCAAACAAGGAGGAAGATTTGAAACGGCATGTTCCGAAGTATTTCTTTTCTTCATTCAGAAAACGTGTTGCCTTCTGTGTTCTTCCATTGGATTCGTGTAAAAAAATATTAACTCTTAAAAATTAGGTGAAGAACGATAAAAAAAAAACAGTAAAAATCAAGTCCCTCTGCTCTGGGACACTTTACTAAGAGTATCAAACATTCTAATTATAAAAGTAAAGAATGTAAAAATAAATTAATAAATGCTTATAATTTAGACAACTTTTAAAAATTCATCAAGAAAGTGACAAAGAAAAAAATGAAACTTCACCACATCGACTGTACAAAGAAAATCAAGCGGAAGTTGAAGGAGACTCGCTAAACTTGAGTTACTGACAAGCATTAAGCAAATAACTTCCATAAAATGGCTTCCCATTATTAAACCGACGTATTCTCTCAACGTGTTACTTCAGGCGATAAGCGTAACCTACGGCAGGGTAGGTTAAATTTGAGCGGGACCAGGCCAATCTACCCAACGTGCTCCGATGTCTCGTGTTACTGAATATTTTATTTGGGTGGTTTGCGATTGGTTTTGGCTTTGTGGATACTTTTCATATTAATGTTGTTTTATTATACACTTTTTCAGACTTGTTCATTATGATAGTGAAAGAAGGGGTTCGTTTTAATTTTTTGTTTCCACTTCTAATTATTTTCCATACTTTCTTGCGAAGTTTAATTTATTGCACATGATTCCCTGTTGACCATGATCCGCAACCACCATAGATATCCAAACATATAAATTCAATAATTCCTTCCTATTTCCTAATACTGTACGCGAGAATAAGAAATTCATATTCTGGGAAAAAGCTCTTTTAATTTGCTTAAGTCTGGTTTTACTGTTCAAAATATTACTGTTCTCTTTTACTGTTCAGAGTAGGTGATTTCATATAATTCTACCATTCTTCTTCTTCTTCTTCTTCTTCTTCTTCTTCTTCTTCTTCTTCTTCTTCTTCTTCTTCTTCTTCTTCTTCTTCTTCTTCTTCTTCTTCTTCTTCTTCTTCTTCTTCTTCTTCTTCTTCTTCTTCTTCTTCTTCTTCTTCTTCTTCTTCTTCTTCTTCTTCTTCTTCTTCTTCTTCTTCTTCTTCTTCTTCTTCTTCTTCTTCTTCTTCTTCTTCTTCTTCTTCTTCTTCTTCTTCTTCTTTTCTTCTTCTTCTTCTTCTTCTTCTTCTTCTTCTTCTTCTTCTTCTTCTTCTTCTTCTTCTTCTTCTTCTTCTTCTTCTTCTTCTTCTTCTTCTTCTTCTTCTTCTTCTTCTTCTTCTTCTTCTTCTTAAGTGTTGTTCGTGTTATATTACAAATACTGTACTGTACTTCGTTTAGATATAGGACTAACTAACGTTACGGTAGCACAGAAATACCTGAACAAGACTTCTAGATCGTGTCTCCCATTGAACTCTGAAATTAGACCTAGTTCAGCGATGAATAAACGTGATAGGTGCCATAAATGTGTAAAGCATGCCACTAAAATTAGTTTATCGCTGAATAAGTGTGTAAACGTTAGGTCAAAAACAAAACTATGTGAAAATACCGAGTGTTAAAAATGTGCGACTTGTGTACGGTATTTATTGTATTGTCAACACCAACACCAGCACGCAGTAGGGTGAGTGAGCGAGCGTCGCGGCGGCGTCCGTTTCCCGCGGTGCACATTCACATTCCGCCATTAATGACCTATAAACGTTATTGTCGTTTTCTACACTTCTGGCACTTGCTGAATTATAGAAAATGAAACGTTATGTTGCCAGTAATGTGTTCCGGTCTTTTTTCATTTCCTGTAAACAAACCTTTATACTCTACACTTGTTTGTCGCTTGTAAAATGATTTTAGCAGAAATTCTTTGGAAAGCGTGTTCAGTATTTTACCACGGGTTGTAAAGTTAGTGCATTTATTGTTTTTAATTTTGTCAGACTCATTTTTCGTCGGCCCCGGGATTTGTTGATATCTTGTGTACATAACAGTCTACTAAAGCTATAGGGCGGTAATTATTATAGAAAGGAACCTCCCACGCTTCTCAGTCGAAAAACCTGGTGCGTTAATCAAGTGATGCCGGCGTGAAAATATATAATTACGCCAACACATAGGCAATGTATCTGGGTCGCAGATGAATAGCAAGCACTGGTTTATGTTTATTTTATTTGTTTACTTATATTTAGTTATTTTAACGACGATAGACACGTGATAGTACTGCATGAGACTGAACTCTGTGTCTCTGATGGAGGCGATAAAGTATGAGTGAGCGTGTTTGTGTTAGAAGCGTTAGTTTCTCAAGGCCAATGATTCAAGACAGCTGCCACCCCTGTTCACAGTCAGACTAGCATCCACTCGCTTAGGATTAGTGTACTTTCAGTTAGTGAGTGAAGTATCCTGTTATTTGTTTATTTGTAGCTGTCTATTCGCAATATAATTTAAAATTATGTTAAAGGAAAGCAACGAAACTCACCGATTTACCCATGGAATCAAGGAACCAAACGAGATGCGTATTATTGTAATAAATCGGAAGACCCGTTAAATACTTGAGAAAGCAAAGGAAATGCAGTCCAGAAGGAAAACTCTCCACACCGGGGAAAAACGTAAAACATGTGAGAAAATAAAACTATTTCTTCATAATTTTGATTAGTGTGTAGTAAGAAATATTGTTCAGAATTGTTATAAAAATCAAAATGTTGTATCCACTGTTAAAAAAGCTCCCAAAGTAAGCGTTGAGTGAGTTTCGATAACGTAATGTGAATCCGTATTTATCAGTAATCGTTAGTTTATTTACACCACTGCGCGTGCCTACACATGCTCATGTCTACGCTCTCTCTCTTTGTCTCATTCCTTTCAGGGACATAGAGTTCAGTCTAAAAAAGTACATGGAACGTTATTTGGTTTTACGATGTTTTTTATAAGGGTAGTACCAGGCCCTTTCTTCTCTGTATTTGGCTTTGTCGATATTTGTTACCTGGCTAGTACCAGGTCCCCGATTCCTTTGCTCTCATTATATATTTGACTTTGCCGATGTTTGTTAGTTGGCTAGTACCAGGTCCCCCATTCCTTTCTTCTCAGTGTACGATATTTAACTTTGCCGATGTTGTTAGCTGACTAGTACCAGGTCACCCGATTCCTTTCTTCTCATTGTAGGACTCTATGTAATTGGAAATTTCAACAAATCACACGTCGTTTTCATCTCACCGTTTGGTATGGACGGAAACAAGTTACGTTAGCAAATATAGCCGAATGTTGCATTAAAAATATTGTTACATGCTACTAAAAAATTTACATTGTTACGTGAAACATTAAAACTTGCAAAAAAATTACCTCACAGATTAAATATTTTGAAAGTCGGAAAATTGATGTTTATTATTAAAATGGCTAAGTCTATCTACTCGATCATTCCTTCAAAACCACAATGCATTTTTAAAACCAAATATTTACAAATGTAATTTAGCCACGCACTGTGTAAATAATAAACATCAATTTCTCGACATTCAAAATATAAAGTTAATTAAAACATACAAAAAGGTCAAAAAATGAATATTTGGGAAAACCTTAATATTTACAAACACAGTAACAATAATTTACTAATTAAAAAACAAATTGAAATAAAAACAAAACAAAATGATCTATTTAAAATTATAAATTTATTAAAATAAATTACATATAAATCTAAAATATTTCGAATTAAGCGTCAAAACAGCTGATTAAGTAAATAAACATTAAAACAATCGGTAAATTAAATCAAATTACTTCAACTTCGTCGTGCTTATTTGCTAACCTGCTAAATGTCATATTCTGGACAAGGCCTTTCAGTGTTTCCACCACTAGGTCGTGGTTTAGGACTTGAAAGTGGTGGAAACACTGAAAGGCCTTGTCCAGAACGTGACATTTAGCAGGTTAGCAAATAAGCACGACGAAGTTGGAGTTACAGAGACTGCTAATTCAAATAACAGGATTAATAAATCAAATTAAATCGATCATTTCTTTTATATTAAATTCGGTTATTCGTTACTTTTATATTGAAATCGAAGCAATTCGATTATTTGTTAATACATTTATAAACCTCTGATGATACTCATATAATCAGTGAAACGTACGTCAAGTGGAAATGCAATAATAGAGTTTACTTGCAGAAGTTGTTAATGTTTAACAACTATTCACAACATACAGTTATGTACAACTGTAAATAGGCCTACATACGCATACACTAAGGCTGTGACATTTATCAGTTTTGTCAGGTATAATCGGTTCGGCAGTGGTCGCGAGTTAGGTCATCGCCACCCGTCGTCTGTTGCTGCTGTGTTTGTATTCCGAGTGCAGCCGTATAAACATGGAACTTCAATAATAATTAATCATTTATGGCGTGGTGTTCCGCTCGGCAAACTCGTATCAGCTCCTCGCGCCCTTCCGCGTTACGTTACGTTTAACCCGTTGGTCAGGCTATTCTCTACTGCTTAATTTAAATTGTATCCACCGAATTTGAAGATAAAGTAGTAAACTCTAAGCGTAAATGACAGAAAGTGAAACTAATGACAAATTAAGAAGAGCCCGATGTACTGTTTTCCTAGAGTAAAGGTGCGATCATTTACGACAATATGGATTGCATTGTGTGTGCAAGGTAGCAGTTATCCAAGGTATTAGTATTAGTTATCCAAGGTAGCATCTTTAATTAACTACTGTGTAAGAAAATTTGATAAAATTTTATCGCTTTGACTCATAAAGTGGCTGAACTAATTAGGGAAAAATACCTCCTAGAACCAGCTAATACAAGCTTTCTTTCTCCTGTACGCATCTACAAGTACTATACATAAAAGGACACTAAAGAAAGATGGGTTTCAAGGATATGGAATGTAAATAATGTAGGAAAATAAAAATGATGCGACTAACTGATAACTTTGAGTAAATAACACATTGAGTGAGTAACACAGTGAGAAAATTTCAGAACAAAAAACTGCCAAGTCCCGAAATTGCAAAAACCAAATGCATGCGCTAGAACACTTAATCTGCTAAAGTCCGAAAAGTAGCATTAGTTGAAAAAAAATAGTAACAGAATCAGTGAGAATAGTCAGGGAAATTCTAACGGGAACCTATATGTCAGCATCTTTTCTTTTACATGTGTGAAAATCTTGAACACAAAACAGCTATCCCTTCTTATCTCCCAAACAAACAATCAACTACTACAGGAAAATGGAGGGAAACCCAAAAGGTGAGGGGAAAGGGTTAATAAATAAAACTTACAGAAGGATGGGAAGAGAATTCAAAGGTGAAGTAGGAAGAAGGTGTGTGTTAAAGTTCAAAGTCCCAACAGAGTGGATGCCATGATAAAGTATAAAAACGATTATGTTAAGTATTTAAAACTTTTAAAAGGGGTTTACTCTCTTGCAGAAATATAATGTAATGAAAACAGAAATAACAAAATCAAATTTGAAAAAACACACCTACAATTATTTAGTTACAACTATGTTAAGCAGTTTTGTTACTTATGGAGGCGAAACATGGATTCTGATAAAAAAGGAACAAGAAACACTAAGAAGCTTTGAAAGAAAGATCTTAAGACGTGTTTATGGCCCGGTTAAAGAATATAACGAACAGAGATAAAGGCTCAACGAAAACAATGGTTAGGTCACCTAGAGCGGATGGATGCCAAAGAAAATCCTGAGGGTGCAGGTCTACAAAAGCAGAAAGAGGAGCCGACCTAAGATAAGATGGTTGGATGGTGTGCTAGAAGATCTCAGAAGGATGGATGTGAGGTGTTACACTGAGAGGGCAATAGACAGGAGACTTTGGAGAAGATTGATACTGGAAGCCAGTACTCACGTTAGGCTGTACTACAGAAGAAGAAGATGATGTTATATAATTTCAAAATTATGTTCAACATTTTTATGTAAGAAAGTGGTGGTGTGGCTAATCAAAATAAATTCGCGTGGTATTTAAGAGGATTTTTCTGTTATTATGTGATTTACAATTGATTGAACTCTAATATATTTTTCTTTACATTGAGAAACAGAGGTAAAGCTAATTATAAAATAATTAAAAGTTAATGTTAGGCGTAAGTTGAAATAGTTCTCATGTATTGGTAACCAACAAATATTTCTTATAATCGACAAGTTTCTTTACTTTAAATATTTGTAACAGAATCATTCAAATTTGTAACAAAATTGTTTTCTTAATGCAGTGGCGTATCTAGAATTTGGTCTTGGAGTTGGTCCGGGGTCGGGTCGGCTTCATACAAAAGAAAACACAAGACTAATCAACATTACTATCTTTACAGTTGCTAATATCAGTCCCATTAAAGTAAACGGTAATAACACAATAAAAAACGCGTTATGGAAACATGGTTTACAAGACACTTACAACACTTACATATATTGACTGTATTGATTTTTCTATATATCATACTTCAAAAGTATACGCTAATGCTGTCTAATAAACCTGTTTGTATATACTGTATAAGAATAATTACTACATTAGCGTACACAACTAAAGAAAAATAATAAAACAGCCTGAAAATATATATGTTAACAAAATTCGTCAACTTTTTTCGACCCTTGGCAGGAGGTACGGTCCCGTTCTTCCTCCCCCCTCGTAATACGCCTTGCTAGTTTGGCGATTCAAAATAAATTCGCTTGGCATTTAAGAGGATAAACTAGTTAAAAATTAATGTTAGGCGTAGTTATAATAGTGTATTGTAACCAACAAATATTTCTTATAATCGACAAGTGTCATTCCTTTAAATATTTCATTAAAATCTGTAACAAAATTGTTTGCTTATCGTTCCGTAATATTTCACAATGAAACTCCATATTACAGTTGGTAAGAACGTCATAAAATGTTGTTGAAACAAAAGCTTTAAAATATAAACGTCGTGCTCGTCGTTATTGTTGTAATCTTAACACAGCGATGGCATTTCTTAGATATAGGTCGAGCAGATACGTAGGTCGTCGTGTGTACGAAATTAATTCCGCTCAACGATCGTAAACCCGAAACTGGGTCATCTTAGTACAGTCAGTATTTGGAAGCGAGAGGAGGCACACAATCGTCGTGTTTATCGGCAAATGAAACGACACAATAAAAATCGTATCGAGGTCATATCGGTGCGTGCGTGCGTGCGTGTGTGTGTGTGTAGGTAGGGACTTCGCGGCGCGGGGGATCGATACGACCAAGACGCGGCTGCGTGCGTGCGTGCGTGCGTGCAGTGCGTACAGCTGGCCTGGCCATGACCCGGACACCGCACTCCAACACTGCTACTACAACTCTCTACCGATGTCTATGTTAATCCGTACGTAATGAAGCGCTCCTCCTCGGTTCCGCAACTTTTGTTATGACAAATCACCGCCGATAAGCGCGGGCTCACGTGATCCGGTTCGCGTAAAACTTGCTCAGACATTTATTATTTTTTCGTTAGCACCAGGCGAATCGCTTCGCATCGAGCTGCGAGCGGCCAGTGCGCGCTTACAATCTGATAAGCTACGGTACTGCCCGAACAACGCTTTCCTTGTTAACCTTCTGCTTTGTTTATTTCCTCCTGGCTCGCAGGTAGTCTATTTATTTGAGACTTCAAGCTCCCCTGACTTCCTATCTTACTCGTCATCATAATGCGGTGATGACGTTAACAAACGATACTGTAATATCTTATTACGTGTTATTAATTTTCCATTTGTTTGCCACGCGAAACTGTAGTTTTCTTCAGCTGAAGGTTACATTGTAATTTAGCAGTGTAAACGGAACATGGATATCAATTTAAATGATTTGTATCTGTTGAATTATGGGTAAAATTTTCTATGGGCAGTCTTGATAACACTCGCACGCACAGCAAACATCTTTAATTTACAGTGACAATGACATTGTAATTACCGATTCTATTATCATTTATTTTACCAGGTTTTAGTTATTTCGAAATAATAGTCTTTGTGTGTGTGTGTGTGTGTGTGTGTGTGTGTGTGTGTGTGTGTGTGTGTGTGTGTGTGTGTGTGTGTTGCAAGGTAACAGGTTTGTAGCTGACAGCACTTGCAGAAAAAAAATTCTGATTGGGTGATTTAATACATTTATTGTTACTTTTTTATATATGAAACATATACAGATTTATGTGTAAATTACGAATTTGAAAATATATAAAATTTGAAATATTTGATAGATAATCATTTGAAAAAGTCTTGAATTGTTTTATAAAGAATTTTATAATTCCACTTTCCTAAATTTGTGCTGGGTTGAGTTGGATCGGTTCGGACATCTCACGGGCCTGCTCCTGTTTCCATACCAGCTGTTGTCCTCTGAAAGTGGGATGTGATCTCAGCGTTTTCTCGTGGGCGTTGTGTCGCTCCTGACTCAGCCCTCGTTGACAGCCACCAATCGTTGAAGATTTCGAAAGCTGTGTCTGTACTCGTGGTCTCTTTCAGCCGCTCCCTCGACGATACACTCCGACTCCCAGAGACTGACGTGAAATGAAAGGCTCACCCGTGCTTTTATACATTCACGCACGTGACTTCATTTTTACATGGCAAAACGTTCTAGATTTTACTATAAACTTGACAACGTTTTGATGGACATGAACTTCCAGTTTCTAGAGCTTTCCAAACCACGCGTTTTTAACTGCATGTGCTTGCATAGCCAATTATTTTGTCAGTTGAATAAATGCTTTTAAAATTTATTTAGTATCAAAGTAATTAGACATTAGTAGTTATTCCAATTTGCACACTAATATAAATAACTTATAGTATGTCTGTTAATAGGCCTATATACACGTATACAAAAGCGCGCGCACACACACACACACACACGTCCGTAAGAGATGAAAAGAATGGCGTATCAGATACAAGTATGACAGAAAATAAAATAACTCACATCAAAATATAAGACTTGAAAAGAATGGGCAATCATCACGTGTCCAAAAAGGTAGCACAGGGACTACTTTAGGTAGAAGTAGTAGAGGAAGATCTACAAGAGGAAGATAGAACCAGGCCTACAGGCCTGTAGAACCATGGGTAGAAGAAAATTACCGAATTTAGCTACCATTTGTGTAGAAAATTGCTCAAATAGAGGAAACTGGCGTTGAATGGGAAGTTATTTGTTTAATTAAAGCTTAAGAGCTATTCGGTATCGTAGAAGCTGGATTTTGTCATTAGGGTGTATCGTGATAACTGCTTAGCCATATGCATCCAAATTGAACACTCTTTCTCTCTCTCTCTCACACACACACACACACACACACACACACACACACCGCTGTTGACTAGGAAAAAGGAGAACGTCGACTCGTCGAATCTCTGCAAATAGCGTTCACTGTATATACCAACCACAGTAAACGAAGTACATGACACTGCACTGCCTAAATCATTTTCTAACTAGAACTGAAGAGAGTTATTTGATTTTGTTATAAGTTGTAACGTAACACTACCGGTTATAGCCAGTTGTGTGGTAAAACACATTTATATCAATAGTATATTCTGATGTAGACTATTAATATCAATAGATGTAATGTTATTAAGGTAGAGATACAGATGAGAATTGTACAGAGTATTTGTTATATAAGTAAGAGGTGTGTACTAGCGAGGCGACACGTTGGCGCCGAGCAAGTGTAAAATTGTATTGTATGTACAACTTTCTAAGTCGTAAAGATGTAAATCGCTTTGTTTGCACAAAACAGCAAATAATATGAAGTACCGTTAGAAATAGGGTGTTTTCGGCCTTCAAAATACAAAGGCGTCTGTGTCAAAGGGGTCTGTGTGAACCCTGTTGTTTAATTTTTGTTGTGTTTAATCTTTTTTCACTAGCTTTTATTTTATTATAAGAATTCTCAATGTTTTATTTCATAAACAAGAAAAATCTTAAAATATAAAAAATTGTATGTACTCTATGTATGTAAGGAAAGAGAAATGAAATTACTTCAGTTATTTTCTGATGTAAAGGAATACTTAAGGAGGTTTTTGTGTAAGGGATACTTGAGATATACAATAAATGTATGTTTTTTCCTTCATTAGAAGTATTTTTAGTTGATTCCTACTTTAATATTAGCAATCAATATTTTTAAAGTACGCTGTCTGAATGTATATAATCAGAAAAAAATTTAAACCTGGTAGTCGTAGGACTACCGGTAGACATGGAATCATGGGCAGACTTGTGCTTTGGGAAGGAATGAAGGGTTGGATTTGGCGGGATCGGTGGATATTGGAAGCCGTATGATTTGCACAGCGGCGGTACGTTGCCTTGTTTGAGACTTGCAACACACGTAGAGCACACGCCTTCCATATTACGTCATAACGGGGGTGGTTTTAGAAAGCAAATTTCTCTTGTTAACGAGATAACGGTCTGGCGGAAAGCAGTGCGCGTCTCTAGCAGTTCTCCAATCAGGAATAGCGTCACCTCTGCGCGCGAAGTTATTTCGAGTGTTAACTGGATAATTTCAAACTTACCGGCAACACGTTTGAATTTTGGCCAATGATGGTAATCTTAAGAGTAGCGGCAGTATGGGAAGTCTATGTGAAACTATAAAAGTAACTCGTGAAGGAACTTAGGGGATCAGTCAATCAGTTACCAGTTATCAAGCAGTCAGTCCGTGGAAGTTCGTTAGTGGCAAGTTTTGCTAGTTGTTGTTAGAGAGAGTTAGAAGTTATGTCTTAAACAATCATTAAGCAATCTAAGACAGTCTGTAACATATTCATTCAGTCAATCAGTATTCGATCATTAGACAAACAAGTTAGTTATCGTCATGAAGAAGTAAAGTAGTTAGTTAGGAGGAAGTGAAGAAAAGAACAAGCGGTCATTAATAAGTCAAGCAGTATTATTTATTCGGTGCGCGGCATCAAGAGTGAAGCAGTATTATTTATCCTGTGCGCGGCATCAAGAGCTAAGCAGTATTACTTATCATGTGCTCGGCCGTATAAGAAAGTCAAAGTTTCGGAGTGCGTGGAAATGAATGGTTATCGCGATAGTGTGAAATAGCGTGTGAATAAAAAGCAGAGTAAGATCAATTGTGTTGTGAGGTGTAAAGTGTGGAACGAGGAGGACGGAGTAATGGATAATCAAACTCAAGTAATCGTATCAAATTAAAATTTTATAATCAAATAATTTCATGTAGTATACGTAGTTGTCTACCTACGTTTAACCCGTTTCATTATAAAAGAACCCATGAGTACGTTCAGATGCTGAAGTGTATTTTATATCTTACGACATAGAATCAGAGTACTGTGCCGAGGCACGGTTTAAATTGGAATACCTCGGACTGAATTTAATATAAATCGGCGCCACCGCGATTTGTTTTTAAATTTGTCAGGGCGTTACGCTTGCTGGATCGTCGGTCAAGGTCGCTGTGGCAGCGGCGTCGACTATCGATATTACGTGCAGCGAAAAAATTTAGTAATCTATATCAGCTGTCACCGTGACTTTGCAATTCGCTACCGTTAGCTGGGCACGGTACACGAGTCCTTCTGTCTCATTTCTACCCCATTCTTGCTGATGTGAAGATCTGGTCCGGCGGCGATCTATTTATCTTTCTCATGCATTCGTGAGGTGCTAAAGCGTCCCAGGGTCCTCGCCCACTAGCCGAGAGTGATGGATTCCGATGTGGAAACTAGATCTTCTCCACTGGCAGAGCAACACACCTAAGCTCCATCGCCTTCGGGCCGACAGATAAACGCATGATTTCACATCAACCCAGCTCATGACGAATTCTTCAACACAGATCAACACCCTCGCCTTGCGTACATCATCTACCTTCAGATCACAGGTGGGATCAAACTAATTACTTATTTAAACACAACTTAGAGACAGCAGTGGACACCCGTGATGTTAAAAAGAGACATTTTGTTAGACGAATTCGCCGCATGCGAATCAGTTATTCACGTTCTTGATTGTTGACTTTATAATGCTTTAATTATATTGTATCAGTACTCAATCTAAATACCAATTGAATACAAGTATTGCCGTCTAAAAAGGCGTGTTCACACCTCAATAGTTATACTTAATTAAACAAGGTCTTGCACTGGCAAGTCTGGCTCTGCCATTATGCAGTGGGTTGTAATCATACTACTCTAGTAGATTCTGTTTAAATGCAATTGGTCATGGATAGGTAAATGGATCCTTAATGTAATTGTTCGAAAATATATGTGATGAATTGAGTAGTAATTCCAAGTTGTAATTAAAATTTGTGAAGGCATTTTATACATGTACTGTTAGAAATGATTGTATCAGCTGAGGTCATGTTCATGCAAGACTTACTTACCTTGTTCTTTAACTTAATGTTTTGTCTATATTGTACGAAGGGTGTATAACAACTTAATGATTTATTAATGCATGCATTTATATATTTCTATATATGTATATTTGATGATGTAACTAAATATTCAGAGCAACTAGTACTTAGAAATTTTTTATATAGCTTGGTGATGTATTGAAATAGCCAGAGCTACTCTGACATTATTATTTAATTGTATATCTCAATCATTTAAGGAGGTTTTTAACATGATTTCACATACATACTTATATATTTTGATGATGCTCTGAAGTGCTGTAACTTATTATCACACATGTAAAGACTTGGTTATTAAACACTAATAAAAATTGTTGATGTTGAAACCATCGGTTTAATTGCAAGTTCTGTCACCAAGGGCCCCGCACATTTTATCTTCCGTCTAGACATATCGTCTAGTTTTAAATTTTAAGTAACGCCCCTAAAAAAAAAGAAAAAAATTACAGAATTTTGGGGGACGTTTAAATATTTAATATAAATTTGAATTATAGTTCGATATTTATGATATGTTAGATCTTAAGTCATGTCGTTGATTAAAGTTAATTTATGATGAGAATGAAGGAGACTTCTAGTTTCAAGAGTAAATTAGCAATGTTATAAATAATACTAAATGTGTTAATTAATCTCATAAATTATAGAGAATAGTCAATGGGCTAATTAAGCTCTCATAAATGATAAATGATGTTCAATGTGTAAATTAATTCCTTATCAATGATAAATGATATTCAATGTGTTCATTAATCTCTTATGACGATTAGAAAGGGATAAAGAATTTTAGTAGCAATTGAGAAGTCATTTAATCTATCAATTTGTAATGATAATGATGTTATATGTTATATTATTTAAATGTATGCAAGTGGTAAATATAGTATTGTTTATTTAGCATCTGAACATAAGAGTTGTTATTAACAACAAACCCTGAGATTCCTAAATATCTCTGGCGCCCAGCATTCTATACTCAATAATTATAACATAAATTTAAATAATTGTATATTTGGCGTACGAACGTAAAGATTTAAATAGAACCGCCTCCAGCTATTTGTTATAGCATTGACAGTAAAGGTTTTATCCCCAGGAACCTACTTGGCGTCCAGCTGTTTACTCGTTATCTAGATGTGGTTGCGTCATAAACTAACTGCTGTCGGCTTACCCTTTATCTTCTGTAATCATCAACGTAAACAAGATTTAAAACTGCGATAGAGATCTACACTTGTTTTCTCGATCATTTCGGATCCTTCATGATGAAACATGATATATGTGGAAGTTTGCTAATTTAATATTCATGTTGAATGCGGTATCCAAGTCACTTGTACGAATTAATAACTAAATTACCTTATATAGTCCGCTTTGTGACTTCTTGTAATTTTTCACTATGACGCGTTTCAGAGCTTATGCTCCATCATCAGATATTGACTAAAATAAAACTATCACTCACTTGTACGATACGGCCTTGGCTCGCCGGGACTATGATAAGGTAGCGACCGCTCAGTGGCAAATTGAACTTAAACGGGTGCGCACCCTACTTCCGCGTGCAGTTTTTATGCAAATTTTGACATTTTATATTATGTAACGACCTCGGCATGAGTGATAGTTTTACTTTAGTCAATATCTGATGATGGAGCATAAGCTCTGAAACGCGTCATAGTGAAAAATTACAAGAAGTCACAAGGCGGACAATTTAAGGTAATTTAGTTATTAATTTGCTAATTTGTTGAAAATCTGCTGTACCACGCATTGCCGAATAACAGCAAGTTTTGAGTTTATTTTTAAGTCTTTGTGCTATTCCTATTTACTGATCATTTGGCTTTTCTAGTGAGGCGAAATTTTTTTGTAATTTGTACTAATGCTCTGTGTGTGTAGGGTGGGGGGCAGTGGGGTGCAATAAATAACTGGAAGCCGACGTCGTCGTCGCTCGGACGTGCAGCACTGCCGCTACGAGTCAATAAATACTCTTTAATATTCCGTTGCAAACAGAGCAGGTCTGTGTACTACATCCATATGGTAATATGGCTTCTCGTCTGTCTCCGTCTCGCAGGAATTTTTATTTAACGTCTGCGCTACAGCGGCACGTAACTAGAGAATGCTTTACAATCGATGTCTGTCTGTTTGCGTGTTACTGTATTTAGATGTGAACGTACGGACGGAAATAAATATTGCGTCTTGTTGATGGAATACTTTGCCTTGTTATCCGCGTGTCAGGAATATTGCGTCTTGTTGATGGAATACTTTGCCTTGTTATCCGCGTGTCAGGAATATTGCGTCTTGTTGATGGAATACTTTGCCTTGTTATCCGCGGGTCAGGAATATTGCGTCTTGTTGATGGAATACTTTGCCTTGTTATCCGCGTGTCAGGAATATTGCGTCTTGTTGATGGAATACTTTGCCTTGTTATCCGCGTGTCAGGAATATTGCGTCTTGTTGATGGAATACTTTGCCTTGTTATCCGCGTGTCAGGAATATTGCGTCTTGTTGATGGAATACTTTGCCTTGTTATCCGCGTGTCAGGAATATTGCGTCTTGTTGATGGAATACTTTGCCTTGTTATCCGCGTGTCAGGAATATTGCGTCTTGTTGATGGAATACTTTGCCTTGTTATCCGCGTGTCAGGAATATTGCGTCTTGTTGATGGAATACTTTGCCTTGTTATCCGCGTGTCAGGAATATTGCGTCTTGTTGATGGAATACTTTGCCTTGTTATTCGCGTGTCAGGAATATTGCGTCTTGTTGATGGAATACTTTGCCTTGTTATCCGCGTGTCAGGAATATTGCGTCTTGTTGATGGAATACTTTGCCTTGTTATCCGCGTGTCAGGAATATTGCGTCTTGTTGATGGAATACTTTGCCTTGTTATTCGCGTGTCAGGAATATTGCGTCTTGTTGATGGAATACTTTGCCTTGTTATCCGCGTGTCAGGAATTTTTTTAAAGTAGAAGCCCCGGACTTTGTAAATTATTAGAATTTTTAGAATTTCCTTTATCAGTGTGTTAAGAAAGGAGTGTTACATTGTATCATTCCTTTTAAGATTAGAATTTTTGAATTTCTAAAAGGATTAAATCTGAGAAAGTCTGTACCATCCAATTTGCAGACATACAAGTGTGAGTGTGCAGAAAATGAAGAGAATGCACATTACATACCCAGAAACCTACAAGAGTATTCCTGCATATCAACCTAAACAAAAAAGAGTAGACCTATGTTGCTAAAGGGCTATGCAACTAAAGGGCATATTTTTGGAAGGAGAAGCGTTAATGATGACGAAAAGATATAAAAATGTAACAGCAATAATAACCGATAAAGTTTATTGTGAAGAAGCTATGAAAACACGATTGGAAAAAGGAAGAATAGCTACTAAGAGATTACATCCAATTAATTGGGGGACCAATCATTAACGAAAAGTGTTACAATATAATATTTATGTCAGGGACGATAGTCGTTTTGTAGGGTCAGCAGCATGGCGTTTATCTAAAAGAAACAGGAAACGTGTAAGAGTTGTCCGTATGGAGTACTTCTGGTGGAGAATCTATAATTTAGACAGTCTAAACATGACTAGAAATATTGAAATAAGAAAGGTAGCTGGAATCATAGATGTCACAAAAACCAGAGAAGAAAAACAATTGAAACGGTTTTTTCTTATAAAGAGAGTGCAAAAAATTAAATGTCCCCCAAAAAATATGAAAATGGAGACACACACACCAAGAAGAAAAATGAGGCAGGAAACCGACATTAACATTGGAATAGTGTTGGTCGATCGGATAATTGTTAGGAACTAACGTTGGGAAATTAATTGTTAATCTATGAACAGACACATATTGGAATCAGTTTGGAAATATGTGCTGCGCAAAAGATAAGGTCCTTTCTCTATAGCGATTCAGGATATTGTAAGCTTTGGATTCTCAGTCAACTACCACGTCTCACCCAGGGTAGGTCAGTTTGTTGTTTATGTTGTCCCTGCTCCGACGTCTCTCGCGCAGATCAGTGAATCCAGGCGTTCTACAGTTTAAATTCCCCATAACCCAACGCTATCCGTAACATCGATTCATCAGGTGTACTGACCCTGACGTTCGATGGCGCGTATGAACAATATTATTCTCCAAATTGTCACTGCTCGAACCATTCTGAACGTACTGCCAGCTATATTGACCCCTTTAATAAGTCTTGTTACCTTCTCCAACCGAACCCATTGGTAGGTAGTTTCGGCTTGCAGTGCGGAAGGCCGAAAGTTTTCTTTTGCGCTAAACTGGCCGCTTTCCTCTTGCTCGTTATTCTCAGTCCCTGCTGTCTACTTGCACACGAGACATGAACTCCCTTCTATGATGGCACGTCACTTTTTCTATGCAAATCTTAAACGGAGTTATACTTTCACCTGCTACTTCGGTTATCATCATCATCATCATCTTCACGGATTAAACCAAGGATGGTTTGTTCCAGTCTCAAATAGGCAAAGATTAGAACTGGTCACTCCAGCGCTTCCCCGGCCGTCCCACACCTCTCCGTCCCCTCGGCTTATAGTTCCAGAGTTGTTGGGGATGCGGCAGTCGTCCATTCGGCAAAGATGTTCCCACAAATTCAGCCGATACTGGGCGATTCTGTCGAGGATACTCATAATATTCAATTCCTGCCGTATATCTGTGTTTCTTCTATGATCATGGAGAGTATATCCTGCCACGTGCCTGAGAAATGTCATTTCAGCCGCTTGGATGCGAGTGGGCTGGCCTTTCGTTAAAGTGCTAAAAATACTTGCTACTTCGGTACAGACTAAATATTGGACGGTCTCGCCAAGTTCTGTCCGCGGGAGCTGAATCTAGTTCCAGCACGTAGATATATTTTATATTAGTAAGAGTTATGGTTTTGTTTCAGGACGAGTCTTTGAAGACACATGTGTCTCTCTATTTTTTTACATTACGCTTGTTTTATATAACATTTTTCTCGTGAATATTTATTAAAGTAACTACAAAGCAATAGAAATACTTAGAACGGAGTAATAATGTTATACGAAAATAGTAGTAGTTATGTATGTCGCTCTCTGTGATTGTTAAGTGATACGTAAAAGTTTCCTGGAAAAGCCGCTTACAGTTACGTCCGCAGTCGTCGATTCACCTGGGATGCCCCATAATCTTCTCTACGCTGCGAGCTCAACGCTTCTTCTCCCAACGAGTCAAAGTTTTGCTGGACAAAAATATGCGGCCTGTACAATAATGTATGCGGTCGTTACAGTACTGTTTGTTTCCCTTCATACGGATTATTAATTTATTGTTATATATTACAACTAATTTTATTCTCACATACATACTGAACGGAGTTTATTAGAAAGTTAAATTTACGTATTAAGTGGCTTACGTTAATTATCGACTACAGTGATCAGCGAAAACTAACTCCAAATTGAATTAATTCATGATTAACATCGTAGTCAATGTAGTTCATTATGTAGACTCGAAGAGACTGGCATCTGACGATTTGAATACATTAGAGAAACTTCACTTGTGCAGTGATTTCAAAAGAAACTACCGTCGGACATACGTATCAGTAATTTAGAAAGTATGTATGCATAATTTTTAACACGAACAAACGTTTTTGTGTACTTGTGTGTGTGTTTCAGTATGTCTGTGTGTGGGCGCGCGCGCGTTTACATGGTGTGTCTCAAACAGAAATAATTTCAGATTACTGAAAAAACGTCTTTATATAAACATCGCCCCCGAAAACGCTTTGTTTTGAGTTAAGGTTTACGAAAATTTTCTGCTAATGAGACTATACTACAATACTTTGGGCTTTGATTTTGAAGCAAAATTAAGGTTTTCGTGTTTGTTTATTTGTAAAATTACCAAAAAAAATCGGTTTCAGGACAGTCTAATAATCATCGAGGCAGTGTAGGCTAAAGCGAAAAAGTAATGAGTCGGAAACACATTTTTTTTGGTTTGGTGTACATTTAATTAGTTAAATTTTCAATAAACAAATAAAACTTTGTAACAAAATGTATAGAATATTTAATTCCAAGTCGATTCAGGTACAAGTACATTAAAAACAAATTGCTAACAAATTTAAAACATTTTATTGTTATTAGAATAAAACAGACGAAACATTTGCACACAATATTATAGATTTGCCTGCAAGGTTACTTTACTTAACGGCACTGGAATAATAGCTGCGGGGTGAGATGAAAATTTCAGTATACCATGAGCGTGTACATAAGAGAGGGGTTAGTGATAAAGATTTACAGTGCAGCTGGAATTGTACGAAACGGCTTCATACCGGAATACGGCGAGCAACCCGTAGCGAAGGGGCGAACAGCATTCAAACAATTTGTGTAATAGGTAATTTTTGTTTATTTAGTTAGCTTATTTTGATTCTATAAGTTCATTCAATTTTTTAATCGATTTCTGCTGCGTTTTGTTTTAAAGAAAGTCGAATTTCCCAAACTGTTGTTTGTTTTCAATTGACATTACGTACACGATTCAGTTATCTTATAATTAAATGTTGTGAACATTTTCTTTCAAAGTTTTATTTGTTTGTTGGTAACAAACTAATCTGCAGCAAAATATAAAAAATTGTGTTTCCAACCAAATTCTTTGAGCTTTACGTAACTTTTTTCGGTAATATTCTTCCCATGCAGTCCCGATTTTATAAACGGCACACCGGGCACGTGCCCAGGGGTGCAACGTCCGTGTTACGAAAAAATGAGGGAAAATGAGAAAACTTCCTTAACTTAAATAATAACTAAACCCTACAAAAAATATGATAAATACGAAAGACGCAAGTGAATCGTATTTGACAGTATTATTAGAATACAGTGACAGTGTAACAACGCAATGTTGGTGGTGGTTCTGGAGGGGGGGGCCTTGCTCATAGTGTGCCCTGTTGAAGTCAAAGGCAGGCCCTTTCCATGGAAATACTCTGCTGGTATCCATGTATTTTCAATCTTACAGATAACACGTCGAATAAAAGTCCCAACTTTAGTCCAAAATATGTGCCCTAAGAATTTCAGTATAGCCTCATTCACGGAAAACAGGACGAAACTTGACTCTGGCCGTAACCCGGAACAATGCGTTTCCTGGCCTTTGTTTACCCAATAAATAAATTAAAATCATTTAGTTTCTTCGTAAGATATCCTATATATAAAATGCAGTAAAAAGCATGAGCTACAGTTAGCCACCGTGAACTTAAAAATGTATGTTATATCTAACCTAAATAATAATACTAATTATTATTATAAAAAGTATTTCAAGTTCTCTCTAGAGGGAGTGATAGAGAAAATAAGAAGAGAAGAAAACGTGGGCCTATGGGAGTAGCGGTTGGAGAAGTTATACTTTATGTTCTATATGTTGCAGATAACAAAGTGATTCCAGCAGAGGATGAAAGTGATTGGCTATACACTACATGTTACGAAAAAATTGATGAAAATAAACTGGAGACTGACCATAAATCCATCTAAGAGGGAATAACTGGCAGAAGGAAACTCAAGGAACAACTTTGTGCTTGGAAACACTGGGAAGGAACACAGAGATTATCATAAATATCATTGTGAGAAGATAACAAAACCGGTCGCAATACGGAGGAAATCGCTGGTAGAATTGAAGGAAATGCTTTATACGTTAATTAAATTAGATACTCTGGAATAACAACATCTCTCTGAACACCAAAATAAGAATCTACAAAACCATCTTAGAAAGTATTGCAACATATGGTGCTCAATTATGACTAATTAATAAAAAAACGATGCATCTCAAATACAAGATAAGAAAATGAACAATTGGCATAGATGCTGCTAGTTGATGAGAACTTACAGAATAAATAATACAGAAATAAGAAGCTGCAATATGGCCATGTACAGAGGATGGACGATGACGATAATCGAAGGAAAAGAGGCAGATCAAGGAAGTGTTACAACACAGAAGTGAACATCGCTTTAGAAAATAGGGGATTGGAGTGTGGTGACTGAGAGGACTGCAAGCGTTGAAAGCTATGAAGCGGAGGGATGACGACAGCCGACTCGCATGTGATGATGATTTCATTACAAATGTAGCAACACTGTACTCTGTCTGTTCACTTTCGGAAAGTTGCTTCTCTTTCTATGATCACTACCAATCTCTCACAAACGGATTACCCCTCTCTTTCTCTCAGGTATTACATCTGTATTCACCACCCACTACACTCTTTCTTGTGAAAAATGATTTTTTTAAAGCTATAGAATATTCTCAACGATACTAATTTGACTCAACGTTAGAAGAATTTCACTTGAAGACAAGTATAACAAGTCGTAGCTACAGCACTTATTACTCGTGGTATTAAAAAAATAATAAACTTTATCATGTGACTAGTACAATTGTTACACACCGCAAGATTTATTTTTTGAAGTGAATCTCACATGTTGGGCACTATGGTACCCGACTCACTCACGTACATCTCGTGCTCCTAGGGAATTACACTGATTCGACGTGTAACGAAATAGCTGAAACGAAAAAGTAGTGTTTCTGGTTAATCATAACTCTTTTTCCCACGTAGCTATCCAAAATTTCCCCACTGACATAAATATGTGTGCTTTCAACAAAGCGTAATATTTTAAAGAATCCGAGCGTATTCTAAATGTTTAAGTACTATTACAAGAATAACGTAAAAATTGAAAATAATTTTATTTATGATAAAAGGAAATGTACTCTCATGCTGAGAAATCGGGTTGAATACTTTTGAAATCCTTTTCTTGGACATAATTCTTATTAGCCTCATATATTTACACAAGTTTCCAATTGTTTAATTCATAAAAAAATGTCAAATAAATGACACTTATGTTTATTATAATATTTGTAGTATCGTTTCTGTACATCTATAAAATACCGAAAGCGTATAATTTTGTATCTTTGTTTATTTTGCACGTTTTAAGTTGATCGGTGATTTCGATTCTGGGTTAAAATTGTATTTGGCTGTACGACTTTCGTGTGTTTCAAAATTCGATTTAATAATTTAGCTATTTTATAATTTGTAAGAAACTGAATTATTAAACTGCTCATATCACATTCTATTTTTCAGCTAAATACTGCGTAAATCATATTGTTACATTGAAAAAAATTGTTTGTCACATACTGCTTGTATTTGTATGTATACTGAAAATAATACGACGTTTGATATGATTCTATTTATGTTCATTGTAACTACCTATTTCGTATAATTAAATACATATAAATTCTATTATCCCCTCGTTTTATTTATTTATCCGTTCACTATTATTTTAATCTCAATTTTTTTATAGCAAAATTCTCTCTTACACAAAATACATACGAGCAATCTTTTACACGTTGAATCAGTTCAGTCACCACTCGACACCTGAATTTCTCACTTCTGGCGTGTGGCCTACGACACACCCACTTTTTTTAAATTTTGTAATGCTCGGTTATGTCCTGTTTGGTAACATTTTTCTTTGATTTTTCTCATGATCTGAAAATGATTATAGTTCTAATCAATGATTCGTTGGTTGTTGTTGCGTAGAACGAGACCCGTTAAACGGGTCTTGCGCCGTCCCTTCTTAGCTCATTTGTGTGTGTGGTTCTAGCTTCTTAGCTTCTTCGCGCGCGCGCGTGTGTGTGGTTTAATGAGTAGATTACTCGAACCAGCCGCCATCGAAAAAATGGTCAGAATACAACGGAATAAGTCAAGAGGTTGTATCTACGACGCTGATCGATAAGGAAAACTGTCTTTTACCAGCACTCGTACGTAATACAATACATGACTTAAAGATCGCGTCAGAATAGGATTAAACTTAAACTTCTGAAGTACAAAGTCAAGTAGGCGACTGATCCCAAAGTTAAGTAAAAGGATTTACACAAAATATAAATATAGACTTTTTTCTTGGCTCATTCTCCTCGTTCTGTCAGTCGGTTTTTCTTCACTCTATAGTTTACGAGCGCGATCCAATGTATAGACGCGAGTTGCGTAGAATGGCTTGTCGTAAGTGATGCGTGCCCCCCAAGAGTCTGCATCCTAACCTGATAGATAGCATAAAGAGAACAGCTCAGCATGCAAATTGTGCGTACTACATTCGCCAACTCTACGCTGTAACGCCTTGAGGCGTGTTTGCCACAATACACTGAACTGAACGCTTCCCAGTGTTGTATCTGAAACACACTTTTTAGAACTCAATAACACGCTGTTCATGTTGTGTGTGTGTGTGTGTGTGTGTGTGTGTGTGTGTTGTGTGGAGTAAAGTTTAGAAAGACAAACCCACGTGTGTGTAGAAAACCGTATTATTCCCTAAACAAGAAAACTTCTATCACTACGAATGCCCAAAAAGAAAGAAAAGTTTTACAACTAACTTAGCCTGTACACAGCTACGCAAGCGTATTTATGATACAAACACTCCTAGACAAAAAGTAACACATCTTTTGTTAGTACAAACAGCAACTACACTAGATTTTATTTATGCTTCTTTTGACCTTAACAGGAGCGGCGGGACACTTGTGTAAGGGTGAAACTATCTCCACTGGTGCTTTGCATGCCGAAACTAGAATCACGCGAGAAACAGATCGAAATCAGCAAGGAACACATTTTGTCGATAAAAACATGAAAATGGAACATCGATATTGTGTTGCTTGAAGGTTATAGCCTACTAATATTCAATATATTCGGCCTATTATATTTCGGTTGTGTTCTTCCTTCTATAGGAACAGATTTGAAAATGTCCGGGAACAGATGTTATTTAAAGATATTGAAATTTCAAGAGAGAGAAGAAGTCGAAAGAAACTGACTGAAAAAAAACATACGCGCGCGCGCGCGAGAGAGAGAGTTGTGTGTGTGTGTGTGTGTGTACACTTATCCTACATATTTGTGTAATATACAATTCTAAAGCCTAAGAAAGTGTGTTTTTTGACACCAATGTTTTTAGATTTACGAAACGTTTCGATAAACCTACCTAAGATACAGTTCTATGACCCTCATTTTCGAAACCATACGGAACCATTAAATTTACCCTTTAATTTATGTTTCGAGAACTTAAAAGTTGGGCTTCATTTTAGCCTTGGGCCACAAATCAAGGTGAAATGTTTCACAAGCTATAAATCGAAAAAGATGCGTTTTCGAGCCTATGATTATATGAAATTTCTTCTTTATTTCAACTTGTAGAATGCATTCCTGGAGTATGTCCCATTCCTCATGGAACACTCTTTATGTGAATATACTCTTGCTCTACTGTAAGACTTATTTAAAAGTTTCTTGCGATCATGAAATATGACAATCGTCACAAGAATAATTGATATTTTCGCAATATGTGAATTTTTGTCGAACGGATTTTTACACGCGCTGGATTCAAATATACATTTAAATTAAGGTCTAGTAATTACATCAAAACACGTAGAAATAAATCACGCATTTATTCATGCAAAAGTTTAATGATTTAATTAAGTCATTAAATCATTTACGTTCTTGAAAATTTAATTTGAAAAACGTACGCTAGACAAAATAATTTGCATTAGCAAAAGAAATGAATATTTCTTAAAATTATAATATGTAACAGATATAAAATATATTTATGGCAGTTCCTACAAAGTTTCTTCCAATAACGATATAGAACAATTATTCATAAAAATAAATATTTTCCGAGTACATATTATTTCGTTTAAAGCTTATTTTGTGTAAATTATTTCTATGTTCGTTTAGATTAATAATGTTTAAATAGCAGTATTTTATTTTATATTATGAGTTGTTGTTTGCACATATAGGTTACTTTTTTTTTTTAAACACACCACAGTATGAAATTTACCAGTTTATACTGTACGAGGGCGCACATCTTGTTTCAAACGGCATTTTTGCTTCCACGTTCTGTAAGGAAATGGTAGTACAGTGATCGCGAAAAAATGAGGGCTGATTCTGAGTGTACTGCCATCAAAACATGAGGACAAGTCATTTTCCAAAAATTGTCTGCGTATGTGTGTCTGTCTGTATGTAGAATTTTTTCTGTGGCGAACAATAACTACCGCAAATTCAAAAAGAACCAAATAAGTTTTTGCATATGTGCCCGAGTTTTATAGACTCAAGGTCTATTGATTTTGGTGAAGATCGGCTAACGGCGAGGGGTATCTGCAACGTTTAACGTTTTAACAACAGTTAACAACTCTTGTTAAAAAAAAAAACAAGAGTTAAAAAAGTACTTAGTTTTGATAAATAAAGTATCCTGAAAAGAAGGTCATGATAATCTACTGTTTATAAATGGAGAGTCTATGGAGATGTCTATAAATGGAGAGTGTAGTTGAAGGGGCAGGGGTGGTTTTTTTAAAATTACTTTGCTGATATCAAGTAAAGTACGAGTATTAATTTTTGAAGGATAATCTTATCCTTAGCAAATACATATGATAAAACTATTACTCTATGAATGTGTAAATATCATTAATGGTGGGGATCAGTTGAGGAGGAGGGATGATTATCTGCGTAGTTTAGTTTTTTTATAAGAATAAAGTACCCAATTTTTATAGATAAAGTGACTCGAAAATTATATTAAACGACTACCCCATAATAACAAAAATATCTATAAATAGTGATAATAGTTTGAGGGTGGGGGATATTTTTTTTAGAAATTATCGAACCGAATTCAAATAAATGATTTTAAATATAAATCTTAGAACACGGAAGTCATGTATGGTTCTCCACACCGATATTTAGAAACGTGGTATCAATATAATTAGGCCAATGTATAATTACAAAATACTATAAACAAACAAGAAAATAAAATATGAACTAACTTTATAAAATATGTAATGTGTACGCATGACATTAGGGACAATTATCAAACCGTATCTGCTGATGACCAGACAGATAATATCAAAATTAAGTTTGATTTAGAAAGAAACGAATATTAAAGATTTCTTATTTGCTGCTTTGAAAAATTTGTAATCCGCGTATTGAATGTCAGTCGCTGACAGAGGAGACGGCGAGGTGGAAAGACTTATACTGTGTTTCGTAATGATAAACAGGTGGACTTGAACAGAATAGACAGAGGTGAGGTGAGGTATACTTACTTTGAGGGCCTCTTCGTGTGAGATGCCGGTAAAGGGCGTTCCATTCACTTCAAGTATCGAGTCTCCTGGTCGTAGCCCGGCTCTCTCGGCGATGCTCCCCTCCTCCACACGCGATATATACACTCCTACACCTGCAACAGACACATAACCGTTATCATACGATCACTCTGTTACAGAACTATAAATACGCTTCATCTAATTAGTAACGTAAGACAAACGTGTTGTGAGCAGTAATATCTCCGAGAATATGCTCAAATTTACCGAACGATTATTAAAATAAAGTGGTTTGTTTCAATTCTTTTAGTTTGTCTACATTCTCTTTATTCATGTAGTATATGGATGCGTGAACTTTGGGGTGCAATGCGGTTTTGTTCCTACAGTCGACACTGATTTTGGTAAATGTTGGTCCTTTACGTCTGTGTTATAAACAGTAATAGTGTTATTCTCTCATAGCTGCAGCACTCAGTTTCAATTATTTATAAGATTATTATTAAATACCGGTTTTTAGGCCTTGATCGGTTGCTGTCAAGTCTCGGCATCGTCGGCAACGTTTCGCACCCCCCTCGAGGATCTTCTTCAAAAAGTGACAGAGTGTACAAAAAGAGTTACGGCAGATCTTCGGCCGAACGATAATCGACACTTGTTTCTAGTTAAAACAACCGCCAGTTCAGTCTGAACTAGTTTCAACGAACTACATTTATTATTACGTAAATTTCGATATTAGGCGATATTAGGTAACTTTTTAGTTATAGGAAAAATCACAGAAATCCGATTACTCTACTATTTCTTTATTAATATAACACAGTGATAATATAATAACTGTGTCCTTTAGTTGAGTACACAATCATACAATAAACAGTAAAATTTCGAAACATTAAGATTTGGGTTAAAATTACTTTCAGTCTGACTCCCTGATAGATTTTTCACAATCTTTGATTTCTTTTTAGAAACCCCAAAAAGATTTGGGTGTCCCAAAATTTTGAAAGTTTTAAAATGAACATTATACTTAGATTGTGGTTAAAATTCCCTTTAATTTGATATCCCAAACGAATTTTTCCGATTTTATCAAAATTTTCACCTATTTTTAGGCCCTGGTCCACAGATTAAAAAATTTTTTAAAATAAATACTATAATCAGATTGTTGTTAAAATTCCCTTTAATTTTATAACCTACATAGGCTTTTTTTATTTTTCCACACTTTTTACCCCTCAATTTTTTTTGGGGGGGGGAGGGGATCGATCTCAAAAACAATAGAGTTCTGAAGGGACACGCATGCCAAGTTTTAAGAAAATCGGTTGATGCCCTGAAAAGTTACCGTGATACATGCCCTAAACAGACAAATAGAGAGACAGACAGACAAATGCCAAACGGTCTCGTTAAAACTGAGAACTCGCTTCGCTCGATCATTAAAACATTTACTATTGCTTTGGGGACATTGTTCTTTACATCTGTAAAATTTCAGTCTGTCTATTTATCGTTTATTACGAACATTTTATAGAAATTAAAAATTAACACTATGATTATCAGAACGAAGAAAGCTCTCACCACTCAGCAAAGTAAACGTATGAGGTTATGTTACTTCACGTCAGTTCATTTGCATTAGTTCAAAGTAATTATTATTATTTTAATGGATAAATAATAATTAAGGCTGTGGAAAATTTGTGCTAGTCAAGATTCATTGTTAGTCTTGCGATTTTATTTCTTTTGTAAACAAAATAATTTAACCAGAAAATCTTGAGCCCTTACAAGCCCTTAATTGTAAACCCTGTTTACGAATTTTAGCCGCTATAAGCTGAGATTCAGTTGGAAACTGGTTCAAAAATCTTATTATACCAGTAAGATCTGAAGAATTCGCCCAATATGTTGAGCGAAAGACATTTGTTATTAAACAGAATCAAGTCAATAAGTATTACTTTTTTTAAAACTGTAAAGATCTTAGTATGTATGATTCTTACGTTAGTCAAGAAGCACTTACGAGGTTTGTGACCATACGCCGTTACCACGGCTTTGCTGTACCTTACAAAGTAGAAAAGGTAGAGGAAAAATTATGAAAACCAAGCCTACTCATTTTTGTTTAAGTAAAATAACTTTTTTTTTAAGGCGGACAGTCATTTTTTGGCATTTTATTATTATGAATACATTAAACAGTAAATTCCTGAACGCTGTGTCCTTTTTTCTGTGAAATTTATAACCAAAGTACATAAATTTAGTTCAGATAATTTAGTCCTCGTTCTTAAGTTTGTGTATATTTCTACATATGTGTACGCCTATGTTTAATAATATTCTTACATATACATAGCTCATAATAATATGTAACGTCTTTTGCAAAAAT
The DNA here is from genome assembly GCA_034769895.1 of Magicicada septendecula. NCBI lineage: Eukaryota > Metazoa > Arthropoda > Insecta > Hemiptera > Cicadidae > Magicicada > Magicicada septendecula. The sequence continues at coordinate 87,328,052 of CM068371.1, read as the reverse complement.
TGCTTATAAACGTTTTGAAAGCCGTCCGAAATTTTCAAGTAGTGTTGGCAGATATTAATTTTGTCGTATTATTAATGTCCTGTATTATTATTTGTTAAGTGAATAAAATATCTCATAATTTGATGCCCCACATAGACTTCTACAATTTTATTAAAATCTGACTTCCATTTTTGGCCCGTTGTGAGTGAAAACATTTCAGTGTAAACACGACATTAGGAGTTAGGTAGAAAATCCTTTTGTCTCGTAAACGGCATGGAGTTTGTAATCTTTACAAAATTTGTAATGTATTCTGTATGCCTTGGTGTGATAAAATTTTGAAATTTCTAAATTCCGAATACTATATTATTGTTTCGGTTGATACTAAAATTCTGTTTAGTTTGATATCCGAAGATTTATTCAAAATGTTGGTACACTTTTTAACTCTTATGCCCCAAAGTTTTGAAATTTCCAAACCTAAACATTACGTTCAGACGGTAGTTAAAATTCTCCTTAATTGGATTCCGCGCGTAGGTTTTTTAACTGTTTATATTTTTGGCCCACTCAGTGTGTGTCTGTCTGTGTGTAAATGCAACTATATGTTTACAATTCTCTGTCATCCTATTCCTAATTTCCTTTCACGCTTATCTTTTACAAGTCTTCTGACGTGATCCTTCACTTGTTATTCTTTCTATTGCGCATTTGTATGTGACTTTTTTTACATAAATGGTTTCTGTAGCCTACAGCATCTTTCCCAGTTGTCTCTTAGCCAACGTTTCTAGAAACTTATAAGTCATTGACAGTTTTTGGGATTTCATGATTTATTAATTTTTAGTGTATCATTTATGCAATTGTATATGTTTCTGTTAAGGTCTTATTATTATTTGACATTGTAGTAATTATAACCTCTATCTAGTTTGTTCTATTATTTTAAATGTAACGTTTATAATTATTTACATGTTATCATGTATTTATATCTCCGCAGGCAGAGATATACATATAATCTCTTCTACATGTCACAAGGACCCGACACCTACAGAAGAAGGGATGTATACAACCACTACGAATTGGTGTTTATCACAACTATGGTAAGTTAATTATAATCACATGAACATTAATGCGATTCTAAAAATTATTATTAATCGACAGCGCATTATAATCATTACAAATTGCAAGTTTCCGGACATCAGCCATCGTGAGTAAAATTAAGAAACACGACGTTTCGACCTCTATAGAATGAGAGGATGTCTTCAGGCGAACAAAAAATTAATACAAAGATAAATCTGTCACTAACAAATAGTATCGTCAAAACTTCAAATTTTAATTTTAAAAATTTATTGCTAAATAATAATATAATTTGTGATCACAGAAATAAGTTTATATTTGATCACACAAATATATATAATTTTCTATATACCTATATAGAAAATGATAAATAATAATAATAATAATAATAACAATAAAACAAAGCAGTACTCACCGTTTAGCAAGGACGGATTCCTCCTGTGGTTGCAACGTAAACAACCACTTTGTTTAACTAAGATTTGAAGTTTTGACGATATCTATTTGTTAGTGATAGATTTATCTTTGTATTAATTTATTGTTCGCCTGAAGACGCCCTCTAAATCTGTACAGGTCGAAACGTTGTGTTTATTAATTTTAACTCACGATGACTAATATCCGAAACATTATAATTTGTAATGACATGAAAATTATTATCCTATAATAGTCATTTTGTTATCAGTAATGTGACAACCTTGCAAGTATACTTCTGAAGAATTCAAATTTAAATACATTGCGTTTGATATTTAAATAAGTAATCTAATTCACTGTTGATGAAAATGTAATCAATCTACCTACAAGCCGTCTGTTATACAGCCGAGTTGTTTATCTGTCTAATAAACTGTCGGTTGTTTATAAAACAAAGCCCCAAAGCCATCGCGTCTCGTTTGTATTAGCAAAACCTGAAACGTAATTTAAATACAATTTTTGTATAGTGTTTGTTAGAAATTGAAAACGTTTTAGTGAACTTAGAATGAGTTTTGAGAATCAAATCGAATGATTGTTTCTAATAATCCACTGTATTTTCATTACAAAGATTCCATTTTTGATAAACAAAGTGTTATTATTGAAGGAGCAAAGCGAGTTCTCAGTTTGAACTCGACCGTTTGACATTTGTTTGTCTGTCTATCTACTGTATGTATCACGATAAATTTTCAACACGCCAACAGATTTTTGTAAAACTTGGCATGTCTGTCCATACTGTAACGCTACTTTTTTTGACACTGACCCCCCCCCCAAAATATGGGGTTGGAAGCCAAAAATGTAAAGGAGTCAAAAATTTGGAAGATATTGCAAAAGTCCATGTAGGGAATCGTTTATTTTTTTAAATTTCAAAGTTTGGAACGCCGAGGCTAAAAAGTGGGTAGGCGTTTTGATTAAAATTGCAAAATTCGTGTAGCGTATTATATTAAATAGAAATTTCAACTAAAATCTGAATGAAGTTTTAAATGTGGGAATTTTTACAAATTGATGGGAATATCAAAATTTTGGGATGCCAGGATCCAAAAAGTTTGATAAAATTACATATTCCACGTAGGATATTAAATTAAAGACAAATTATGACTAAATTGTGAATGTAGTGTACAGTTCTGGAAATTAAAACTTAGACCCCAGGGCCTAGCAGTGGGATCAAAATTTGAAAAAAATTGTAAAAATCTAGCTGAATGTCATACTACAGGGAATTGGGGAATTTGACACAAATCCGATTGTTTGGAATTTTTAGCCTTTGTCTTATTATTGCTCTACAATTGTTATTATGCCAAACAAAAAAATATTAGTATTTTCATAAATTTTCTCCTAACAGAAAAACTAGCTAATATCAAAATTTATCCAATAATAAACAGTGAGCGAGTCGTGCAGGACAGGGAACATACTAGTGTACTTAAATTTAATACACTTTAGTTTTTACTGTAAAAAACGTATTCCTTTTATAAAGTTTGTGTTAATAATACCTCCGTTTTAAGTGCTGGTGGTGACAAGAAGTATTCATTTTCTGAAGATAACAGATTTGCTGTCTCTGTAGCACTAGGTAGTTGTTTATTTTTACGTTATTTTAAAAACAGTAGCTATTGCTACTATTAGCCAACACAGGCGAGCAACATATAAGAATATCTGAACGAAAAGTCTTGCAAAAAATCTTTGGACCACTACAAACTGAAGATGGCTATTGTAGGATTCGAATGAACCATGAAGTGGCCCAACTGATTCAGGATGCCTACATAGTCCGGTTTATTAAGAGTAAGAGGATTGGGTGGTTGGGCCACGTAAGGCGAGTGAATGACACAAGAATGGTTAAGTGAATTGCAGATTGGAGACCGGTAGACCGGTAGGAAGAAGAATTACAGGCGGACCCAGAAAAAGATGGTTGGATGACGTGGAGGAAGCTTTGAGATGTATGAACGTGAGGGGATGGAGACGGATGTGTAATGAGAGAGCGGAATGGAAAAAATTCAGAAATTCATTGACTAAGCTAAACCTCACGCTGGGTTGTAATGCCAGGAAAAGGAAAGGAAGGAAGCCACTACTACTAAACGTACAGGGGAAGAGGATGTACAGAAAAATTTAAGGAAACTGTTCTACCGAATTTGGAACACGTACTCTTGCCAGTAGAAACTTGATAAAATATAAGTTTGCTTTATATCGCCGACGATAAAACGTTTGACAATTGTTAAAACACAACAAGTCAAACGGTGTATTTATAACCGTTGTGACGTACATGGTTTCAAGGAAACGTTGTGAGTAGCCTATACCTTCATACTTCCAATAACGTTCTTACTAGAATAGTAAGATAAAACTAAATCAAACTTTTACCCCAGTGACTGAGTTATAAGTAACACGAACGTCACTAGTAGTTATGTATAGCGTACGATGCGAATAACGGAATAATATAAATATATATAAATGGTTTTGCGTCGGTTTTATCACGTAGTAAGGACTCTGTTTCGGCCTAGAAATTGAGTGTTGCACAATACGACAGCCCTCACATACACACCTCAGTATAATTACATCGCACTTGATTTTATACGATATTATTATTATTGGGTCCTTCAGTTTGTACCCTCCCCGCATATACCCGTGGTGCGAGTGTTACGGAGTCTCTCACAGGTATATAAGACCCACAGTGTAACGCCGGATTCGAACGGCATAGTTGGGGGGGGGTTATACTAGGCAGGATACCTCTCGCTTGTTTGCCATTGCATTGCGAGGTGGAACGTCGTATCTAAATCAGATGGCCCCGACGGGAATCGAACCTTCGCCGACAGCATAGCAGCGCCACACGCTAGCCATTACGCCACGACCGCTCCTTATACGATAAACGGTCCTTATATCGTGTTATACGATATACACCCTTTTTTTATTTGAAACACACACACAATTAAAACACACTTATATACTTTTCAGTGCTGTTGACTTCTCAGACTCCCTTATATCTTCGCTTGGAGTATGACTTTCTAGACTCCATTCCTTTATGAAAGTTTCGTCATCCGCTCGGGAGTCTTCCTCAGGATTTTGTGCCTGTTTTCTGTTGTGCGTGTCAGTACGTAGGTGACACCGCAAGCACCGCTGTTTGACAACGACTCTGCACTCTAACAACACTAGCATATTAAAAAGACACACCATGAGATTCGAGCATTCCAAAATCGGGGCAACCGTCAACACTTCCGGTAGAAAAATCACGAAAGCAATAGAGACAAAGGAACTGAACAAAGAGAAAAAACAGCGATCTTAACGTAACGTGGAAAATGCTGTGAAACCGACTTGTATCCCTGTGTAAGATACAGGGGCCACGAAACTATCGCAGCAGGACCTATGGCGAACTACCATACAACACACGCCAGACGGAGAAACTGATACTCATCCACCATAATCGTCGGCTCACCCGGTGTACTCACACCGTCACGGTTACGGTTAATAAGCGTCACGGTTCACTCGTTTCGGCCAACTATTCACAATATATACTGTATTTGGCCAGTCAGTTGTGTCCCGATTAGTAGGTAAGATGATTATTGGCGCGTATCAGGTACTGTTGTACTGTTGTACTTGTCGCCTCGATCTTGGGATCTCTTGTCGTTATGAGAAGGATTCTCAACGGGGGGGGGGGAGGTCGATTAGTGGCCCCAAAGTCCCCCGGCGATACTCGTCTCATTTGCTGACTGAGACTCATTTGCTGACTGAGAAGCAGACCCGGTTCCGACCCTTGGATGGCATCGTTCAACGCATAGGTCGAAGTCCAGTGGCGTAAGAATCCAAGACAAGCTACTCAGCGCCAGCAACTGTAGAAGCCCAAGTGATACACAGAAACAACCTCGGTTTATACTGCGGTAATGCAATTCAGAACAAACCCAATTTTTGGTCCGTTCAGATTAAGTCGTAATACTTGGACAGGACCACGAGGCGGGAGCTCAAAACTCGAATTTTAAGATGTTCGCTCCGTCCCTGACGTACAAATTGTACAATCCAGGAAATCGACACGCGCTCTTGAGCATGAAAATCAGAGGGGACGTCGAAATTTAGAGAAAAAATAGAGAGATAGGAGGCATTCGCATGACTAAAACCAACAATACAGAAAGTACAACGGCTGCGAAAAGATGCACCACACGCACGCACACACGTACAATTGGATGTCCAACAGACATAGTGACTAATGTTATTATTATTTTTTTTATGTATTCAGATACGTCAGACTGAGGTTTGCACATAAAATTGCCAATTTTGGGGAGACGAGTGATTAATACATTTATTGGCAACGAACTTTTCTCTACAGCCTCTAGTGGGACTTTGCTTTAGCAAGAATTCTCCTCCACTCCCCTCTATCACATGCCAATCATTCACAACCTCTTAAACCTAATATACCAAGGTGTCGAGTGACGTCATCCATTTATCTTTTCCTCAGTGGATCCCTCCTTCTTCTTTCATATAATCTGTTCTTCCAGACACTCTTAACAATTCTTATTATTCTCGGTTCTTGATGAACCTTAGTAAATTTTTTCCTTCGATTAGTGTGTTCAATTCTTCAATTTTTCCTTATTTTCCAAGTATGACCTTTTTCAATCTCACCAAATGTCCTTCTAAAAATTGTCCTTTAAAATCTTCTCATTTGGTTCTCATCACTTTCTGACAAGGTACATGTTTCACAGCCGTATGTCACAACAGGGCGTACCACGATCGTGTAAATCTTCATTTTGGCTTATCTTTTAATCAATTTATTTCTAAAGATTGTTACATTAGAAAATAGACACGGTATTTAAAAAATACCTACACTTGTTAAAATATGTGTTAAATATAAAAATAGCGGCTCAGTAGACCAGTGGGTATGGCACCTGACTACTAATCTAGAGGTCCTGGGTTCAATTCCCGGGCCCGCACCAAGGTGCGTTTTTCGGCAACGTCCTGGGGATAATAATCCTGGCCACACTGCCTTTCTTGTATGCTGTATGGCTCACATTAGGCAGCCTACCCTGCCTACTCCTAAGCTACTTCGGTGGTACACATGGGACCCATTATTATATAAAAATTTGAATTTGCTTGATCTAATTACCTTGATTAAAAAATTTAATTAAAATAGCCTACGGCTCAACAGTACTATTTAAATAATTTATAAAATGAAAATCATAAGCTTTAACTAAATTTATACTTGTAATATTATGAATTATATTAAAACTATAGTATTTTAAAACTACTAGTAATATTAAAACTTTAACGATCATGAATATAAATTTGTTACAATTTAATAATTGTCTTCAAACATTTTTTGTAACTTTTTAAAAATTTTTTATAAAATTATAATGAAAGAAATTCATTATTTCACTACTTCACTGGCATCGATCGGATACTCTGATGTCGGATCTCATAGTTGAAAATGTCCTCCGTTTTATGTTCCCATCTTTGATTTAATGGGTGCCGTCCTTCGATCTCATCTCTGTGCTCAAGCTAGTTCGGGCAGACACAATTAATGAAAGGCTCTTGCAGTTGTGCTGGCCCTGTGTCGGTTAGTACAGCGGTACGTAGATTTTCAGCTACGATTGATTTCATCAAGGTCCCAATCGGGACTGTTCATTCAGACATTTATTAAGTTTTGTACTGATATCATGCCGCACTGCAGAAAGAGAATATTCTGTAATACGATATTAATTGAAGACTCGTTGGCACTTTGTGAAACATAACACTTAAAAAAATTAAAATAAACACAAACGCTTGGTAGTTTCAAAATCAATTCTTAAAATCTGACAATTGTTTCGGCCGATTAGGCTATTCTCAAAGAGCTGGTAAGAACGACTAAATACAAAGTACGTGTCAGAGGGTATAGAAATTGCGTTAGAGGGCTACCAAGCGTATGTGTTTATTTAACTCTTTAGAAAATTCTGAAATACGACTGTCCACAAAGACAGCTGCATTTATAAGGTTGAACTCAAAGGTTTTGAAATGGGTCTATGTTGAATATGAAGACACGTTAAAATGTCTAACTTCCCCTGTTGAGTACACTCCAAACAGCGTGGCTCTAATTATCAATTAAAATGTGTCAATAGTTAAGATTAATAATATTTTATTTTATTATTGTTTATATTTATGTTCTATAATGCTTTTAACATAATAATGTTTTTAGGCTGGGGGTCATTCCACAAAATGCGTGATGCAAAATGTGTATGCGTCATCGAAAAGTGTAACGCTCCAGGTAATGTTAACACTATATTTTTCCACACTTTCGATTCCCCACAGTCTAGAAATCTTCGGTCTCTGTCGTTTTTAAGAAATCCGTACGAACATCGATGAACAGGAGAGTCTGCAGTTTATGCACATTATACGTTTCAAAAGCCTAAAAACATTATCATGCTTCGATGTTTCGGTTTCGTCGAAATTCTTTTTTACACCATTCTTCACGCTAATATAACCGAGTACTGTGTATATCAATGGTCAGAATGTCATTAGTCTACTACTATACGTGTTTTTAATAATTTGCGGACACATGTTTTAACAATTTTCGCATTTATTCTATTTTCACGAACACAACATTTTAGTTTGTGGTATAAATGTGTTTGATTGTGAGCGATAGTTACACTCACTTGCGAGACGTGTTTATGGCGCGCGCGCGCGCGTGTGTGTGTGTGTGCTAGGCCACAACTAACCTTCGTCAACAAATGGAATATCGGAGCAGGTTCGACATTTCCCTTTTGCGAGTCGGAACGACGAGGCAACTGTCGCTAGAATGATCACGACAAACACCCAGTGAAAAAAATTGCAGCCAAACCGAAAAGTGTCTCAAACGAGACCGAAGATTAACAATAATTACGTCAACAGTACTTTTTAATCTCTGTATAATAACAAAACCCGTTTCTACACATTTTTTTGTTTGATTTAATGTTGTAGTAGTCTCTAGGTAACAAACTAAATTCAGTTTGACGTTGGCTACCCAGACTCTGTGCGTCGTCTAACTGCCAGACAAAACATCGCCTACAATTTGTCAACTGCGGTGACAGTTTTCGTTAACTCGATTTCGCGTCGCACGGTGAGTACAAAATCAAATTTCTCTTTTAACTTGTCTGGCTTTACTTAAGCTGCTCGGCTCGGCTCCACACCCTCGCGTGGCTGTGGCCTCCCTCTTTCTCCAAGTCCTCTCTAATCCACAAGTTACTTTAACAAACTCGCGTTAATCGAATGAGCTATGCTAATGCACTCATTAAGTGGACATTACCGTAGCGTTGCGTCTATTTCCGGTGTAATCGCTATCGTTATAACGACATCCCGGCCCGGCTCTCTGTTGTACCCTTCATACACACGGTCACAATTATTGGGTTTTTGGACCGAATACCACAACAGCGAGTGGCGTCCCCGTTTTAATTATTCATAATTTGTTGGTGCGACAAAACAGCAGTAATTGAGCGTGAGCTCAAGTGTCCACGAGAAGCCATTAAAAACATTGCGTCGTGTGGGCACATAGACTCATCAGAATATCACAGACTCATCACATAGGCTCATGGCGTATCTAGAATTTAGCCTTCGAGGGGGGGGGGTCCGGTCGAGTCGGCTTCATACAAAAGAAAAAACAATTTAAGATTAATCAACATTAAGCATGTCTTTAAACTGGTTGAAAAACGTGTGATAACATCCGGAAATCAAAACCAATAAAGTAAACGGTAATAACACATTAAAAACAGGTGTAACTGAAAAATTGTTTATAAGATATTTATGGACCGAATTGATGTTGCTATATTGCATATTACAGACGTATACGCAAATGCTGTATAATAAACTTGTTTGTATATTTTTAAAAAGAGTTACTATTATATTAGCATACACAGCTGGAAAACTAGCTTAAAAATTAGGGGATTAAAAAATTCGTCAACTTTTTTTGACTATCTGGTTTTTTTTATTATTTTCATTCATTGCAACTAGTTACAAACTTTCTAGCAATTTTATTGTAATACATAAGTTAACAGTGTGTAGTATAAGCGCCCACTAGAGTATTCCTCAGTAACAGTTAGACTTTGTTTATATGCTGAGAACTACTAAACATATTTAGTTCACTAGTTCACATCGTTTCTGTCTCTGCAATCGCCGAACGAGTCCAGCATTATCAAGCAGTTGTAGCACTTCAACGGTTACGTGTTCATGAAGTCTCCTTTTATATTCATCCGCAACCCGTCTAATCTCGTCAGTAACCGTAGGCATTTTCACGTCCCGATGGATATCATCATGTCTTACGTACCATGGTGCTTGAATAATACTGCAACGAACCTTATTTTGAAAAGTCTTAATATTAGGTTTCTTAGTACAACCCCAAAGCTGCACACCGTACACCTAAACTGGTTTCAAGACTTGTTTGTACAACAACAGCTTGTCATGCAGCGACAGGTCAGTGTCTTCCAAGCAGCCACTACATTTTCTTAATTTTAATCCACGTTCTTCCCGTTTCTTCCCAACATGCTCTTGCCATCCAGAGTTTTTCCCAAATACTTCACTAAGCTTGCATGTGGAATTCTTTGCTGATCGATTACGATTGGTAAATAATCTGTTTTCCGGTTGGTGAAATTGATGTTAGTGGACTTGGTTTCGTTCAGCTTGATTTGGCGTTTTTTTGTATATCTAGTGACGTCCTCAACTGCTGATTAAGACGTAAAGTAACATTATTTATAACGAATGACAGTAATATATGATTATTTTGAACTTAACTTCTTGATTACAAAATTTTCAATTTAGCTAGTGTAGCCTAGCGGTTACTCCATAAGAACAATGCATTTTCCTATCTCGCCCTGTGACTGTTGGACAAGGTGTAGTCAGAGTGTGCTGCTTACGTGAGCCGTTCTAGTTAGTGTTGTTGGCACTACGCTTCAGCTGCCCGTTATTACCTTACAGTGTTATTCTGAGTACTCGTTTTCACGGGCTAATTGTATCTGGGGGCTGAAAACGCATCTAGGTTTTATTGTGCTGCCTGAGAAACAAACCCAGGACGTCTAGATGTGTACTCAGACGCCACATTCACTGGTCTATTGAGCCTCTTTATATTAGTTCATAACGTGTTAATGGACTTAGTAATGAAAGAACCGGCAATGTTAATAGACAATGTTAATGACCAACAATATAACTACAAGAATATTCCGGCACTTTATGAATTGCCTAGCCGTTTAGTAGAGACTTAAGTCTTTCAGTCAAATAAACCAGATATTTGTCACAGCCGCGACCAAGGAACGACCCTAATAGTATTGATTGATCTATCAAAGTATAGCTACTAACGTCTGTTCTCTGTTCTGTGATAATAATAACACTGGCCAGTTATCTTTACTGATTACTTAACTCACTGCGTACAGTTAACGTGCAGTATGAGGCCTGTTAACCTTTGTAAATAAGATATAGTGTATGGTTTGTGGTCCATCTGTGTTAATCGTCCGACCACAAATTGTGTCAATACAGATTGTGCCAAATGGGGTAGTCGACAACGTTAAGCTCTCGTGGCAGTAACACGGCTATCGAAACCAAATTTTCCAACATCATTACTGACAGTCATTATCTGGTAATGCAACCAGTGCACTTCAAGTATTTTGTGTACGAGACATTTCAAGACACATACGGTTTGTGAATAAGAGCGTCCGGATGTTTTCTTTAAGAAAACATGCTTGAATTTAAAACATTTTGAGTATATTATTCCAACCAGTAATTTGTCCGATTACAGTTATTCATGAAAAATAATATTAGGAAAAGAGTATAGCTTGCTTTTACCGATATTTTTAACTAAATATAATTAATTCAATACCTACTCGAAACACAAAGTTTTTATGGGTAGACTTCAAGTATTTTGTGTGCGAGACATTTCAAGAAACATACGGTTTATGAATAAGAGGTTCCGGATGTTTTCTTTAAGAAAACATACTTAAATTTAAAACATTTTGAGTATATTATTCCAACCAGTAATTTGACCGATTAAGTTATTCATGAAAAATAATATTAGGAAAAGAGTAGGCCTATAGCTTGCTTTTAACTGATATTTTTAACTAAATATAATTAATTCAATACCTACTCGGAACACATAGATTTATGAGTAAAAACGTAAAAGTTTTACCTTATAGCCTGAACCAGTTTTCGCTTTTTAAAAAGCTTCTTCAGAGGCTGCCGCTGGGAGCACTGTCCGTCTTGTTCTTGGCGACGTTATCGACTTTTGAAAGATCGATGTTGTGTGTGTGGGTGTGATATGTTCGAATAATGCGTGTGATTTGAATTGTGACTGTTCGTTTAGGATGTCGTTTTTATGTTGTTTCATGTGTTTGTATATTTCCAATTGTTCAAGAGTGTCTAGTTTTCGGCCTTTTGTGTGTACGTGTAGAATATGCATGTTATTGTCGATGTTTTTGTATGTGTGGTTTACTTCAATGAGGTGGTTTCCAAAGGTGGATTCTGTAGTGAAGTGTAGTGCCTTTGTGTGATATTTTTAGTATCACATTGAGCAAATTCTGGTTCAGTGCTACGAATTAAGCGTACGAATCTCCTCTTGAAGCTCACAGATTGTGGATAGTTGGCGTATATCTTAACGTTCACGTATTATCAAAACAAAATAATCAAGTGCTGACCATCTTGACAGTTAGTAGACATGACATGTCTGTAGTCTCCATCTTGACGGTCAGTAGATATGACATGTCTGTAGTCTCCATCTTGACGGTCAGTAGATATGACATGTCTGTAGTCTCCATCTTGACGGTGAGTAGATATAACATGTCTGTAGTCTCCATCTTGACGGTCAGTAGATATGACATGTCTGTAGTCTCCATCTTGACGGTCAGTAGATATGACATGTCTGTAGTCTCCATCTTGACGGTCAGTAGATATGACATGTCTGTAGTCTCCATCTTGACGGTCAGTAGATATGACATGTCTGTAGTCTCCATCTTGACGGTCAGTAGATATGACATGTCTGTAGTCTCCATCTTGACGGTCAGTAGATATGACATGTCTGTAGTCTCCATCTTGACGGTCAGTAGATATGACATGTCTGTAGTCTCCATCTTGACGGTCAGTAGATATAACATGTCTGTAGTCTCCATCTTGACGGTCAGTAGATATGACATGTCTGTAGTCTCCATCTTGACGGTCAGTAGATATGACATATCTGTAGTCTCCATCTTGACGGTCAGTAGATATGACATGTCTGTAGTCTCCATCTTTAATCGGTCCCCACATTTTCCTTAATATTCTCCTTTCAGTGATTCCCAATTCTTCTATCAACATTTACTTGTTCGGAGTGAGACATTCCGCAGCACATAAAGTGCTTCTGGAAGAATTACCGTTGCCGAATGTTTACGGTTAGCATTAATGTGTTCATTTTTTTGTTGTACAGGCCTTTGGTTAAATTTCAGGCAGTTTCATTTGGGCTAATACTTGAAGGTTTCTTTTTCTGAGAAAAAATGTTATTTTGCTCAGTTACTTCTCTTTGATACTTAATTTGTCAGTTCCTGTTATTTGACCATATTTAGTTGTTATTTTCTTAGGAAGCCGAAGGGACAGAGAGGTGTGGGTCGTCTCCTCGGAGTGACCAGCTCTAGACTTTGCCTGTTTGAAACCGAAACAAATCATCCTTGGTTTAATCCTTAGAGATGATGATAATTTTCTTAGGGGCAGCCTTGATATTTGTCATGAATTTGATTTTCTCGAAAGAGATTGCCTGTTTTTTTCGGCTTCATCTTTTAGTAAATGCGACCTGTTTGCTGGCTGTTTCCACTGACTCTGACAGGATTGCTAATCGTCTCCAAAGCCTAGGCAGTCTATTGAAAGGTTGTCCAGTCCGTAACCTAGTCTGATTCTCCCCCATTTATTCGGTTTTCCCCCAACGACTGTAACGCCAAAACGTAGGAAAAATAAAAATTTTTTTTTAGAAGATAGGAGCCACCTAGCAGCTGTTGATTTGACAATGACGAATGAAAGGACATTAAAAGATGCAGTTAGGACAAAAGGAGCGTAAAATCCTTTAGCTACGGCCGAGCATGGTTCTGGACAGGCCATAAATCCGAGATAGCAGATGGTCACCTAAAGAAATTAAGGGGTGTCGAGCTGTAAACTAAGAAAACAAAGACATCAGAGTCACGGGAGTATCACTGAGAAAGCTATCGTCGCGGGAAGCAGATACAGAATAACGGAAAACAGGCCACACCACATGTCTGAACCCATCAACGACGCAACGAGACACTGTTCTCAATGAAAGGAAGAGATCGACCAGATGTATTACGAACAAAGGACATATCCGGTGAGATACGGGTACAATGGGTGAACCAATTAACAAAGACGGCGGGGAGCGAAGTAAAGTGAGAGGTTTCTAGCTAAGACACAGAAAAACAGTAGCAGAGGTGACGTTACTTAGAAACGACCACACCAAGTGCGTGTGAACTAACAAGGACGCAGATGGACAGAATAAGACAATGCAGAAATTGGTCACGCTTGTGAGTAGCAGAAGTCAGCAGGGGCATGATAAGGGAAGACTGGGAAATTTATAGCGACGTTAAGTGTACTTGTTAAGCAGATGCAGCTGTGGCAATTAGAGAAATTTGTCTGAAAGGAACAGAAGAACAAAGGTCAGGATGATTGACTTGCGTGAAATCTGACTACCGCCAGGGACGAAGGGTGTATCCAAACAGGAAGCCGATGGGGGTAGGAAATGAAATATCCTATCAGAAGCCAAAGCTCAACGGAGGCGGGTTTTTAATAGCAAGTTTCTAAGAAAGCTAGAACGAAAACGAATGAGAATTTGACAGATTATCAAGTGAGGGAAAATAGGAGGGTATTCCCGTGGAAGAGACAAACGATAACCAATGGGAAGGAACCGATGGGCGAAGAGAATCTAGAGTGGGAATTCGGTGGATTGAGTATATAAAATAAGCCGAGAACACAAACAAGGAGTCTAAGATACATTTTCGAAAGAGTGAGAGAGTCAGAAGTCTAATAGTAAATTTTAGGAGTGACTATCAGAAGTGTTGACGAAGTATGATATAAGTTTCTTAAAAGCGTAACTTAACAGTTAGGAGTCGTGACGGAAGTTCAGAATTCGTTGATAGTGAAGTCTGCGAATTAACTGAAAACGTACTAAAATCCGATATGTATAAATGATTGTAAAGCAGTGTCACTTATACGTTATTTCATAGAACAAACTGACAAAAACGTATGTACTAGATCGATATTAACAAGTGCGAACTAAGAATATAGTAGTACATAACTTATAAAATGAATAAGATCGCAATCTGTGTCTATAACAGTCTTGTGAAAACCGTAAATTGAACTTCAAAAAATCTAACACTATAACTGGTTACGTGTCAGTATTCTATTGCAATATCGGAAGATGCCGGGGTGTGATATTCTAAGTGAAGTGTGTATACAAGGATAAACCACGAGATGAGATACGTACCTTCAATGACATCATCAATCGAAGGAGTGAGCGATGAACCCTACGCAGTCCAGACGCCGTAGAAAGGAATAACTTACCAAAAGTAAAATTTTATGTATTAATTAATACTTAACAAACACCTGTCTGTCCTATGAAAAGAACTCACGTAAAAGCTTTGGCATGCTAAAACACTCATGTGTGTCTTAGTAAAGATAATTCTTATATCGGAAAAACATGAATCCAATTTTAAATAAATTTTGTGTAATTAGTAAAGTTAATGACTATTGACGTTGAAACTCAAATTAAAACCTTGAGATAGAGCTCGTAAGATGAATTGCTATTGAAGTAGAGAGTATTTAATATTACGAATGAGCATAATATGTTAAATAAGAACTAGTATGAAAATAATAAATGTCTCAAGTATACTGAAATTTGTATATGCGTTTATTTATTTAATACGTACCTGAAATAGGGAACAAATATCATTATTCGACAGAATGACATAGTATGCATAATCATCAAGCATATGTAAACATATAAAATTATTTGGTGCTTCAGTAGAATTCATGTTAACATTAATTACCGTTGTTGGATATAAATCCTATAATTTATTAACTAACACTGTCTTAACATCATATTTTACACACAAACAAGTGACTAATTAACACCCAGTAAAGATAATGTTGTATTAGTATAGTGATAATTACTAATAGCGGTAATTAACGTTTTAAAATTGACGCAACCAACGTGTGGCTTATAACACATACAAATTAACTTTATACGACTTTCTTAATTATTTTTTGACTTTTTCAATACGTAGTTAAAGTGCAAAGTGCAGTCTAGTGCAGTCCTACTCTGACACCTATTTAAATCTCAAATTCTATAAACATTTCACACCTGAATTTCTCTGTGGGGTGGATTTGCTTAAGTGAAGCTGTTGTTTTAATTGGATGTCCAATTAGTTGAAACATCAAAGTCCAATTTATTGCATTGTAATTATTTAGTTGCATATTGATTAATAATAATAATAATATTATTATTATTATTTCATCTTCCAGGAATATAAAAAAGGCAGAAGATAATGCAACGAGTGTCGCCATTTCACCCTTAAGCAAACATCGGGCGACCAAAGTGCGGTTATCAAGGTGCACGTCTATTGTACAATCAATAGCGGCCCATTTAGCATATCCTGGTCTATCTGTATCTTAGATATGATAGGTTAGAACTAAACACAGAAATACTGGAACCGCATGATTACAGTTCAAATAATTGGTGCGTTGCGCGTGGCATGGGCTGAGGTAATAGTAATTTCGGATGTGATCTCCACAGATCTTCTGACTGAAAAAAGGATGTATATCAAAGACAGAAAATGTACTCCCTTAAAATAGAGTATGCCACTTATAGTATTCCGTTTTAATCTGTCTTATTAATTTAATACAACATACTAAACGCATCTGTTTCCCCTTGTATAAAGTGAGTTGAAATTCTGCATAACGGATGGGACTGTACAAGATTAGTCAGTGTGCAACGAATTTGTTATGTGTAAAGGTAAACGCATTTGACAAGAGTTTTTTTTTCTAATTGTTCGGCCATATTTCTCTTGCCATTTTGTTTTTAAAATGTAGATTCAATGTTCGAAATCGGTAGTTCCGGAAACTATGGTGCAACAGTTTTCATCCAAATTTCATCTTGAATTCGTTTCCAGCTTTTCCCGATTTCGGCACACTGTAATGAAGACTGCCGTCTTAGATTGTTCCTGAACTTATTATCGTTGATAAAATCAAGTATCTGAAGTTTTGGAGTCGATTAGCTGTTGAGAATTAAATGAAAAAATTTATTAAAAGTTTCGACCCAGAAATATAGACTAAGTGAGTTAAACAATAGCGTGCAGCAAGAACGTTTTAACGGCTTGTAGAATTTAATGCGCAATATTCAAAGAGAGAGATAATCACTGAAATATTTATGTATTTAAAATAATTCCAATCTTTGTTCACAGTAGAGGACAATATTCGATAGAACCGTGTTTATAAGCGATATCGTAGTCATTCCCCTTCATTTGACATCAGCAATCGCGCGCGCCCCAAAAAACAATTTCACACTTGTTGCACTATAGACTGGTGCCCAACTATGCGCGCGTCGGTTATGTGAGCGAAGGAGATAATAAATAGTAACACAATGAAGTGTACAAGACAATGTTCTGGATTAGCGCGCGCGCGCGGTAAGTGAAACCCGGCCTGGCTTAGCCGCTAACGGTGTGCTACTTAATAACGAAGTGTAGCTAACACGACCGGACTGAACATTAACAAAATTTATTAGTGCTGTTAGAATACCTGGTATTAGTGGAGACATAAATTAGCACGCTAGTCCCAGTAAGCCAGCCGCAGAGCCTACAGGATACTACAAACAATACAATTTTATAATCTAGGGAGGTGGGATATAGACTTGCGCAATCCTCAACAATTCTTATAAATACGTAGGAAGTAGAATAGCAGACTTGGGAAAACCACAAAGATGTAAAAGAAAAAAAATAAGAGAAGCTAAAAATATGTTAAACATAAAAAAGTACACTTATGCTCAAAGTACACAAGCATTGTCAACAGGACGACGCTAATGAAAAGGTCCGTATTTAGCATAGTTCTCTGTTCTAGAAACATATGTGCGGGGAGTAAAAAAGGTACAACGGTCTTGAGAAGCTTGTGAGATATATGGTGCTGGAGATGCATGTTAAACTTAAAGTAGGCAGGAAGAAGCAGCAGCGAAGAGTTACAGCAAAAAATTGGTAAAGAAAATTTTTAAGAAATCGACGACAGCAACGGATAGACCATGCACTTTGTCATAGAAGATTTATCAGAAACGTATTTGAAGATACAATATATTATTGAGCAGGATGGATTTTCATCGTGGAGGCCTGACTGGATTTTACGAAACACGTCATAATCTACAAGTAACGAGATACTAAAAAGTAAAGAAACTGTATAATAATAAACCAGATAGAGAACTAAAGTCGTAGGAGAGAGAGAGAGAGAGAGAGTGGCGTAAGGAAGAGAGCAAGAGGGAGATAACAGTGTTGTTATTATAATTGCTACTTCTGTTTACTTATGAAGACTTTACAAGCGGAGAAAATGTGATGAAAGTTAATGAGTATCGAAATACCGTGTAGAAAGGGAGTGAAATTGTACAAGATGTTAGTCACCTAGAACTTCCAGTTTTAATAATTAAAATAATTTTAATTATTATTATCCTAAACTTAATTTTGAGGAAACCTTTTACCAAACTTTACCAATCAAAAAATATTTCAGTGAACGTCAGTCAAAACTACGACATTCACCACGACCTGGTCTCCACCGAGAGTCCATGTCAAGCGCCATATAAAAAAAAGGCACGTTTCCTTTAAGTAAGAAAGTATGGATAACAATGGTAGATTCATTTATCCTACTTTATTAATGTTTTATACTTTATCACTCATTATCTTATTACATTATCACCATTTTATTGTTAATTTATTTCTGTTTTAAAAGGAACATGAAACTTAATAGCTTGTGAGAGCGAAATAAGACGGGATTCCTTAATGTAGCTTCCTTTAATTTCTTTTCTTCAACAATCTGATTTTGAAAGCTTTATTTGATTAACTGTAAACACGTAAAACATTTTACAGATACTCCCAAGTACAGTAAATTTTACGCTCCCATTGTTAGTACATTCGACTGACTACGTTTCTGCTAAGCATTTAGATCCTGTTAGTGATTAATAAAACTATATTTTCTGAATACCTTGTCCACGATAATCCTCAATGTTGTGAAATACTCATAGCAGCTTCACCTTGGCCTCCTTAATAAATCTGACTCCAATCTTCCCTTCTTCTAGGCCAACAACCTCCAGTCACCCACCATTTCTCAAAAGCACAAGTCCCTCACAGCATTCTTCCGCCATCTTCCATTCCTTTTTAGACTATCCACCACCTTACTAAAAATTTTGTCTCAGATGTCTCGGCATCTTCTGGTATTTTTTCTACGAGCCTCAAAAAATTAATCTTCCTGGAACTTTTAAAAATATCAATATTTTGATAGTATCTGCTACCTCAAAATTGGATCCTACTCTCCAAAGTCCCTTGTTATTGATAGGATCACATATTCTCCTTGATTTTCTTTTGAATATGCTTTATTAGTATTGTTGCGTCGTATGGTACAGTGGAAAACAAAATACAAGACCCCAATAAAGTCACTAATAACCAGCTTTAATTATCACAAATAACAGTTTATAATCAACTTGTACAATAACCCTAGTTAAACTTGTTCACACGCAATAATAATATCAACTATTAAGGTCCCGCACAATAATCACTTTTCACTAATAACCACTTGAAACGCATCGAGTAATCGCCCGAAGTGAACTGAAAACCAACCAGCAAGTGTGGGCTATTTATAGTCTGCAGGGTTCCATATGCGTCCTTAACATGCACTTGAATATTCTAGAGGCCTTGGCAGAAGCACACACCGGCAGGGCTAGTCGAGAAGCTTGTAGAACGACACCATCGAACCCACGAGAACGTTCCGCGTTACGTAACACACACAGTGCGCCGACCGGTACGGTTTGGAATAGCCACGATTGTTGACGCATGACAAGTGTCACGTAATTGTCTTTCATTTCAAAGTAGCAGCAATATGTACGCACACACATTACAGCTGGGCTGTGCTGGGATAACCGAGATACTTGTAGAATGTTCCGTATTACGTAACAGTATCCAGAATAGAAGGTACAGATGTCGGATTCATAAGTTAATAAGTTACAACCGATTTTACTATAATTATATCAATTTAATTTTGGTTAAACTGTTATCACCTTTAAATTCAACAACTGCGTGTATTTATAATATAGAGACGAGCTTGCCGTCTTTGATATTTCGTGATAAATTATTTGAAATTTAAGGTTCGCGTACACGTCATGTAAAACCATTTTACACTCTCAAACGTTCATCCCTTTCCTTAATTCTGATAACAATTCTCGTAATTTATTTACTTTTAAACCTAAGGAAAATATTTGTTCTTCAGGTAGTCAGCAAAAACAAGTTTATTATGTTTTACGTAAATACAAAGATTATGAGATAGACAAAATACTTGACAATATTGATTGAAGACTCGTTGGGCACTTGGTGAAGCATATTACTACAAACGTTTTTAAAAAAACACAACCACTTGTTAGTTTCACAACTTATTCGTAACCTCTGACAATTGTTTCACCCCATTATGCTATTCTCAAAGGGATACTAAGATGAACTAAATACAAAGACTGTGTGGGGGAGGGTGTTATGGGTGTGTATATGGACATGTATGTGGGGTGTGTATGGTGGAGGGGGTGGAGGAGCTAGTAGGTATAGGGAAGGTCAAGTGACTGTAAAAACTAAGTATAGTAGGCATACATATTCTAAAATTAAATAACAGCTTTAAACAAAGGTGATATAAAGAAATCTGCCTGTTCGTTTGATATATTATTGTTACTTTTAATTGCTTTCCTATTTTACAAATTTCTAATAAATCCATTTTTTACCCTTTTCTATGTTATACAGTAGTATTGTGAGTTTTGTGTTTAAAAAATGGTTGCGTTTTAATCCATGATCTGTGTAATCTATAATAGCTTTATTATTTAAAATCGCTTGGTTATGTTCACAAATGCGATGTTCAGATATGGGCATGCCCACATTGTACAATATAAAAAGCATCACATTGTGCAGAACTAAAGTTATACTCCCTTAAGACATGTTCACCCTCCCACAGGAGGGAATTGTGTATTTAAATTTATTTCGATAAAGTAGAAAACTTGAAAAAATCACTTTGGGGAGAAAGGTGTTCACAGGCACTAGACTCAAAGCTTGACAATCGTATTGGGGGAAGACATAGCGCGGTTCGGTAAATGACTGGTACTATTTTATAATACAGTACTTCGAATCAGGTACAATGCGGGTGCGTTCCTTTGTTCAAAAGGAAAGCAAATTACAAATTGCTTCAGGGGCGCGTGAAAGCTTATCGATGGGCGCGGGGTTGCCGACTGCTGCTCTAGACGTTTCTACGCCTTCCATACGGTTACCGGTATCCGAGTCGCGTACTACCCACCCGGGTATCTGAAGAGGCCGTGCAGTTGCTGCCGCCTATTGCGAAGCGTTAAAACACGTTATTTGAGTTGTGCGACTTGCAATTCGGTGCGTGCTTTCACAGCGGTTTGGTTTGAAACTGTGAATTATTTTGTATTATCTGCGTTTTTTATTGTTTATTACGACATAACGATATTTATTGCTTGTTACAATATTGTCTGTTGGACACTCGCCGTATACTTGAAGAATTTTTGTATACGAGTGTTTTTGTTTATTGAAACCGTCATTAAATTTTAATTAGCAGTTGCTCTTGTGTTCGATTATTTTTATTTCTACCCTTTAAGCACGGAAATCCATGCGGTCTCGTAAAACTATCTTGTTATAAACCACGTTTTCAAAAACACCGGAAGGCGATCATAGATTTATAGTCATCAGACGTGTGTTCCCGGAAACTGGAAGTAGATTAACATGTGTCTAAATATTGTACAGTACAGAACAGCTATGTCTGTAGCGATCAGTAGGCCTATAACGTCATTTGCATATAAGTGCACCTAGACTGTTAGACGTCTGATGGTTCCTGTGGCGTTCAATTTCCTTATTACTTTGTGAAAGATGAAGTTAGAAACTAGAGCCGACAGTGAATCCCGCCGGAGCCGCTAATCAGTTTGTTCCTTTCCTTTCACGTTTCCTCTCACAATCAGTACCACACACGAGCTGTTTGTTAACATTATTTTCAAACACCTTACAATCCTGTTTTTCAGTGTCATGAACTCACTAACGCACTTTTGCTTCATTGGTTCCGCGGAAGGCTCATTCGAAATCAGTAAAAAACCATGTACCTATCTGTACCGTGTTTGCGATGTTCTGGACTTACACTACACGAAACGGTTCTTTATTAGTCATTTAAATGTCAGGTCTTATAGATTATAGACAGTCCTTGTCTGTAAGAATAAGGCTTAACTTGTGGACCGACACCTGTCACTAAACATTGTAGGCTAATGTTTCTCATTTTAGCACAATACCGCGGTGCTCCACGTAATAAGTGAGTATTTAAAAATATTTTAACTAATAAAAAAAGGAATTCACTTTAAACATGTTTATACTAAATATAATTATTTCACTACCGACTCGGAACACAAAGTTTTTTATGGGTAAAAACGTAAAAGCTTTACCTTATAACCTAAACCGGTTTTCGCTTTTAAAAAGCTTCTTCAGAGGCTGCCGCTGGGAGCACTGTCCGTCTTGTTGTTAGCGACGGTATCTACTTTCGAAAGATCGATTTTGTGTGCGTGGGGTGTGATATGTTCGAATAATGCGTGTGATTTGAATTGTGTCTGTTTGTTTAGGATGTCGTTTTTATTTGTTTTCGTGTGTTTGTATATTTCCAATTGTTCAAGAGTGTCTAGTTTTCGGCCTTTTGTGTGTACGTGTAGAATGTCCATGTTATTGTCGATGTTTTTCTATGTGTGGTTTGTTTCAATGAGGTAGTTTGCAAAGGTGGATTCTGTAGTGGAGTGGAGTGCCTTTGTGTGTTCAATGTATCTTTGTTTGAAGCCTGGCCTATGTAGAATTTGTTGCAATCTGAGCAATTTAGTTTGTAAACACCAGGTAGATCGAATTTGTTTTGTTCTTTGTGTGTGTGTTTTGATAGTGTGTGTTCTGTTTTGTTAATAGTTCTGTAAGCGATTCTGTATCCTGGTTTTTTGAATTTGTGGGCTATTTTTTCAGTTTGTTTGTTGATGTATGTTACTGTTATGAATTTGTTGTTTTCTGTCTTTGTCTGTTCTTTGTTTTGTGTAGGAGCTTATTGACTATTGTTCTGTCGTATCCGTTGGATTCTGGTAGATATTTTGTCGTGTTTAGTTCGTCTTTGTAGTCTTTTTCATCTGTTGTTATGTTTGTTGTTTTTATCTGTTTTATGGGGATGTTGTTAAGCCTATGTATCATGGTTCTGAGGGCAGCAAGTTTGTGTTGTATTGGGTGATTGGAGGAGTTGTGTATTAGTGTGTCAGTTGTAGTCGGTTTTCTGTATATACTGAATTTCTAATATACTATATTAGAAATACCCCACACACACAACATCGATCTTTCGAAAGTCGATACCGTCGCCAACAACAAGACGGACTGTGCTCCCAGCGGCAGCCTCTGAAGAAGCTTTTTAAAAGCGAAAACCGGTTCAGGTTATAAGGTAAAGCTTTTACGTTTTTACCCATAAAAAAACTTTGTGTTCCGAATCGGTAGTGAAATAATTATATTTAGTTAAGTAACGGACACGTCACGGACAACGAAATCCAAGCATTTTTATACTTGATAGCGATGCACTTCATGGTGCATATAATTAACTACTTCTGTATAAGCTTGTAACGATAATAGTCTAATTTAAAGATGTTCAAAACATGGGTCACGAACCATAGGGAAGCGCAGAGATGTCCAAGATTATGGTTCAGTATTCCAGCGTTCATAATAATCAACCTTTGAAAAAGCCAGTTCTATGTCGATTATTTAGGTTTATCCCATTCTAAGAAATTATATTTTAATTCAGTGAAGAATAAAATTCAGCTTATTTTTGAAACTGGCGTCTGAAATGCGTATTTTGAAAAACTGGAACACTCTCAGCGTACTGTTTGTATGTCTAATACAATGGAAAATCGTTTTAACAGACGAAATTTATAAATACTTGCTCAGCCGAACAGTCGTTATTTTATTAAACGTTTGCCTTCCAGTGACATAAAATATACAGATAGATAAAGAAAAATATGTGTATTTCACAGCACAGTACACTCTCACTAATCCGGCAGATATGAGACCATGGTAGTGCCGGATAAGTGGAAATGCCGGATTAATGGATGGTTATTAGAAAAAAACGCATTTAAATGACAAAAAGTAGCGTACATTCTACATAATAGTAAAACATGAAAAAACACCTGATTAAAAACATCGGATTAAAAATACAGTAAATTATCTTCTATTTTTTCTTAACATTATCAAATTAGTTTTATGTTTATAATTTAGTCAAACGTAGAAAAAATAAAACTCGAAGAGTAATAAACGGTACTACTCCGTTGGAATGAAAAGCTGTCAATTTTCTTCTGTTCTTTGGCTTGAAACGGCACTTTAACGCTTTTTCTTGGAGTTTTTTTAACACGATAATTTCACAAGCACACACGCCATTTTCTTCTGCCAACTTCACAAGAGAAGTTGTGAAGGCGTCCACTGGCATGTCATTGCCTAATGTATGGTCATGCTACTCCTTCTTCCTCCACCTCCTCCTCATTCTCTGGTCATCACATCAACTATTTCATCGTCTGTCATAAACTGATTTTTTTTCTTCGTCACCCCCCAGCCACTTGTTTACATCGTCCGTTGTCAAATCACCTGTTTTGTCTACTAGTTTCTCAGCGATTGTATCACGCCACTCGTGAAGTTCACTATGTGACGACATTTTCCACTCGCGATCTTAAATTACGTAAATACGGCAAATAATTATACACACAAAAACAACTGCAAAAAACGGCACCATACAAAGCGAGGGACTAATGATGCAACTGACGTCTAGGTCAGCGACTTGTTTCCCCCTCCACGCTCGCCATTACCCGCCTGAAAACGCCGGACTACTGGAGGGGCCGGACTACCGCAGTACCGGATTACAGAGGGCGTACTGTAATTATTCTAACTTCGATGTTTTAAGTAGAACACATTTTAAAATTGTTAAAATTATCCGTGTTAGGCCGTGGTCGACAGTTCTTGATGACAGACGTTTTAGCCCCACCATCGGAGGCCATCTTCAGTGTCGCGATAGTTTGCCGGATATTAGTCAGTTCACTCTGATTCAAATTGGCGAATATCTGCCAAATTATCGCGACACTGAAGATGGCCCCCGATGGAGGGGCCGAAACGTTTGTCATCAAGAACTGTCGGCCACGGCCTAACACCCCGGCTACGGATAATTGTAACAATGTTGACGCCGCCTGTAAAAGCTGAAGGTCTACTCTACATTTGAAAAGGTTTCTACCTCCAGCCATAATTTAACCTCCATGTTATACGAAATCTACTTAAAACAGAAGAGATTTGTGTGAAACAAGAACGGTATTTTATTACAAAATTATGTTAGCGTTGGTAAACATATTGTTACGGAATACGAAACGTTCTGGTACATTGGAGAACGTTATTCTTCTCTTTTGTCGGCTCTCCCAGCAGATTCCAGCTGTAATGTTTGTGTTCATACATATTGCTGCTTTGTGATGAAAGAGAATTACGTGACACTTATCAACAATCGAGACAATTCCAGACCGCACGGTCGGGCACTGTGTTCAAGGCCAGACAGTGAGACTGTTTCTAGTGGATTCGAGAGTGCCTATTTAACACGTTATCGAAAAAGTGACAGATTTTTCTGGAATCTCAGAGGTGTATAAACATAAGCATCCAACGACGGTCAGTTCAGTTCATTTTAAGTGGCGATTTATTCAAATGAGGTTCGAAGTATTTGGCGAAGTGTTATAATAATTGTGCGGGACTCTATTAGTTAATATTATTATTGCGTGTGGACAAATTTTGCTCGGATTATTGAACAAACTTATTATAAACTGTGTTTGTGATTAAGTAAATCTGGTGATTAGTAACTTGACTGCTGTCTGTAATTTTGTTTTCCACTGTACCATACGACGATCAGTGAGATCGTCGTGACAATATTGTGATCTCAGAAACATTGTCATGGTCTCCACTATTCGTACAGAACGGTCGATTTACATGAAAATCTGCGGCTCTTTGTCAATCAAAACATTAAACTTCATCTCGAGGAGACGTATTGTTTAAAGTCCCGCCAAACGGTGGCGCCGGCGGGGTAGTTTTTGTGCTTCTCTCATCGCTCACACAAAATGCTTCTAACTCGCTTTCTCCAACCCTATCAATCACTTTCAATCATCTCATAAGTCGGAGGTCGGTATCTTTTCTGCGTTTCTGTTTCTGTTTCAGTCTCGTGTTCTCTCTTACCACCACAACAGTCAACAGTTCAACAGTGACGGTGAGACTTTGCCAGCAGAGCAAGATGAAACAGCTTATTACATTTGCACTTCGGTGTTTCTGTGGCACACTGAATAAGTAAAATAACCATAGTAATCAAGATTTTTCTGAAACCAGTACATGGCCCACAAATCGATACGTATTCCTAGCAGTTTCAACGTTGTCAGCTCCATTGTCACAAACGTATTGTTGGAAACAAACTCCTGGCTATTGGGCTGTGGTCCACTAAAGTTATTAATTCCAAACGTTTCGGCCTTACCTGCGGAGCCCATCTTTGCCCATAAACGATTCACACAACTGACACGATGTTCGTCAGTAACCACAGTACTGTGGCAAAGAATATTAAACGTCTGAAATTAATAACTTTCGTGGACCACAGCCCAATAGCCAGGAGTTTATTTCCAACACTCTTGACGCCGGCCCCGTGAAATCCTTAGAAATACAGAAAGTTATTGTCATTTCGTTTACATTATGCACACAGCCTCTACTTGTGGGGGGGGGATCTCTCAAGTGTCCTTCGACGCAGTCTCAGCCGCAGAGTCAACCACGCGGTAATCACGCACTTCCATTTCTTTAGCTCCTCTTAAAGTGGCTCCTAGTCCTCAAATAGCTTGAAGGATACTCTCTTCTATGACCACACAGAATCAAGTTGTGATTTTTAACATTACCAATTATTTAATTTCTTATTGCATTTCCAGTCACTTATGTCCTCTAGAAATTCTTGTTCTCTTCCACTAATCATATACATTGACCGCCAATTATTTTCAGCTTCATTTTATTTCATCTTTCGATATGTTGTAATTAACTGATATATGAATACTCATCGTAATATTCATATCACAGAGAATTCCATTCAATAAAGATGCAGCCTGTCTCCTCCTCCCCCCTATAACCCTGTCAGTTAATTCATTGTTTTGTAAACTGGAGTAGCTAATATTTACATCCTACCTGATGTTTACTTTCTGCATTTCTATCGGCTTACATTATGTAGTTCTGGCCCAAAGGTCACGAGCTCAAAGAAGCCAAAGGCTTCTTTATACTAAACTCCAAGCGTAAATGTTCGTTTCCTTTTAGCGTAATAACCATATGAACGCGTAATAATCCCGAACTACAGCGAACGCGTCGTCCACAAATCGTAAACATGAGATCGGGTTAATAACAGCAAAGACAGGAGTAGTGAATTTAATACGATATCTATACATACAGATAAGACTGAATATATTGTTGTTGGAAGTACATAAAGAGATATACTGCTAGAATGGGGAGTTGTGAAGCGAGTCGATTTATACAGATAGCTTGGAGTCACGGTTATAAAAGACGGCATAATGCACAAATGTAGCAGAAATAAAAATTGTATATGATAAAGGAAACAAATGACGAGACGGTTACATTCCACTTTATAGAGCAATCATATGAGAGCCGAAACAAAAATTAAAATATATAAAAGAACAGTATAAACTATTGTAATGTATTGGGCTGAAGTGTGGGAAACTACAGGACATATAAAGAAGAGGTCACGGAAATGGGATACTGGAGAAATTGCTGTAGTCTTACATTGCAGGGTACGTTAAAAAGCGAAAAATTAAGAGAAAGAAAGAATATGTGTATCAGTATAAATGACACAATAGATGCAAAAAGATTAAGATGGTACGGACGTGTGTCCCGTATAGGCAACAATACAAACAGTAAATATAGGCCAAAAATTTACTATAATGGATCGCTCGTGGAAGAAGAAAAAGAATTATAATTGCTTCTGCAATTAGTTTTATTTTTTATCTTTACAATTGGCCTGACGTACATATCTGACGAATAAAATCTTCAGATGTTTGTAAGTGAATTAACAAACAATAGAAATAATTCGATTTCAATATAAAAACTAACGAATAATCGAATTTGTTTCGATTTTAATATATATATACTAACAAAGAACGAATTTAATTCTTTGTAAATTATCGAGTGTTTTAATGTTTATTTACTTAATGAGCTGTTTCTAAACATTTTATGTTTATAGTTTATTTTAATAAATCTATAATTTTAAATAGATCGTCTTGTTTTGTTTTTATTTGAGTTTGTTCTTTAATTAGTAAATTACTGTTATTGTGTTTCTAAATACTAAGATTTTTCCACATATTCATTTCTTGCACTTTTTGTATGTTTTTAATTAACTTCGTATTTTGAATGTCTGGAAATTGTTGTTAATTATTTAGACGATGCGGGAGTAAATTATATTTATAAACATTCGGTTAAAAAAAATGCATTGCGGTGTTGATGGAATCTTTCGAGTAGTTTGTTCTTTGTCTGGCCTACGTAAAATTTATTGTAATTTGGACATTCTATTGAAATGGTAAAAAATACAATGCAACCACTTGCAGAATTAATTATAAGCCCTAATTATAATTTGATTGTGTGTGTGTGTGTGTATATATATATATATATATATATATATAATTATATTCATATATTCATATATGCTCAAATGTTTCTTGTTATTTTATATTATTGTTAATAAAATAAACTTTTAACAAGAATATATTTTTTATTTTGTGAATTACAAATGTTTCGATAGTAATCCAACTATCAGCAGATATAAAATTAATACATCCAAAATTTTTAAAACAGTTATTCTAAAGAACTGTTTTATATGTAGACTAAATTTAATGTTTTTATGTGTGTATAAAATATGTTATATAATTAACTGTAAAATTTAATTATATAATTAATTGAAAAGAAGTAACAAATTAATACCAGAACAAATTCAGATGAATATAAAAAATGATAATATTTTCAAAATTACTATTTTAATAAAATAATAAATATTTATATTGTATTTTACAATAAAATTATAATTATACAACATATTTTATATACACATATAAAAACATTTTTCGCCTACATATAAAACAGCTGTTTAGAAAAATTGATTTAAAAATTTTGAATTTATTAATTATATCTGCTGATAATTGTTGGATTACTATCGAAACATTTGTAATTTACAAAATAAAAATATATTCTTGTTAAAAAAGTTTTATAATACAATATTATAATTATATATAAAGCAAATATATCCATGCGTTTTTTACATTCTTTTATGTATCAATAACAAAAGTAATCTTATAATGTGTAAACTATATTTCCTTTTTTCCTGCTAAATCTAGTAAAAAATAAACTAAATATAGTCCACAAATAGTTTATATAGTGTCTACAACAGCGTTCGCAGTGAAAGCATTGTCGTCGTGACAGAACTGTACTGACAGTACAGTACAAAGCGTAATTATGTAGAAGTCACGATATGGCCCGTAGCGTCATGCAACCTACTTTGAAACATTAATAGACAATTTAGAATACAGACTCGCTGAATTACAGTTTATTATATAATATATAAACATTCAACGGGATACATTAACCGACCGTATGTTGTAAAACAGTTGTATACGTAGAAATTTATTCCGCAATAAATTTCGAACTTAGAAATTACAACAATCAGCCCAACAACAGACGACAATAACAGCAATAATGGTTTGATAATTTAATCAATCATCCGACGTGCATAGACGAGGACATTATACTGTATACTACCGTTCATTGTCGTAAATGCCAATGGCTAACCTAAGTAGATTGTCTAGTTTTATATAACTCAGTTTTGTCATTTAATGAAGATATATTTTTCTTTTAAATTTTCAGTACTTTCCCAATATCCGTACCCACACTACATTTTCGATGTTTTGTTTGCGATTGTATCGATACATACTACGATGTGAAGAAGAAGAAGTGAACTAACTGTAAATTATGTTATTTCTTAATTTAAAGCAAAAATACGTGTTGTTTTCATTTGCGAGTTTATGTAATAGTGGTTTGTAGTTTTTAGCTTACTGTTTGAAGGAATAAAGGAATAAAAGGCATTTTTAGGAAAAATATGACGTTTAATGTGTCCACACAGTGCTTGAAAGACAGAAACATTAAAAAGAAAAAACATGAGGTTTTTTTTAACAAAAACAACAACAAACAATATATTAACTAATGACACGATTAACGAAAACAAGATTTGTTATTCGTTAGGCGGCAAATTGTCTTTTATGTTATTTAGTAATATCTTGAAATCTTCACTGAAAATGAATTTTGTGAGAAACAAAAAATTGGGGGACACGTATAGTATCCCGTCTTACTTCTAATTGGCTGTTTTTTCTGTGATGTGCACAAAAACCGATTATTATTGAAAAAACGAGTACTGTCGGAAAACGAGTTCTGTTAAAAAAAAAAAGAAAACACCACATAAAACAGAAAAGAAAACAACTTGATTTAAGATTTAAGGAATTTAACAGGCTGATAGACAGAAAATCTAATTTACTTTAAGACAACAAACTTCTTCTCTATAAAACTGTCCTTAAAGCCACATGGACCTACGTAATCGAGCCTTGGGGCTGCGCCACCAAATCTAACACAGCAAATGATACAGCGATGTCAATCAAAGATCCTACGAGCTGTTGCGGACGTCCCGTGGTATGTGTCTAACCAGACTTTACACGCAGACTTCCATATTCCATACATCCATGAACATGGCACTAGACTTTACGACCGTCGTAACTCGCTGATTATGGCACTTCTACAGTCTGCAATCGCCAGAAGATTGAGAAAACTTTGGCCATCCGACCTTTATGGAGCACGAGGTTACAACACCTCTTCACAACATCTAGTTGTACATCTCACATGTGTGTACACTAATCAGCAGATTGTATTAAGTACGTATGCTGAAAACAAAAATGCATACCATTTCATAAGGCCATGCCCCAAGTCACGAGCACTGTTCGTTCAGAAATGAGGATACAAATTTTACTACACTATACACGATCCGCTTCTCCCAATAATAGACTTGCGTGTCATTCATAACTAATGTTAACCGTATTCTGTTATAATTGATTATTCAGAAGGGCAGATTACTTTGTCCTGTCAATTGACCTACTTTCTTGGACGGATCGATTAGAAACCTACACATCGGTAGAATTATTGTTTCGAGTTTATGGGACGTGTAATATACAACACGCGCGCGCGCGCGCACACACACACACACACACACACACACGTACGTATGTGTCTGTTTAAGTGAACCGGATTTGCTTTTGGTTCGTTGATACTTTTTTAAGGTAACATAATTTGGTTGGCAGACTTTTTCAAGACGTTTCTACAACCTAGTCACGTCACTTGTAAACGTTCTCTGTTGTCTGTGCGTAGTTTCCTCAAGTCAGCAAGTCAGACAGCGATCAAAGGTTAGGCGACAAGATGACTCAGCAGTGTGTGTGTGTGTGTGTGTGTGTGTGTTACATTATCGTTTTTTTACGAGGGAGACTGTGGAAAACTAATGTTCGCCGCAGGAAGTTCCGCATTCATACGGCGTGTGTGACTCGCACCCACCAAAACCATAAACCCTTTTGATCCACCTCGAAACTCAGCTTTCGCAATACTTCAAGGTGGTGCCATCACATTATCATTGGTAACAATAAAAATTATTATTATCATTTCTATTATAATATAGTTTTCAGCCTGAGTTTTTCTAGGCTAGCTTCAAAATACTCACTAAGTTTCCAAACGCTCTTAGAATGAAAGGGAAAATCTTCAATATTTTGAAAACGTTTTAACGAGTTATTATTTCGTTTATTTTATTTTATTTTGACAAAACATTGAAGTCAAGCATTGAACGAAACCTTGAGCTTAGTTCTTTGTTGGCCGTCAGTTTCTATTAGATCTCCGTTCAACGGCCTCAGACCCACCAAAATAATAGGCCTATTTCAGTTTGTTAGCAAAAGTACACATTTGCCGATAATTAACTGCCGTGATGTCAAACAGAGCACAAAAATGACACTATTTAAAGAGTACAATTCATAGAATTCAAAAACAAAACCTCTAGAGTTGTCAATAGCCAGTTCCCCTTATAAAAACTCATATGGAATGACGTAAAATGAAGTGCATTTCTTCACTTTTTACAAGAAGCAGATAACTGGGATTTTTCGGTAATGTTCAAGTAAAACCTATGATCTTTGTTACAACACATAGTCTTTACTTTAATGTAATGAAGAGTTTCATTTTACTTGTTTGTGCGGTATGAATAGTTTCCTCTGTGTAATTTATTTACCCAGTGACGTTGTAACGTACCAAATTTGGTAGTTACATAGAGTAAACAATTATTACGTCAAGTGACGGGAAATCATGAAAATAGTTCTAAGTACGTAAAATAATGGAAACAAAAAGTGAGTATCTACAGATATATTATTGTAAAATTCCAACAAAGAAGAAGGAAGTGTAATATAGCATCATCGAGTACAAGAGAGAAAGAAAATGACCACGAGCCAATATAAAATGTTAGAAACCAGGCCCAATAGATTCCAACAGTGAGGGGAACCAACCAAAATAATAACTATGTAAAATGAAAAGAAGCCAATAGATTCCAACAGTGAGGGGAACCAATAAAAATAATAACTATGTAAAATGAAAAGAAGACAACAGAATCCCAACAGTGAGGGGAACCAATAAAAAAAAATAACTATGTAAAATGAAAAGAAGACAACAGAATCCCAACAGTGAGGGGAACCAACAAAAATAATAACTATGTAAAATGAAAAGAAGACAACTCAAGAGCAACCACAATGATGGCAAACCAATCAGTCTATTTATAAATATAAATACTATGGAACAACGACTACTACAAATGGAAATATTGAAGAAGACGTTTAAACCAAAAGAAGAAAGGAAGAAGAAGAGCAAGGAAACATGACATGAAGAGTGAAGATAATGTATGGACAATACAAGAAATCACCATTCACCAAGTATACAAGGAACTATACCAGTGACCGGAAGAAGAATAACGATTATCAACTATGAAGAAACAGTGTTTAGCATATTTAAGAAATCACAAACAGTAATAGTGAAAACTTAATGTAAGTGTGAGAACCTGTAACAAGTTAACCAATTTTAACCCAAATAAACCCCACAGACAATACAAGTGAGAAGGTTTATAACAGAGGAAAATGTGTTACCTTTATAGTGGAAACAGCAAAGATTAAATAGTTAAAATGCACTGACAATTAGTGTGACCAATTTAATCAAGATTGTAATCCAAAATAGATAATCATAAGACCACCAAGAGAAATGTAAGATAGAACAGTAAAATCATTGTTCATAGAAACTGATAATAAAAGCTTTGTAAATTTTAAAATGAAATATAACTGAATGCCACGGCAAGACAGAATAAAATATAAAGAAACAATAACAAACCAGCTAGTTTGTTAAGTATCAAACAACCAATGTACCAGAAATTAGGTACAACACAACAAGAAATGTAATACCATTAGATTAAGAATACTTGTGTTATTGTTTAGAAAAATAGTGTAAACATGGGTATTAATCAACAATTAAACCATTGTAATAGAATACCATAATGAAGTCATAATAGTAGAAGCAAATACTGCATAAGAATATGTTGCACATTGATACATAACCCCATAGGGAGTGCACTATAACACAAAATCATATATGTTAATTAAACCAAGCAACCATCAACAATTGTTTCAGTCAAAGGTTCATTATAAATAATGATGCACACTAATAAATAATATTTTATACTGAAATACACAGCACATAAAGCAGATTAAATATGATAGCACAAAGCTGGAAGAACAGAAACCCAATGTGACAAGTTAGTTAAGCAAAATACATTATTAAAACTTGTCCAAGGATTACTGAAAATGTTACCAGTAGTTAGAAAAATATCTTATACACACAATATCTGTTTTGCAACAACGTAAGCATCACTTCTTGATCAAAATCGTCCATTGTTGATATAGGTTTCCACTATTTACAGTCATTTCTCTCTATCCAGGTTTTGTTCTCCACTTCGGATCGCATCTACCTTTCTTTTGCTTTCATAGTTTCTAGTGGTCAATACGTATTCCATCTGTTGTCTTCTTGTCTAATGTGTTCTCTTCTTCTACTCCTCAACCCAGGGGTTGGTGGGGTTGCAATTTTTTTCTATTATGTGACAGCCTCTTGATCACCACATACCTTCTTCCTTCTTTTACCCTATCCATGTAGGCCTACTCCTTCCTGGCCTTTCCCCTCCCACTACCAGTTTGAATAGAGTAGCAAGTGACCAAACATTTCGTTACATTTGTTTATCTTTATTTAACATTATCAAATGAACTGCAAAACCTCATCTTTTATATTTGCCACTTATTCTCGAACGTTTGATTTCCTAGAACTATACGATATTCCTAATTCTGATCAACTCACCTTTTTCTCTGTTCTCATAATTTTACATTTTATTCATAATTTTTCCTAATACGTTTCAAAACATTAATAACTCTTTACCTTCATGTTTTTATGTCTTGCGAATCAAGTTTTCATATCAAAAGTCGCTATCTACAGTATATGTTAGTTTTCACAGGTACAAGGAGAGTATGTTAGTGAGTTACTAATACTTGTACAGGTTGTCAATGGCTTGGCTTAGTTATGCGTAGTTTACAAGTTCTGTGAACGCTGTACTTATGGATTCTGATTATTCGTAGTTTTCATAAAAATACAAAATTTTCGAAAAGAATTAAGAACGTCTTTCTACTGAAGTGTTTTTTTTTTGTGTATAACAACAAAGTAATTGTAAACATACGGCTTGACAAGTAGGCCTAAACGTGTTTTGATTTAAGGGAACTATTTGTTGTGTTCGGTCGCCGTACGGAAAACTCGCTAATCTAATAAAGTGTTGTGGATGGTAAAGCCACAGAGACCGCGGCTGCGAAACTTTCTACACGAAACCAGTGTGCAGCAGCGGCGGCGGTGGTGGATGTCAACCGGACCGACTGCAAACCCGTAACTGAATTATAATCCACGAAGTAATGAAGTAACACTGCGAAGTTTGCAGCAGGTCAGCCGCTTTATTCATCAGAGACGAGAAAACACGCACAGACGGGTCACGTAATAAAATTAACAAATTATATTACACGTGCACTATATGTCAAGGTGGTGTCGTCTCAACGTGTAACATACTTTAGATGAAAGAAACTATCAAGTCTTGATGTATTCCTCTGAATTTTGTCTTTCAAGCTATACATGAGATAGCTACATAGCTGAGTATTTTGAGCTGAAAACTGGATTCGCGTGACATGAAAGCGTGAAGGTAAAGTAATTCATGTTTTGAAACGTATTGATCTAATGAAATGTTAGGAAAAAACAATGTAAAATGTAAAACTATCTTATTGGAGAAAAAGTGAGTGGATCACAAATAGAATTAGAAATATCATATAGTTCTAGGAAATCAGACGTTCGAGAATACGTGACAAATATAAAATATGAGGTTTTGCAGTTCATTGATAATGTTGAATAAAGAAAAACAAATGTCACTAAATGTTCCGTAACAGGCTAATGGAAGGCTCGTATGTTTCTGGACGGTAGGAATCTAGCGCAACTTGATTTCTTTAAACTTCTTGGAGCTGCGTTACATCAGATGGCGGGTGCAACAGTGATGTAAGAAAGTAGAATTGAACAAACAAAAGGGTTAGTTTTCAAGAAAAGATCTCTTCTGGCATCCAGTAATGTGTCCCTGGAAACTAGAAAAAAATTTAATTTGAAGCATATGCACATATGCCTCGGAAACGGAGAGGAGCTAACTTAAGGCTCTTGAGGAGGGTCTAAAGAATATCGTGGACGAAACAAAGTCATAATGATGAGGCTGTGAACAGAGTGAGAGCATAAAAGACGCTAATTTGATTCACTGTGGAAAGGAGAAGCAATATGTTGGGTCACTTGCTACGCCATTCAAACTGGTGGAGCGGTAAGCGCACGATTTCGTAGCGGAGATGTAGCGTTAGAATAGTTACGGGGTCAGCTTTAAGGATCTCGTCTTAACCTCTGGATCAGCTATAGTTATATACGTACAGATTTCAGACATTTCAAAAACAAAAAATGTTCGTTTTCATTCAACTAGATGAAGCGTTAATTCTGACAATTTTAATTTACGCAGGATTAAAGGCATAAAGATAATAGTTCTTCAACAACAAAAATTTGAATAATATTGGGATTACGATATTTGCAAAGATGCCAACACCATGAGTTTTCACTAATTCGGGGGTTGGCAACTGGATCTAACATAGCTGACGTTTCCTGTTTTCTGTGTTACGTTCAACATCAGATGTTTTTATGTTCAGAATCCTAGTTCTACTTTTCTGTGTGTGTTGTCTTCTGAATAATCCACCAAGAGTCCTTGTTCTTCTTGCTGCTCTGCATTATACACGCGCGAGCTTACATGTAAAATGTATTGCCAACAAAGTGTTAATAAATTTCTTTTACAAATCTATTTTATTTGTATACATTTTTCACACTCTTTTCAAAGAGAGGATAGAAACATGGGTTAAAGAAAAATGAAACAAAAACTAAGTACATAGAGTTCAAAAGGAACAACAACAAAATAAATATTTTGAAACACAAAAATATACTTTCGAACGAGTACGCAACTTTGATTACTGCTGGATCACATAATCAGTGTGGGTAAATAAATTAAAATTCCGATATCAGTGTAGAAAAGAAGTTATGCGCACAAATGCGTACCAACAATATAGTGTCGGTGTAAGTAAAAATAGGCGTATTGAAAAACTTAATATATATACGAGCTGCGGTAGTTATAAAATTTCTAATCGGGCGTGCAATAGCTTACGGTAGTCAAACATTGACCTTGACAACAGCTGGCAATAGCATTGATCTTGACAAATTTTGACGAAAAGCTGTTAAGTGTATATTCGAAAAACTATAAATAAAAGCATATTGGCCACAGCGAGAGGCAAAAGGTTCTTGGAGAACGATCAAGGTTCTTTTGGTGATCTATGAGTTGATCAAGTTAGATGATTCATTGAAGAACAAAGACGCGTAGTTGGGTGACAATGAAAGAATGAAAAAAAAACATTTACAGTACAGAACTTCTTAAATTGGAATTCATTTTAAAGTGAGACTTTAATTAACTTTAATAATTTAATTCATTAATATTTGAGACTTACAGTGACGAGGAATTAGGAGAGATTGTTATTGGTGAGGCCAAAGTGGGAGAAAGTTGTAACGGAAGCCAAAAGTCATTCCGGTTTGTACTGCTACAATGAAACAAACTGCAATATATTATACAGAATTGATATTGCATAACACATTATAACAAATAAAAATAAGTCAAAATTTAATAATTAATATTGCTAAGACAATTACGTAACTCTGGCGAGACTTGAGGTTTCTCGGACGAGTGCCGGTGCCGCGTCTCGCTCAAGGTCGTACACTTAATTAGACTTCAGACTGTTCAAGTACTTGTAATTAGCCAAATTATTGTGGCAAGGCGCCAAAATAATGGAAAGTTAATCTGGAACATCTGAGGGACCTATATAAACAATAGCGGGCGTCTTAGAATTTAGTTACACCTGGCGAGATTGTACAGTGCGGATCAAGTGATCGTGGAAAGTGATTACTGTGTTGCGGAACTCTTAATAGTTGACATTATTATTGCGTGTGGACAAATTTAACTTAAATTATTATTATATGAGAGTGGCTCGTTGATTTCACATTGCTATTTGTAACAAATTAAAGCTGGTAACTAGTGACTTCAGTGGTGTCTGCATTTTGTTTCCACTGTACAACACGACGATCCGTGAGGGTATTAACATAACAATAAACTTTGAAGTGAGGGTAACGATCAGATTAGAAACAATAAATAAACACCATTATTCGGGGATACTCGTAATACAGTATAAACGACGTCCGACTAAACAGTTTGACATAGTCGTAAAACATAAATGAAGCTGGTAAGTTTATCACGGCGATTTAGATCCGTTACGTAATATGGTAATTAATTTGATATCACCTTCGTTGTTATATCGGACAAACAATTTGCTTTATTTGTATGTGTTTCGTCTTAAAAATGGGAACTGAAATGTTAAACCGCGGTAAAGCGATTTCAGTATTATTGTTCTATCACAAACGTTCTTTCCTAAAGTACTTTACGAAACTATTCTCTGATTTTTAGAAACACAATATTGTTGTGGATTAATTTACTTTATACCAAGATGGTGTCCAGTCCAATCCGTAAGTTGTAATTCCAGCTGAAACGACATTTCATAATTGCCATGTAGAAATTCTTTTTTCCAGCTTCCATTTCTAAAATCACAAACTGTTTATTTTTTATTCTTTGTGATTTTTTTCTGCCACTGTAGATGCAATGTGCTACTCCAACGTCGTTTCTCTTTTCACATATTTTTTTTTCTAATGGATTTTAGAATTTGTAAAGTTATTATCTATGTTGTGGAATGTAAAGATATTGGAACGCTGAGGAAATAATTAGCATCGCATCGCTGAGTGCCTACGTGATTCTTGGTACGTCGCCGCGAGCGAGACGTTTACAGATCATTCTACGCGGCAGAATTACGTAACGCTCTGGACTGTTCTAGGACACGCGAGATGCCGGTGCCCCTTCCAGACGTTTACAGACCATTCTACGCGGCAGAATTACGTAACGCTCTGGACTGTTCTACGACACGCGAGATGCCGGTGCCCCTTCCAGACGTTTACTCCACTACTTTACCAGCATCCAGGCACGCTATCTGACTACAATGCAACACGGCGGAGGTATAAATACCGGATTTCAAAGCGGCCCAGTTTTAGTTTAGGCCTAGAGATATTCAAGCGCGGATCAGTGTATTGTAGCAAAGTGATTATTGTGTTAATTAGTGTGGAATTGAAATAAGGTGGGATTTATTATTACTGTATGTGTTGGACTAATTCAAATTGAATTAGTCCATAAGAGTGCTTTGTTGATTTACCAACTGTTGTTTGTGACTAATTAGTGACAAACATGTGAGTAATTAGTAATGTTTGTAATTGGTGTCATAATGACATGTCATTGGTTAGTAATGGTGTCAGTTATTCTGTTTCCACTGAAACACAACACGACGATCGGTGAGACAGTCGTAACAATTTACTTTGGAATTTGTGAAGTTGTTCTGTTAATGTAGTTTACCCATACGCCCGCCTGCACCAATTTATTCGTCGATATTTTCACCTCGCGTGATCGTTGCATTAGTTTCATGCAAGAAGAATTCGTTAAATCATGTCATTTAACTCCTGTGTTAGTAATGGATTATGCAGCTCATGAAAATGAAAAGCCACGTTTTTGTTGCCGACGATTCACCGTCGACTTTGTCGTGTGACGTATTTCTTAGTAATGTCGCCTCCTTAAATATTGTAATAATGTAAGTTATCAAATTGCTTTCGCGGCCTTATGTCTGTGCATCACTAATCCAAGTGCACATTAGGTATATTCTTCTTTCACTGCCAATGAAATATTCATAAACCGTTACACTCGTAGTCTACCGCATTAACCAGACCTCACATTATGCAAATACGTATATTTCTGACTACAGTAAATGCTTTTGGCCTTAATCTTTTCGCCGCATCTTTCTCGTACATTCTATTGTTATTTGTACCTCCTATCCGTCTCGTCTAGGTCACGGTTTATACTTATGCAGGATTTGGTGAAACATGATCCGGATTGATGTTACTGTTCGTCAGTAAATCTCTCTCTCTCTCTCTCTCTCTCTCTCTCTCTCTCTCTCTCTCTCTCTCTCTCTCTCCCCCCTCTCTCTCTCCCCTCTCTCTCTCCCTCCCTCCCCCCTCTCTCCTCCTCCTCCTCCTCCTCCTCCTCCTCCTCCGCCTCCTCCTCCTCCTCCTCCTCCTTCTCTCCCTCGCTGCGTCACTGCAATTATACAAGGATAAGTCAATAACTTGTTTCCAATATGATTGTTTTTCTGTTAGCAAGAGTGTCGTTACACATTTTCACAGTAAAATTATAGCAATATTTTCAAGTTGCCATGTCAGTTGCATTGCTGCTGCTTAAACCATGCTTTCTTTGCTTTCTAATTTCTGAAAAAATAGAGGAGCCTTCAGTGATCAGACTACTGTAGTCTGAATGCGTTTTCTGGGCTGACAACCCCAAAACCAATTGTCTTTCAATTCGGGAAACCCCCGTTTCACAGAAAAGATATCTATGACTGACTGACAAAAACTAAAATTTGTTCGCACAAGTGGTATGAACAAAGAAAGTGTCGGGATTCTCCACTGACATTGACACGATTCAGTTAGACAGACAGGTTGACTAATGACAAAATGACAAATCGACTAAAAATTAATCACGGGTTTTCATGAAACATTTGGCTTCAACATCGATCGTGAAACAGTCGCAGACCAAAATAAGG
Organism: Magicicada septendecula; assembly: GCA_034769895.1. NCBI lineage: Eukaryota > Metazoa > Arthropoda > Insecta > Hemiptera > Cicadidae > Magicicada > Magicicada septendecula. The sequence continues at coordinate 87,287,797 of CM068371.1, read as the reverse complement.
AACTGACCTGTGCATCGAGGAAAAGAGGAGTAAGTATGTTGATGGATCAGTGTGTTTTGATTCCTATTATTAAGAAATAGGAAATAAAGTTTGCGCCAACATTACGGTTAATTATTGATTCCCCCGTAGTATGAATAGAATACGTAATCAAAGTGATGTAACAAAGATTTGGTCCTGAGGGGGGGGGCGAGAAGTTTATACTACCTATTTTTGTCATGGCAAATGAGAAATTCAAGATCCGTATCATATAATTTTATAAATAATGTTTTGATGCTTTGATACATATAAATTATTAATAATGTATTAATATATATAATTAATATATATTAATTATATATTTGAATAATATCAGTATCATCAGAGGTTTGTAAGTAAATTAATAACAATCGAAATAATTCTGTTATTTTTTTATACAAAATAAAAATTTACTCAACATTATATAAATGCATTTTAAAAATTCTTAGCGTCTGAAAAGTTCTTCAGTAAAGTTTTAACATGAAATATGTTGCAAAGACGTACGTTGTTTACCTAATGTTGAGTTATGGTTATTATTAAAGAAACCTCTATTTTATTACTTTACAAATGACGTATTCCTTTTATTTCCACAATTATTTATCTTTATTTTGTAGGTAACTCTTGAATATTTCTGGCAGGTTCCTACATTATAAATAGTTCTTTAAATATTATTATATTATTAAAACTTATTAATAATACTTTTGTTTATTCAAAATTACAAAAAATGTAACACATAATTAACGTGTTATCGTCGAATTAATTAATTTTTTTATGAAAGTAATAACTGTTTTCCCTAATAAAAATTCATTATATCAGAGAATGCTGTCTGCACAGTTAGTAACTGAACTAATAAAACACGATCAGTATCTACGTATGTATGGTTCATGTTATCCGGGCTGTTTGGCTGTGGTCCATGGTTTATTACAAAACCAAACGTCTGATATTCTTTAAAACTTACTCCCCGTAGAGGCGTCGTAAAATATTCCTCAGGCTTTCACGGCCGGTGTCAGATGTATTGTTCATGTTATCCGGGCTGTTTGGCCGTGGTCCATGGTTTATTACAAAACCAAACGTCTGATATTCTTTAACACTTCCTCCCCGTAGAGGCGTCGTAAAATATTCCTCAGGCTTTCACGGCCGGTGTCAGATGTATTGTTCATGTTATCCGGGCTGTTTGGCCGTGGTCCATGGTTTATTACAAAAACCAAACGTCTGATATTCTTTAAAACTTCCTCCCCGTAGAGGCGTCGTAAAATATTCCTCAGGCTTTCACGGCCGGTGTCAGATGTATTGTTCATGTTATCCGGGCTGTTTGGCCGTGGTCCATGGTTTATTACAAAACCAAACGTCTGATATTCTTTAACACTTCCTCCCCGTAGAGGCGTCGTAAAATATTCCTCAGGCTTTCACGGCCGGTGTCAGATGTATTGTTCATGTTATCCGGGCTGTTTGGCCGTGGTCCATGGTTTATTACAAAAACCAAACGTCTGATATTCTTTAAAACTTCCTCCCCGTAGAGGCGTCGTAAAATATTCCTCAGGCTTTCACGGCCGGTGTCAGATGTATTGTTCATGTTATCCGGGCTGTTTGGCCGTGGTCCATGGTTTATTACAAAAACCAAACGTCTGATATTCTTTAAAACTTCCTCCCCGTAGAGGCGTCGTAAAATATTCCTCAGGCTTTCACGGCCGGTGTCAGATGTATTGTTCATGTTATCCGGGCTGTTTGGCCGTGGTCAATGGTTTATTACAAAACCAAACGTCTGATATTCTTTAAAACTTCCTCCCCGTAGAAGCGTCGTAAAATATTCCTCAGGCTTTCACGGCCGGTGTCAGATGTATTGTTCATGTTATCCGGGCTGTTTGGCCGTGGTCCATGGTTTATTACAAAACCAAACGTCTGATATTCTTTAAAACTTCCTCCCCGTAGAGGCGTCGTAAAATATTCCTCAGGCTTTCACGGCCGGTGTCAGATGTATTGTTCATGTTATCCGGGCTGTTTGGCCGTGGTCCATGGTTTATTACAAAACCAAACGTCTGATATTCTTTAAAACTTCCTCCCCGTAGAAGCGTCGTAAAATATTCCTCAGGTTTTCACGGCCGGTGTCAGATGTATTGTTCATGTTATCCGGGCTGTTTGGCCGTGGTCCATGGTTTATTACAAAACCAAACGTCTGATATTCTTTAAAACTTCCTCCCCGTAGAGGCGTCGTAAAATATTCCTCAGGCTTTCACGGCCGGTGTCAGATGTATTGTTATATTATCCGGGCTGTTTGGCCGTGGTCCATGGTTTATTACAAAACCAAACGTCTGATATTCTTTAAAACTTCCTCCCCGTAGAAGCGTCGTAAAATATTCCTCAGGCTTTCACGGCCGGTGTCAGATGTATTGTTCATGTTATCCGGGCTGTTTGGCCGTGGTCCATGGTTTATTACAAAACCAAACGTCTGATATTCTTTAAAACTTCCTCCCCGTAGAGGCGTCGTAAAATATTCCTCAGGCTTTCACAGCCGGTGTCAGATGTATTGTTCATATTATCCGGGCTGTTTGGCCGTGGTCCATGGTTTATTACAAAACCAAACGTCTGATATTCTTTAAAACTTCCTCCCCGTAGAAGCGTCGTAAAATATTCCTCAGGCTTTCACGGCCGGTGTCAGATGTATTGTTCATGTTATCCGGGCTGTTTGGCCGTGGTCCATGGTTTATTACAAAACCAAACGTCTGATATTCTTTAAAACTTCCTCCCCGTAGAGGCGTCGTAAAATATTCCTCAGGCTTTCACGGCCGGTGTCAGATGTATTGTTCATGTTATCCGGGCTGTTTGGCCGTGGTCCATGGTTTATTACAAAACCAAACGTCTGATATTCTTTAAAACTTCCTCCCCGTAGAAGCGTCGTAAAATATTCCTCAGGCTTTCACGGCCGGTGTCAGATGTATTGTTCATGTTATCCGGGCTGTTTGGCCGTGGTCCATGGTTTATTACAAAACCAAACGTCTGATATTCTTTAACACTTTTTTAGTATCTACGTATATTTAAATACTGTTATATTATATTCCAGTTATAAACCTCAGATGATATTGATACAATCAGTGAAACGAACTTTAGATGAAACTACAAATGTAAGTTGTACTTATTAGAAGCAGTCAATATTTCAAGAACTTTTCATAGCTACAATTATTTAGACGCCTTGTTTTAACATTCGCAACTGGTTTAGAAATAAGACTGTGTTAAGAGATTATCGAATTTCAATGAAATTTTAATAGCTCTTACTGATGCTCTGATTCCGTCGCGAATTTAAGCTACTGTGTAATAGTACACATATTTAAAATGTGCACGTACTTCTGAACACATTGACGCAGGAGTACAGTCTTATCAAAAGTCTTGAATCTCTTGGTTAATTTTAATTTTAGTTTCAACTTTTGACATTAAACTTAATGTCAACTTCTTAAAACAACAAACGGGTTATGGAAACCTGACGGGGCCATCTAGTCAGACTGCCTGTTTTAGTCGTAAACGATTGCACCTTAAAGTCGTAAAGGGTCGCTTATTGTTCCAAAATACAATGACTGCAGGTATAACAGGTAAAATTTAGGATGGCCCTGTGAAATTGTTTGAGGTACATTTTAAAATAAGATGAGCTTACTCGGATTGAAGAGTTACTGTTACTGTTACTGTTTGTCCTAACAAAATAAGACTAATGTCTTTACCATATATTTTCCCTAACGGCTTCTGTGGAATGTATATCTAGCCGCTTAAGATAATATGGAAAGATACTGATTATTTTTGGGTTCCACCGACACCCAACGAATCTTACTCAGTCGCCCGCGATTGTACTTCCGTCTACCGAACGCACTTTCATCAACTTAACAGTTTCCCTACGCCCCCAATTTTACAAGAATTTTCAACCAACCACACAACAAGAATTTTTCTGAAAGAATGTATTAATTTTCTTGCCGTTGGTTGTAACAAATCAGTCTCTCTCTCAATGACAGAAAAAGGACACTTCAAAATCCATGCAATTAAAACGGACAACAACAAAGTGACGGGAAGAACGCGTGAAGTCCAAAGATAGTACTATCCCGTACACGTTTTTTCACTCTAGAGTTTTTTGCCCCACATCCTTAAATCAAGTTTCCATTTTGCCCGTAACTAAATGCATATTTCTTCCACACTTTACACAGTCAGTTGATTTGTTCATAAGTTTCCAGTCTTCAGCACAGTTTTTTAAGCCTCTCGTCATTATATGATTTATCGATGAATCTACACTGTTGAAATCCATCTCGCTGTTCAGTTTACCGCTTAAAATTTGATGCAACAAAACGCACTGGAACTGGATTACACACTGTAGTTTTAATGCTCTACGCTTCAAGAAAACACGATCTTGATATAATACTGTACACCGACTAAATAAAGTGGCCTTTAAGAAACTAGACGGGACCACGTTGGTTGGGGATTCCTTAAATATGTATGAATAGACGACTTGTTAGGTGCAATGAAAATAAACAATAGGCGACCTTTCGAAGGTTGTTAACGTAGTAGGCAGGTAGTTTGATACGATGGCCCCGTCAGGTTTTTAAAACAAATTAAGATTGAATCTTAATCTACTGTGTTAAAATTAGCTGGAGAGTAAACGGACGTGTGTGTATAAAAGTTTCCCACATATTTTTATAGCGGTTTTCGTTGTTCTCATTATGACGCACTTGATTAGTGTCAACATTATTGATCAAACAAGGTCGTAAACATGACGATGGCGGTCGTTATCGTCAGAAAACATAACATCGACGTTACGTCAGCCGTATAAATTATTTTTACCTCGTGTTTAACAACGGGGTTATTTCATTACAATCCGTTTTATTACCACACGCTACAGGACAAACAATGTACACAACTGTCAGACGCTAACAATGATATTATTGTTGTTGTTGTTATTTCATTTCTTGTTGTTTATTTTGTTGTGACGTTTACGTTGAATTGAATAATTTATATTTCCAAGCTTTCGTTATTGTTTGTGAACACAATGGCCGTTCATTTCTATAATAAAATATATTGGTCGCCCTAGATTGTTTCCAGAATATAAACATTTATTACAGATTCATTAAAATGAAAAACAGTCAGTTATTATAGGTTATGAAATCAACGATCGGAAAAGTCTATAAATCGTTAAACAAGAAATAATAACGTATTCGTTAATGAATACCACGAGACAGGTTATTTATTTGAACGTTAAAACTTATTAATAATAATTTTGTTTACAAAAAATGCAATACATAAAATTAATGTGTTATCGCAGAATTAATTATTTTTTTATGAATGTAAGAACTGTTTAGGCTCATAACAATTCTTTATTTCAAAAAATCCTTTCTGCACAATTAGTAATTGAAGCAATAAAACACGAACAGTATCTACGAATATTCGAACGAAAACTAATAAGAACAATTTTTGGTCCAGTGCAAAATAACGACGGCTCATGAAGAATACGATGGAGTCACGAAATAAATAATCTAACAGACGGAGCTGATATAGTAAGGTTTATATAGAGTAGGATAGCCTGGTTGGGAGATACAGAGTTAGAAGATCAAGGCTAAGAAAGACACTGATCGAGGATATTGAGAAGGATCTTAGAAATATGGATACAAGAAGATGAAGAAGACTATGTAAGACTATGGACTAAATGGAGAAAAAGCGTTGAAGAGACTAAAACCCATACTGGGTTGTAATTCAAGTAGAAGAAGAAGAAGCAACTGAAATAATTAACGAACGGTAATAAGCAAGTAATTACTCCTCGAACTGGAACGCTAAATAACTAGACAAGAAAATACAAACTTAGAATGTTCAGATACGCGAAGTGGACAGTTAAGGTTACAACTAGTATTCTATCCTTATATTTACTAAAGAATGGTTTGCATTATTTAAAAAATTCTGAACGTCACTAAATTACGCAATCTGTTTCCACCTCAGTGAACTACAATAGTTCGAGTGAAAATCCTACTTAGATCTCTAAGGATCTTAAAAACTAAACAAATATTTCCGATCGTCCCAATCGGAAGTGTCAAAGTGCTAATTAGTTCACTCGCGTTGTTAGTTGCTAATTTCGTTAGGAGTCTTTATTTCAAGACTTTATTCCGGACTCTTTATTTCGGATCCGTCTCTTCTTCTGCCAACTGACTTCCACTGCAAATAATATTGTCTTAGTCGTTCCTATACTATCCATTCTGCTGAAACGTCTCAACCATGTCGACCATGTTTGAAAATATCCTCTTCTCGTTTCGTACAGATCTTACAAAAAATTCACAAGTGTTTATTTTTTCCAAGGTTATAATGTATTCTATCTACGATGACTTTGTACATTTAACCTAACCTAGATTTTGTAATTTAACCTAACCGAAAATTTCAACGTAAGTGATGTAGGCTATATTCAGTCAAACTGCGGACTGTGTTGCATCGTCTTCCTGCAGATACATAAAACAACTGAGCTCTCTGTTCAGTTAGGTAGTGCTGAACGTTGTTTAACTTAGAAAGTTAAATAACCGTAGCGCAGTTGTTTGTGTGCTGAGTAATGGTGCCCGTATCTCGGTCACAGATCTGTTGTCTGTTTGCTCTTCCTTTTCGTTCTTCCACAGCACTCCTGTCCTCTGTGCATCTTGTCTTGCCTCAGATCGCAATTCCATTTTTCTCTGTTGAGTGTCTTAAGTCACTAATCGTTAGATATCTGTCCTAATGTTTACACAACATCTAATAATCTTTCACTTTGACTTTTTTTCTCTGAGACCTTTTGGTTGTTCAACGAACAGTTCTTCTCACGCCTCTGGAATCATTCATTCTTTCCAAATTTCCGATCCACACTATTCTCTGTACCCCATTGTACCAACCGATATAATTCGTGCTCAGTTCTCTACGTTTCATTGCTGTCTTACACTGACCTATACGTCTTTATCAATATGGGCCTCCTTTCCTCGACGTACGTCTCTGGTTGTTTCGTATATCGCCACCGTGCTTGTACTGCTTTTACATGCCTCAAGTTTAGTTTCCATAATCGACCGTTCTACTTTTTAACTTCTTCTGTACTAGTGAAACTACATCACTCAGCGTTTCTTACATCCTAGTTTCTATTTAATTTCTCTTTTGAGATTTCCTTTTGTAAATTGCGATTTAACTCGTCTCAATAACTCCAACTCATTTCAAGACAACCATGATCTTGTCTCCCCGTGTGTTATTGCCGCCTGTCGTTCACATAAGTTCTGACGCCAACTTTCTGTTGTTCTATATTATGCCACATTAAACTCTTAGCTTTGTTGGTCTCTGTTACGTTAATCTCTACTCCCGTTCTTGTTCTGATCTCGTCATTTATATTTTTGTTTATTCTTGTTATTCTATTAATCCGTTCCCAATGATCTGCATCAATTGATCTAACTTTTCTTGCGTTTCCATCACTTATTTCCAATAGCGTCTTATGTAGTAAGTTACTGCACAGTATGTAGTAATACTCTCAACAATGAATTTGAACAATTTCTATTCTTACACTTTCATCATGTTCCTATTCCAAAGAAGCACTGCGTGTAGTCGTCGAATTGCCTCTCTATATTTACCAACCCTTAGTCCCTGCGCACTTCCTCCTTCTGCAGATATGAAAACTAGAAAATATCTGGCATTGCGTGACTAAGAACCCAGAAATATCAGACAAAACCAGTGACATAGCGTGGTTACTGCGCTGTCTTCCGTTTCTAGGTTTTCACCTGAGCCGCAGACAACCAATACATTTTTTAACAATTGTTGTTAAGGCTGCCAGTGCTTAATTCTGATATTCTTCAAACGTATAGCTCGCGCAACAATTGTTCCTATGTTGTGCACCCTCTTTACCTTCAAAAACCCATCTTCATTGACAAAATCAAGGGAATAAAGATAATTAATTTTTGAAATAAGACGAAGATAGTGAAGGCTGATTAAAAAGTGTTACAAAAGAGAAAAGTTTTTTTCTTTCAAAGCTTCATTGAACTTCTAAATTAGTTATTTTCTGTCAGTTACTAGTTAATTATTTATGAATTGAAAAAAGGTAACTTAAAAGTTGCGTAATTATTATTTTTAAAAAAGTAATTATTACTCTTTATTGGCTTAAGTATTGCGTTATGTTGCGGGAACATGTCCACATACACACTATACTTTCTGTAATTGGTTTATACATAATGCTACAGTACAAAATTAGTCTTCAGTAATTAATAAATGTTTTAAGAGCAACAACGTAATCAATCAAATTAAACAGGAAGGTAAATTACTAACTACGTTTAGTACTAATCAAATGAACTAAAATCATTGTCCGGGACCGTTAATATTATCGTATTGTGTGTATTATTCATTTCAGCGTAGACATGAAACGGAACGCACAGAGTATCACTGAATGGAATGGAAAACAGTTGCTGCTGTAGGTTTGTAGTAGCTGCTGTAAGGGAGGGAAGCGAGATAATTTATTTATCATTGTTACTGGCTTTGGCTGTTGGCTTACTGTCACTAGTACGAACAGTGTTGTTAGACTAACTGAATGCTGTTTCGTATTTCAAACGTTTTGTTATCACAACTCAAAACACAAAACGTTTTTATTTCCGTTATTACACTATATTTAAATATTCTAATATTGGTTTTGATTTTTTTTATTACTTAATGCATTATGTGAGACAGTGGCCGTCCCTGATAAGGTCGCAAGGTTGTACAAACCTCATAAAAAAGTGTTTTCATAACATTACACATTATATTCCAATATTTATAAAATCAGAATTTTGTTAAGTTTTCAAACTACTGCATTTTCAGAAAAATGTTTAAACCTACAGACTTTTTTCAAATTTTTTGCGCCTAATGTTGCACGGTAAACTGTTGTATGCTGTGTTGTTCAGGTAGGAGGCAGAGCTGCAGTGCGGTTGTCGTCCAGAAACACACCTGTAAGCCAACACGTGCAGTCAACTGTTATTGCATAGAGAAATACCAACGTAGGATCGTAGTAAAGTTCGCAGTTAGAGATGGGCAAAGTACTTCATCCAAACGAACTTCTCACAGTTAGGTCGTTCACATAAGCGTACTGAAACAATGAACTAGGTGGCTAGTTCAATCTGTCGCACCCCTCTTTTTCAAAAATTTTGATAGATATTAAAAGAACAAAAATTTACATCTTCCTCTTTCTGTTTATCTTAGGTTATAGGCTAGGAGTGACCAGCCTCCTCATGCACGTGAAATTAACATCGAAGCTCATGAAGATTAGCTGAAAGATAACCAATACCTTTTTTCGCGTTTTAACAAAACAGACGCAATAAAATATTATTTAAATACAAAAAAATTATGACAATGTCGCGTATTTTATTCATGTCACCTTCGATCAGAATCGTGAAACCCGTCTCTCATTTAAGAGTCGTAATAAATAACACACGTCTGAAATAACAAAAATAATTTATTCTTTTCAATTATTTAATAACTTTTAAAGCAATTTCCTATAATCCTACCATACAATATTCTCTGCTATTTTATTTTTATCATATTTATGCCAAACTTTGTCGAAGCAGGCAGGCAGAAGCACTCAGTTCTAACACTCGTTACAATCGCGAACGACCTAGTGCAAGGGAACGACTAAACTAACAGCGAACCACAGTTGTTTAGTTTATAAGTGGCCGATAGGAGCGTGGGCAACGCGAACTACGAACAAACTATTGTACTGCGGCGCGAACGACTGTAGTCAGTAGTTCACTTGACGGAGTAGTTCTTTAAGCTAGGCGTTCACGAACTATCCAGCACTATTCCCAGTAACACTGCAATCTTTCGACAGGTGTGCTGTGAACCATCGCTGACGTGGAACATACTGTTTACACATGTTAATGCTGTTTGTAATGTATGCATGCAGTCGGTCTTTACGAATTATTACCAGTCCTATTTCAAGTTTGCAAATATACGTACATAACTACCACTTAAGTACGTTTAACATTAAATCATTTTTAAAAATTATTTTTATAACTCCATAAATTATCGTGTCTTTCTAAAACTATGTGTAGATTACATAGGCTACACTAGCATTTCCGTTTGACGGTCGCTATGTCGGAAACATTATGAGAAATATTAAAAGTTACAGTTTTCCTACGTTTATCAAAACTTCCAATTCTATCAACTTTTGGTACCACCAGCAGACAGACAGAAGATGCACGGGCGTCTTGCGCCCTAATTTGTGCGCGTTGTCCAGGCCTGGGCCTGATGGACGCCAGGTGCAAACAGGTCAGCTCGGTCATTTGCTCTGCACAAGGAGTTAGGGTGCAGTCCATGAGTACATGATATGGCATGTACATCATGGGAGCATAGCTTGCGCTTTCTTGCTTCAGCCAATCGCCATTTTGACAGCGCGGTCTTTATGACGGGTGAATTACAATACCTGTATATAGTTGACAACAAGAAATGTCTTCGAATGTTTAATTTAAAATGTTATCGTACGGTTGAAAAACATCTTTAAAGCCTGTAAGAATTAAATTCAATGTTCATCTAGTAAGAATTCAATTCAATCTTCATCTAATCTGTTACAAAAACAAAATTGATTGTTATGTCGATGCGTTTAAGCCTGGCATCTTGGACTCTTATACAAAATAAAGAAAAATCTGCCACATAATTGTTACCGTATTCTACATTCCTACTTAGTGGGCAGAGTGTTTCAAGTCAAGTACTCGGATGCTTCTTCTCCTCTATTATCAATGGGGTCAGGTGTTCCGCAGGGTAGTGTCCTGGGTCCTCTGCTCTACCTCCTGTTCACCTCGGACTTACCGTCAGCAAGTGAAACCACTGTTGCTACCTACGCTGATGACACAGCGATCCTAGCGACACACTCCGACCCCTCAATAGCATCTCTTATACTGCAAGAATCATTAAACAGCGTTCAGTTATGGCTTGATAAATGGCGCATAAAAATCAATTCGTCCAAGTCAGTACACGTTTCCTTCACCACACGTAAGGCAAACTGCCGTCCAGTAACAATTAACGGTCAACCAATACCGCAAGCTGAAAGTGCTAAGTACCTTGGGACGCATCTGGACAGGAGACTAACGTGGAAAAAACATATAACATCTAAGAAGATTGAACTTAATCACAAGGTCAGAAATATCTACGGCCTGATAGGCAGAAAATCACGGTTAAGTCTCGTCAACAAACTGTTAACCTATAAAGCAGTTCTTAAACCGATATGGACTTATTGTATTCAAATTTGGGGTACTGCTAGTACGAGTAATATTGAGATTATCCAGCACTTTCAGTCCAAAACTTTAAGATCTATAGTCGACGCTCCATGGTTTGTCTCCAACAACTCTATATACCGCAACCTCAAAGTTCCAACCGTGAGAGAAGAAATCATCTGCAGGACTCACATCTCCAAATTAGAAAAAAAAGCACCCAAACCACCTGGCAATTAATTTGTTAGACAACAGTGAAGATATTTATAGACTAAAAAGGCACAAACTGTTAGACTTACCATTCAGGTTTAACTAATAATGTATTCTCTGTATTATCTGTATTGTAATGTCTGTGATATCTGTTCTGTATGTTTTGTATTCGTGTCAACATTAAGTGTTAATGTCAACCTGTATGTGTGCCTTTTGGGCCCAGTGTTTAACATTTGAACTTATTGTATCATGCCAGCAACAATTGGAAGTGATTTTTGTTCATTTGTTTACATGTTTTTGTCATTTAGTTTTGTAATTTGTGTATCTCTTTAATCTATTAACAAAAACACGAAGAGCTGTCAATGGTCAGCTCTTCATAATCCTGTATGTGTGTTGTCAGCCAATTTGTTCAATGTTCGCTTATTAGTCGAACAGATTACAAATCTCCAATAAAATGAAAAAAATGTCTATGCGTAGGAAAACATGCGTACATGAGCTTGTTGCTAAGAACTACTGGGAATATAAAAAGAGGTTTAAAAAGATACAGAATTAAACACTGAAAAATTTTTAAATCCGTTTCGTAGTAGGAGGTCATTTACATGGAGTCTGTTCGTTAAACATGAAGGCCGGAACAGGAGTATACACTAACCTCTGTAGGAAAAAGCAAAGAATAAAAAGCGGAATTACACTTGAGAACTGTCGTAAAGTTTCAATTGGCTATCGTACGTAAGTCCTGGCTGTGTGTATGAGTTGTTTCACCGTCGGCTAGCCGGCATTCCCAAGTGGTAACAGTTTGCAACTACTGTTCGTTCTTCAAGTTTGCGAAAGCTAGCGAAGTTGCGTTTGTTAAATTGCACCGAAACGTCTCGCGGTGATAATTTATTTACTTCTCCATTGTACTCCCATGGTGGGTAAATTTCGCAACTCTACTTTGTCACACAATTACTGACTGTGGTCTACTTAGGTGATCTCTTCCTAGACTGACTAGTTTTCTCTCTTCTGAACCGGCTTCTGAGTTTCTGTCGTACTTCTGCATACTTAAGACATTTTCTCAGTTTTCCTCCTTTTTTAACTTTAGGTTTTTTCTTCTTCCTCAATTTTCAGCCTGCTTTCTTTTTCACCTACGTTTCTTTAAGAACTGATAATTGTGTATTATTAATGTTAACGACGTACATTTTATGATAAGTCTCAATTATGTTTTTCTTAATAAGCCAAGAGCAGTGCCTAGAATGTGGTCTTGATTGTGGGGGGGGGGGGTCCGGTCGAGTCGTCTTCATACAACAGAAAATATCGGTACGGAGAACGATACATGACTTCCATGTTCTAAGATTTATATTTAAAATCATTTTCGAAATGAAATATTTCCATAGAAACTACTTCTTTCTACTTCTTTCTTCAGCCTTTACCACAGTACTGTGGTCACTAACGTATACCACTTCATGTTAGCGCACTCGATTTTTACTGATGATGGCAGTCGATGGGACTCCCGAAACGAACAGCCCGGGAAGGAATTGTAACAACAAACTACTTCTTTGTTGCCGGTAACGTAGTACACATATAAAACATTATGCCCTCCCCCTTTAAATATCATTTTCATTTATAGAAAATTACTCCTTCCCCTCAACTACCCTTTTTAGTTATAGATATTTCATCTAACTTTCTACAGTGGTTTATTGTGACCTTCTTTTTAAGATAATTTATTTATCAAATTTAAGTACTTTACTCTTGTTAAAACATAAAACGATGCACGTAAACTACCCCTTTCCCTTAACCGATCTTCACCAAAATCAATACACCTTGAGTCCTCTACAACTCAGATACATACGGAAAAAATTATTTGATTCTGTTTTAATTTGCGGGAGTTATCGTTCGCCATAGAAAAAATTACACTTGTTAAAACATAAAACGATGCAGGTAAACTACCCCTTCCCCTTAACCGATGTTCATCAAAATCAATAGGCCTGGAGTCCTCTACAACTCTGTCACATATGCAAAGCATTATTTGATTCTGTTTGAATTTGCGGCAGTTATCGTTCACCATAGAAAACATTTTACACAGACACTTTTCAGACATGTTTTGAGGGTAGTAGCCCTCATCTCGAACACGATTTTTTTCGCCATCACCATACTTCCATTTCCTTATGGAAGTAAAAACAAGTTAAGACAAATCAACGTTACTATCTTTAAAGTGGCTGAAAAACGTGTGATAACATCCTGAAATGAATCGTGTTAATGTAAACATTAATAACAACAAAATAAAACTACGCGTTACTGAAACATTATTTAGAAGATAATTATTGACTGAACTGATTTTCCTACAGCCTATTTCATATTCCAGACGTATACGCAAATGCTGTGTAATAAAGCTCTTTGTATATTTAAATATTTAAAAAAGTTACTAGCTGAAAAACACAGCTGAAAAAATAATAAAAGAGCATACAAAATTAAGAGATTAATTAAGTCATTAAAAATTAAGCTTAAAACTTCGTCAACTTTTTTGCCTCCCTGGGGGGGGGGGGTCCGGTCTCGTTCCCCGTAAATACGCCCCTGGCCAAGAGGTCTGTTTCTGTACGGGTTTTCAGACACTAACGCAGTACGTGGTAGTTGCTGCCAATCCTCGAGACTTAGTTTGGTACAAGTAGTATGACCACCCTCATATAACGATAAGATATGAATTAAGCACTAATGTGATAGTTGTATCAAAACAAACGCAGTTTTCAAGCGCGATTTTGTACGTATATCAGAAACTCATCTTTTGTTTTATTTTTAAATAAGTCGCTACTTAGATATTTGGTTAGTTCTTGTAGGCTACGTGATATTCTTGTAAAGTGTAAATTTCAAAAACGTGATACCAAGAAAAATGCTACACTTATGATAAGCAGATTCGTTTATCTGTACGTACTTTTTTTATTTTCCCGGTGCTTACTTTACACCGAGATAAATCGGAACGCCGTCTCAGGATTCTCAACCGAAAAACTACGTTTTTTTTACTTCGAACCGCTCTCGGTGCATTGTGGTTGGGCGTCGCCGTCGGCCGAACATAATTCATACTGTAGTATGGAAACTGTCGTAATCTGGATCATGTTATATATATATACTGTATATATAGGCCTATATAACTGAAAGTCTGAGGCTGTATGGGTACTGAATACAAATCCACACCGTTACACCGATTCCCACCAAATTTTGTACAGGTAACCTTTAGCACAAGGCGAAAAATACTGTCTAACTTGGAATTTGATATTTTGCCGTGTTCGCACGATTTAGGCCCTTTTATTTGACGCGTATAAAGATGTCAAAAACACCATGGAGACCAGAATTAATTACCTAGTAACAAGTAAATAAACAAATGATATTTAGCGGCATCGGAACTGTACCTTTATCCGTTCCTGCAGATTTTAATGTTTTTAATATGCGATTGTATCGATATATTTTGTAATGTTGTATATAGATACTTCTACATATTTTGTAATTATCTTAAACGATTAAAACATTTATGTTTATACGTATTTCTGATGATGCAATGAATAAGTAATGAAATATATTAAATACTACTACTAAAGATGTCAAAAACACCATGGAGACCAGGATTAATTACCACAGTAACAAGTAAATAAACAAAAGCTATTTAACGGCATCGGAACTGTACATTTATCCATTCCTGCAGTACAGTTTCGATGTTTTATATAATATGCGAGTGTATCGATATATCACGATGTGGAAAGTGTACTAATTGTAAATTGTTCTATTATTTAATGGAAAACGAAAATACGTGTTGTTTTCATTTGTGAGGTTAGGTGACAACGGTTTTTTGTTTCTAGTTTACTGCTGAAATAAATGAAAGCCATGGTTGAGGAAAACGTAACGTTTAATGTGTTATATAATGCTTCTAACACAGTAACACTTAAAATAAAGAATTTAGCGTTTTTATTTAACAGATACTTTATAAATATCTCCAAAGGCTTTATAAACGGGTACTTTTAAATATCCAAAGGCTGTTGCACCAACATAATAATTTAGTAAAAGTTAAAATAGTACAAGTGTTGAAAACAGTTTTGGAGAGAATGTGACTAATGAGTAAAAAATTGTTATACGAGCTGACAGAACGCCATATAGACATAGACAATAAAAATTAAATTAAAATACTTATTAAAAGTCAAATAATCGCATGCGAAGCCACGGGTAACAGCTAGTTTAGTATAATAGCCAAAGCATGTATCGAGGTACAAAAGTAAGTCAAAGTGAGATTTTTCTGCGATTTCTGGAGCACTCGATACAATGTACTAAGAATGACTGACTTCGTTGAGTGTTTCGTTTGTAAACTATGAACTACAGTTTCCTACCGGTGAAAACCTCTTATAGCCAGTACAAAGTAGTTATTTTAAAGATTGAACTTTTCTACTTCGCATTATTAAAATAATGTAAAATAAGCCAAATGACTCGTTACACAACGTATAGTGTAAGAGATGGTGTGAGCAATACTTCTCGGATTGTATAGTGTAAGAGATGGTGTGAGTTTCTCTTTACTTCTCGGATTGGATTCTTGTCAATAGTGTGCTGCCTCGTTCAGAAGGATAACAGTCGTCATCAAAGTAACCGTTATCAGTGGCAATTAACTTTTTATCTCGCTTTATCAGTTAACTTTTAACTTTTTGTCAGTGTAGTTGCGTCGTTGACATGTTTCTCTACACGAACGGGTCGGTTCCATTTAGGTGTTAAGCTGCGGCCGATGAATGCTAACTAGCAACGTGGACTCAAAACGGTAATCTCAACCTATTAACGGTGAAATCTGGTTCATCCGCAGAGACAGTGTCGGGAAATGCTGCGCAATTAAGAAAATTATTAGATCAAATTATTAGACTGCTTTACAATGTATTACAATGCGTTTTCTATGAGATACCCTTTAATATAATACTCTTCGACCATACTTATATTGTAATTCTTCACAGCTAGCTTTCTCTGGAAGTTGCGTCTGAAGCAAACATAAGTGATGCTTAACATAATTTTATGCCGAACATTTGCTATTACACACACACACACACACACACACACACACACACACACACACACACACACACACACACACACACACACACACACACACACACACACACACACACACACACACACATTTTAACTAATTTTACAAGCAGTAGTTTGTATTGCCGTAACCGTTTGCCAAAGTGCTAAAGTGCAGAATATTTACCTACACAAAGGAGGCTCCTAAGGCTTCTAAGGGGGTTAGCAACCTCCCCCTCCTCCACAAATCTACAATTCCTTTTGCAATCACGCAACTTTGCATACATGGTCCATTTTCGGGGTGGACTCAACAGGTGATAAGGCTACAGCGTAAGGAAATAAGATATAGTCGTCCAACCTTAATACAAATACACGCGATTTTTGTGAAACGTAATGTAACATATCGTATACAAATGTCACATCAGTTTATTACTCACGTCGCAATATAAATCCGGCAGCCGCCTTACTAGACACGTACTGCTCTGCAATATTAATAAGGTATCAAGATATAGATAATGATATCCAGTGATATCCAGATATATAAGATATCCAGTGAAAACAGATAACGACTCCTTGAATATCTCAGTAATAGATTCTCTCTCTCTCACACACACTTTCTCACACTCTCTCTCTCTCTTTCTCTTTCTTACAAACCTGACTACCGCTTACAAATCTTTTTTTAATTCCTTTACGATTGGCCTAACGTGAATGGTGTTTTCAATGGCGGCGGACCACGCCGCGCTTGCATCTTGCGGTATATCACGTCATACCTCTTGAGGTATAAAAATCCGGAAGGCCAGTCGGCAAGGTGGCTCGAACGTTTGCAAGAGTACAACTTCGAGATACAACATCGCGGCGGGGGCACCTGCATGGTAATGCGTATGGATTATCCCGAAGACCGTGATCGGAATATTGCTGATATTGCCTCAGGAAGCAAGAACAGAACGCAAATGAACAAGGTCAAGCCGTCACTATAGGTTTCGTGGCAGACGGTTGGACGACACAAGATTTCCTATAAGAACAAATAGGCGATAGACACGTTGGACCGATCTTGATGCAAAAGAGAAGGGTCGTCGCCCCGGAAGGTAAGATGTCTGTCATGGTTTCGAAGTGATGAAGAGCTACTGGACACAATGGGAATCTCTAAACTTGGAGAACGGATCGTTGAAAAGGTTTTGGGAAAGTGCATAAGAACGAGACGAGGTCATGCAGCTGACAATTTACCGAAGTAAAGCGCAGTCTGCTTTAATGGAGATTCATGATGAGTACATCTTGGTGTGAATAAAATAATTGCCAACATGACCGGCGCTTACTCATTTTACGATATATACAGATTACTAGGTAAAATGAATTAAATAAACCTTCTTGAATTAAAGAAAGCAATATATTTTTTCAATTACAATGAAATGTGTTTAATTAAGTAAAGAACAAAAGGAGAAGAAGTGACGTTATTCTTTGGAAGATTTAAGGAAGTCAAATTTTACATGTTCTGTTTGCATACCTTGCAGTAATAACTAAGATGGCGGTTACATAAAAATTTACATTCTCCTTATTTTTATAATAAATGTAACATACACGTTTTTTTAGATAGCGGTGGTCTGTACAAACGAAAAATAATTTTAATTTTACCGTTTCAAAGGCTCAGAAGATTTTGTATCACGTAAGCATAAATTCGCGTACGTGCGTTTTTTGTTATCTACAGTAATTAGATCATAGTTAGCGGTAAACATGACAGTGCGTGAACAATTTGCAAATAATACACAGAAAGTTACTAAGAATAAACAAACAATCGTATGTTAGTTGCTTAAGACATTGTAAGCAACATGATTACTGCAGACGAGCTGAAACTTTTGTACTTCCAGTAACTTTTCTTTACCTGGAGCAAACTTTTGACAAAGATAACGTCGTCTTTGTTCAGTAAAATTCTGCTTTGACGAATGCAGTAGTCTGAGAACTTTATGTAGTTATGCAAGCTCTATAATCATTGTTATGCTTCCCTGTTATTTAGTATGTTCTGTTCAGTTTACTCAAGAAAGCGCGATAATTCAAGAACATATGCCTCGCATTTGATATCAGTATAAACATGTCGCTCTTTCCAAGTAACTCCTGTAATAGTAATTTTTTTAGGGACTTTCCTCTAATTGTATGATGGAGAACCGTTCCATTATCCAGCACCTTCCATAACGTGTCCAGATTGACGCTGCCAGCACTAGACTGACGTGTCCCAATCTGGCATGACTACTAGCTACCTACTAAGAGCATAATTCTAATGGAGTGTTTTAACTTAATAAAAGATGTAGGCTATTATTCCGTTGTGTTGTGTGTGTGTTTGGAAGTCAGAGTAGAACGGACCTTCAAATACCCACATTTTTAAGACTTGAAAATTAATTTTTAGTAATTATTATTTACGGTATATGATTTTGTCTATATTGAAAGAGAAAACAATGCTTTAAACAAATACAATGCTTTGTTTAACTTTGTCTCCCCGATTTTTCTGGCAGTGACCTCTTTACGAAAGTTGGTGACTCGTCTGTGAGATCCTTGAAATCTAATTTCATAGTAATGTAATGTGTCTTTGTTTGTATATTGTAGATCAGTTAAGCTCTCCTTTTTTTACTAATGATTTCCTTATTCTTAACGCCAGTGGATGTATTACTTACTTCATGAGAATCAATGCTACACTGGACCTGTCATAATCTTACCTAATGTTTGCTAAGCTCATTAACGTTAATTTCGAATATGGACGTCCTCGATATTGATTTTATTACCGACGCCACCGGATGAATCGGAAACGGACGCATACAGACTCGAATCGACGCTCAACCGAGATTCGAATCACTCGGGGTCAGTGCTAAAGATACTTGTGTACATTGGAGCCCCAGTATCACGGAGAAGTTGAGTTACGGAACATCTCTTACGATTACGCGGCCACGGAGGTGAGGACAGCCTGTTCGACCAAGAAGATCTGCCCGGATGGATGGGCCGGTGGAACGAGCAACTCTCATCTGGAACATCTGATTCGGCCTTCTTGTCAGGGGTGTAACGGTCCAGATTGTCTAGGTACTACATAGATAGAAGATGCAAACGATCTTCAAACGGACACGGAAGAAACAGCGGTTTCTACAATCGCGAAGGATGCCAGGAATCACCTTTCCTGGTGTGTATAGAGTACTTTGGTCCCCGTGTGAAAAAGTCTACGTCAGGACCACGAAGACACTTGCCTCATAAATACGGCTGATACTGCAGCACCATGTTCGTGGAGAAGTGCAGGTACTGTCGTCGACGTAGGATGTGTCTACACGCGTCTGCACAAACAGGCTATTGAGATCCACAAGCACAAAAAAAAAATGCCAACAGCAAGAAAGAGAGTTTAGTGCTAAATAAATCCTGCTTCCCGTTTGGTACTACAGCGGTTGAATAGCGGGACCAATACAATGAGGCAGAGCTATCATTGGACGTTAGCGTAACCAATCAGAAATTGGTCACTCTCTTCTGTGTAACGTTTTTTCTCAACAGTTCCGTCTATTGTGTACAGAGATGTTAGTGCGTTTCCGCGGCTGGTAGGATTGTTGTCGATGTCTGGAGGGGACGTGTGAGTTTTCTACTACTTCGACCGCGAGTAGAAAACTAGCTGCTGGGCAATCATTCGCTATAAAGGAAAGGAAATACATTACTAAAGACACGGGAATTTGTAAAGTTGTACATAATTATAAAAATTATAAGGTATTTATTATGTGGTACATAATTTAAACATATACGTGGTACAATCCATAGAACCTTAAAATACAAAACCAGGAAAGACACTAAGCTTAAGTTTTATAAGTCTATGGCTGTACCGGTGGCGCTGTATGGAAGTGAGACATCCGTAATTCACAGAGAGACAGAGGGAAGGTTACATCAGCAGAAATGAAATTTCTCACGTTGGTCAAAGGGTGCACGTTACGAGATAGAATAAGTAATGCACAGGTAAGGTGAGAATTACAAATTTTTAAATTACAAAAAAGAATTACGGAATACAAGTCCAACGGTGTAAAGCATTTGGGAAGTATGGTGCAAGATCCTCTTCCCAAACTTGCATTGAATTATAAACCCAGTGTGGGACGTCCGGGGATGTGATGGTTTCCGGAACAGGCAGTACAGTCTAATCCGTAAAATGGAGATGTGATGATTTTTATGTTCTCCGACTATCTGTCGATCACAAATCGTAATACTGGTGGTGTACCAAGTATACCAAAACGAAATTTTCCATATTTCATAGTTTTTTCTTTCCTAAACATTATAATATGGTATTATAAATTTTATTCATTAACATTTTTTAATTTTTTACTACGTTGTATTATAATGACAAAGACTTGCAGCACCAGTTTCTCATTGTGATAGTTTCTCAATGGCCGGGGTGTCACATACCGATACAAGCGTAAAAGCAATACATTACAACATTGTTCAGTGTTACAGAAAAAACGAGTAAACAATTCTGGGCGCCTGTTTACTGTTTAATTATCTTTTTTTTTACCATAACTTTTGAAAGCGAGAGAAAAGTTCGTTTAGGTAGCAATTGGTTTTAGGGTTACAGCCATTAGTGGCGCCGTATTGTCAAAGCGTTTACTCGTTATAATCGCGATCTCGCAAATTTATTTCTTAGTGACTGATATTATTGATTGAGTATAGTGTGTAATTATTACGTGTATTAATTGGAGTAGGCAGTGACCTTTTTTTATAGAAGTGTTAAGTAAATTGTGAGTGTTGATTTCAATGAAATATCATAGCATGGTCCCTTTATTCCATGCTGCCCATTCGTATTGCATTCTATATGTATTTGATTGTTAGGGTTACGCATATCCTTGTAACAATACTAGCTATTGTTATGCCGTTGCAGAACACTGCGTGTTTCTCGGCTATTCCAGTGGAGCCCGGCTGTAATGTGTGCGTACATAGTGCTGCTACTTTGAGATGAAGTACAATTACGTGGCACTTGTCGCGCGTCCACAACGAGACTATTCCAGACCATACCGGTCCGCGCGCGCTGTGTTCAAGGCCGCAATCGATTACGCTCTAGTGTTGTCTAGTAGACGCGTATTATGTACTATTCTGAAATATAAATACAAGACTTCAGCGACGCTTACTTTCAGTTTAAGTGGCGATTTATTCCAGTGCGGTTCGAAGTATTGTGGGGAAGTGTTATGTATTTTATAATTGTGCGAGACACTATTAGTTGACATTATTACTGTGTGTGGACAGATTAATTTGAAGTATTGTACGAGTATAATCTTGTTGATTATAAACTGTAGCCTACTTGTGATAATTAAAGCAGGTTATTAGACTTCATTGGTGTCTTGTATTATCTTCATAATCACACATGTACGGGCATATATGCGCAGTAAAACTCAAACATGGGTATTAATTGGTTCTTCGTGTTTCCCTTATGTATAGCAATAACTTATGGCAAAACTAACATGTAAAAAAATTGTATCTAGATACTTTAACAACAAACGCTTTACCTTTAACATTTATTTGAATAGGCCTGTCTGATATTAAAGATTAATATATTATTTAATTGATATACTTGTAGGTAGTTTTTCTATCGTAATCGTTGAACACCTTAGTTATCACAAGTAGCGTGGTATTAAAGAAGCTGGTTCACTGATCTATATTTGTAACATTATTTTCTTCTATGGAGCTGTTGTGAATACACTTAGTGTTAAATATTTCACATTGTACAATAACGTTATCGCTGCTACTCCTGTCTAGTACTCCTGGCAGCGTCACTATAATCGCACAACACTTTCTGATTTATGACCCACCTGTATTAACTTCTTTACACCCTGGAAAATATATTCATTATTGAGGTATGTTGTATGGTGTCATAAAATGTTATGAAATCGCAATTTACGGTTATACTACAAAGCGTTACAAAGCCTTGCTCCCAAGTGAAGACGGGATTATTGCCTTGGAAGATTTGTGAACAAATTGGTGTACCAATCAAATTTTATTATATTATTTTCTTAAGTCCCTCAAAACGTCAAATGTCAACCGTGCTGTTTACTTGGATTAAATGGAACAAATACAAAAGCATCGTAATTTTTACATAGGTGTCAGTTATACGTAATGCTTACACATTCTCAAGTTCTAAAAGATATAAAATGAAAAAGAAAGTGTATTTAAAAAAGGGGAAGATTAACTTTTTTAGGTTATGTATTCAGTCATAATTTACTTTGTTCAACATTATTAAATGAATAATGCTCGAAGTCGAGGCAATTTGGAGAGGTAGTACCTTTGTACCGGGTTGACTGAGCACTGGTCCTCACGAATTCAGTACTGCTGAAGTGCTACATCCTACAAGAGGTGACACTGTTGATGCAGAACAGTACGCATCTAGACCGGAAGGTCGATAGACACCAGTACCAAGTTAAGGCTTAAGGGACATAACCATGGAATCTTTGGAATATTATATTACAGGTATGAATCTAGTTGGATTTAGTCAGCTGTAAAACTGTGCGTACATGGGATACTGGTCCCTTTAGTCCGGTAAGACAGCCAGTTTATGGGAGACAACTCAGGCACAAAGTCGGGCCGGACGTTAACCCCGTCTTACCCTACCATCGTCTTACCCTGTGATATGCTACTTACATACTCAGGAGACAAATTAGCTACTAAACAGATGATGTAACTGGACGAATCAAACTGTAACGTTGCCGACCATAGCTTTGAATGTGAGATATCTCAGGCACGTGGCAGGGTGTACTCTTCAAGATCGCCAAAGAAATGTCGATGAACGGCAGGAACTGAACATTATGAGTAGCCTATACTTGATAGAATTGTCCAATGTCTAAATGGTTAAAATTTTCGGAACATCTTAACCGAATGGACGACTGCCGCATTCCCAAACAACTATGGAATTATAAGCCGAAAGGACGGAGAAGTGTGGGTCTTCCGAAGAAGCGTTGGAGTGGCCGGCTCTAGCTTGGGATCGGAAAAAAGCATTTTGGTTTAATCCTTGCTGAAGGTATGATAATGATGATTGAATGAAACTGTTGGGAAGATAGTCAAAGTGGCCGAGGAGCTATCAAGTTACATAATAATCGTCCGGACAGCTTCTTGAAAGTTAACGTCACACGAAAAGAGTGAATTGAGGCCAAATCAGGTTTAAATTAGTAATACCATTACACCATTACGTTCAACACTGAGGATGAACGTCGGTGAAACCTGTAGTGAACATCTTGAACGCACAGTCCTTATGACCCTAGAATTTCAGTCAAGTAGCACTGACAACGGCGATGTGGTGAATGTGCAAATGTTGTGTTGATTAGTTACAACAATTTTTAAACAGCTGTTTGGGATAAAATCTTTAGCAACGAAAAATATTTGCAGACGGATAAAATATCCTTCTCCTCTTCAAGGATTAGGTTATATAAACCTGTTCCGGCACCCATCTCATCCTTGGACGACCGGCGTCTCTTCTACCAAGCACTGGCTTTATAGTTCAGTGTCGCTTTCGGCAATCGATGCTCTGTCATCCTTTGCAGGTGATCCCACCATTGTCTTCTGTAAATTGCAATAATTTCATTTATGTCCTTTACTTCGAGTTCTGCTCTGATATCTTCATTCCGTATTCTATCTTGCAATGTATAATTTAAAGTATTTCGAAGAATCTGCATTTCAGCACTCTGAATCTTGCCGCTTTCCTTTTTTGTCATGACCCACGCCTTAGATTGTGTAAGATTGTGTAATAAATAAATATTCTTTACCAGTATACTGGATAGACATGGCCACCACCTAAAACATGGTGAAATTCAGAGAGTAGCTTTAAGCGCTCTAATATTTAAAGTTCGGTTAATAAATATACACTGTTTTTAGCATATTTAGAATGTTATTCTACATATAATATATGTTCTGTGACATGCACACAACACTAATTTCGATTGTACTAGTCGTAACAATAATCATTTAAGGTAAACTCCCTGAACGTTTGTGACTTTCATTTCGTAAAAATATCGCTTTGTTAAGTAAGCTTTATATAAATGCGCACGCCGTTTAGCATAAAAAACCCCGTTGTTTTATTTTCATGTAATGGCCCTGAACCAGCATACGATGGTCATTAGCAGTCGGCACATGCCAGCGGACACACATACACACACTCACTTAGGTGTGAACCTATATTAACACGGCAGCAGCATGACAAAAATAAAACATTGAATTATTTGCTTTCAATAAATGTTCCTATAAATTCCACTGCTGTCTGTTATTCTGTAATCATATATAACGACTAAAATATACGATAATAATTGTATAAAACGCCATGTATCTAAACATCTGTGGCAGAGAGAGTAAAATAAAATGTAAAAGTAAACATGACTAGTTTTTATTTAAAGAAAATAAATTTAAATTGCGTTAAATTGCTACATGCAAACATTGATTTAGATTGTTAAAATTATTATTATTAAGGCAAGACAATTTAAATTGAATACTCGGGTCTCGATGCGCAGTAGAAAAGCAACTTTTTGCGATGCTAAAAAAATTTTCATTCATTTCACACATGCGCAGAATAGTTTTGTGCTGTGTTTCATAGCGTGAACATCGGCTGCAACAAGACTAGCGAGAACTACGGAAGCATGTGTGTAACAGAGAGGGAAATAATATGGAAGTGAGACAGTGAACGTTATAGCTTCGTCTCTCCTCTCTTCTCTCTAGATAACTTAGCTATACTTGAAAGTGGGGGTAATTCATGCATTGGGTCGGCGCAGTTCAGGAAAGGCTGGCGGGCCTATACTAATCGCTGTCCCAGGTTAAATTTACAGCACTGGTTCTTATAGTAGCTGTCGCGCTCTGTCTTACCCATGTGTTTCTCCTATACTTCTGTCCTTTTCTGTCGTTCCAATGTTGCCATTCCTGCTAAATGTGAAGTACAAATTTTAAAGAATTTAAAATTTGATTGATGTTCTACATGCTATGCTGCACATTTCTGAATAAATTATATGTGTGTAACACAATTACCTTCTTCATAAAAAAATATTTTATAAATTCTTTTTGCTTGTAGAAGTTAGAGCAACGTTTCAATCAACCAGTGACTGTTGCCCTATTATTAAATTTATGGAGCTAATTTTAACCACGTTTTATTTACAGTAAATTTCCTTTGTTATGAACACATTTTAAAAGCCAAAGTGTAATAAATAAAATTGTTACTGATTTTTTATCTCTATAATTAATTAATATCGTCCGTGTGTGTATTAAAATTTTCGGTCTGAGAGGAAAATTTGTATTTCTTGAGGTAGACATATAGTATATACCCTAAGCGTAAAAGTTGTAGTAAATAGTCTAAAGTTAATTTTAATTCAAATTTGAATATTCAACTTAAGGTGGTTTAGACCGTTTATATTATTATTTGTAATCATTTTAGCTAACGCTTCGGTAGACGCGCGCCAAGTATTGTCTTTACGTTATTTCACGTTAACTCGTCTTGCTTACGGACTGTTTGGGTTAGTAATAAAAACGTTTATACAAATTTCATATCCAGCTTACATATACAAATTTCGTATCCACAGGATACAGTATTTCTCTTACCCAAAACGCTGACTAAAAACGTACAGGTTTAACAATTCACTAAACAATCCATTGTGTGTGGTGGAACATACTTTTAAAAGAGCTTAATCACAAACGAACAATACCTAACGCAAGTGTTTACATTTCTCTTTTTCATTAACACCTTCTTTTTATAGTATATATAAATATACTATAACAAAATATTGTGCCTTAAAAATTGTTGTTTATTAGTAGTAGACTACGGTAATATGTGGATGTTGCGATATTATGTGTACCAAAGATTATAATTTGGTTTTAAATGGCGATTTCTAACATTATTTTTATATTTCATATTTTACATTATATTATTAAAGCATTGTGTGTGTGTGTGTGTGTGTGTGTGTGTGTGTGTGTGTGTGTGTGTGTGTGTGTGTGTGTGTGTGTGTGTGTGTGTGTGTGTGTGTGTGTGTGTGTGTGTGTGTGTGTGTGTGGGAGGTAGTTGTGTACACATGATGCAACGTGAAAGGTGTCCTCACTATACGTACTCGAATTCTATGCGTCAATATAAGAAGACAAGATCCTATTAACCCTAGGCCAAAAAGTCTCACTTTCCTCCGTCTCTCCGCCTTTTTGTGTTTTTAATGAAAACTTCGTATCTAACAAGGCGATAGAAAGTAGGGCGGGCGAAAAATATTTTTATTTTTTTTTAGATTCCCTATACCGCGTAAAACTTGCTCCTAGGACACATAAGTAAAATAAAGAAAAAGAAATAAAAAATCGGTTAATATCTTCCGGTCGCGCATCACCCCGAAAATCGTAAAAACTGATCAATTTTAACAATTTTTCGTAATTAAAAAAAACGAAACTTTTCTATGTTAGTCAAAGAATACCACAGGGAAGATAAATACATTTTAAAAGCATAGATATTTCAACTTTTATTGGTCGCGTATTGCACCTGAAAAACACATATTTAACATTAAAATAGCAAATTGTACACTTTGACATAAAATAGTTAATGATAATTGTTACGAGCTATGACATTATGTCAATACTTTTTGTTTTGGCATTTTACTCATCCTTTTTGTTACTTGCTATTTTAAACTCCGATTTGTGCGAAAAACGGCATGATGGATCGTGAAAGAACTGCCGTTCTGATGAACCCATCTCTGGATTTGGCAATAACGATTTTTTGTGACGCTTCTATCAACAGCTTCAGACACCGCTCCACTCATTGCGTATGACATGGAAACTGGTCAAAATTCCATTCAGGTAATGTTCCTGATTTTATTACAGATGAATCTCCACAATAGATTAAAGCCTTACTGTCTACAAAGCGTACAAGCCCTTGAACATGTTGACTATGAACAGAGACGGGCATTTTGTTTACTTTTCTACACAAAATTGCAATTGATCCCCACTTATTTAGTCCCTCATATATTCAGTGATGAAGCAAGTCTTACATGAAATGAAATTATTAATGTACATAATAATCATTACTGTGCAGAAAAAAAACCATCACACATGTGTTTTGAAATTGTTTAGAAGTTATTAATCCTAATTTCACTAAAAACCAAGCCCTTATTTTGTTATAAACTACTATTAGTGAGGTTATTTTAAAAAGTAGTAATAACTTTAAATAAATTTTTCTTATACTGAAGGAACCGTAGTCCTAATTATGAAATTAGGAATATTTTTCAATTCATTAACTTCCATTAATGTAAACATATGTGCCAAATTATTAAGACATCTCTTTTGCGCCTTGAGATACAATTCTTTAAAAAGTGCAAAATGGTGGCCAGACGGAACGTTTCCTGACCTGTGCGTATACGAACTTTTTTTCTTCTGCTGATGAAAAAAATTGGAATAGTTAGGACACCTTTTACGTTACATCCTGGCGTGTATGCGCGCGCGCGGGTGCGTGTGTGTAATCTTATAGTATATAGTATAAATTTGATATTACTTTTAACGTCATGTATTTTTTTAAGAGTAAAATATTTTGCACGTTTACAATTCACAATTATTATTTTAGATAATTGCTTTTCCTGTAATACAAATGTTTCGTCCTTGCTTAGTTACCTGATCTTTTATATTGATTGTCTACACCGCTTATTCATTAATAATATAAACACACTTCCAATTATAGGTAAAGTAAAGCTCTATTTGGTAATTAACGTAATGTTATTTTCATACATAGTACCGAGTGATACTGCTTCACATAACTGATGACACATTTAGTATTTACATCATAAGTAAAACACTAATAAAACTGTACAATAATTTGTAGTCCTTCGTTGAAAAAATTCACTCCGTGTAGCAGTAAATCTACGTCGTTATTCGGGAGAAATACACTTCAAACGCCTTCAATGCACCGAGTAGACTACCGCCACACACGAAACCCGGCAACAGTGTAGCCCATATAACCAAGCTGTAAATTAAATCTGTGACGGCCATTAGTCAGGCTGTTAGGCTGTGGTCGACTGTTACTGGGTGTGACAGACGTTTCGGCCCCACCACCGGAAGCCGTATTCAGTGTCAAAAAGTCTTCGGCAGCCGTCCTCCAATTCACCCCGGTACTGAGGTAAATTCCCTGAATACTTGTGTTATTTATTTCGTAAGAATATTGCTTTCTTAGTCTTTATATAAAAGTGTACGCCATTTGACAACTAAAAAACTGTTCGTCATGTTCCTACCTCTACCAGATCCCACCTCTACCTCAGTACTCGTGTAGATGGCCTCCGATGGCGAGGCCGATACGTCTGACCACAACAACAGTCGACCACGGCCTAACAGCCCGCTAGTAATAATAATTTTAACAATGTTGACATCGGCCGTGAAAGCTTTAGAACTAGCATTGATTTAGATATTTAAAGTAATGTTGTCTTTTCATTTTTATTGGTATTCTCGTCAAAAAAAAAAATCACACTTCTTAAGTACAAAAAATAGCCCAACTATATAAATTAATTTTGTGGTAATGGTAATGTAGAATGCATATTTTTACCATTGTTTTGCCTCCAAAAATGTAGAAGATATCCATTTGTTAAATGCAACACCGAGATAAGGATTTAGCAGGCGCATTTAAAAATTATGTTTGTGAGTGCTGTACTTATAATTTCTCTAGCTGCCCAAATACTTTTTAAAAGTATTTCTCTGCGCCGAACTTTTTAAAAGTTCCCTTACTCTTATCCAAACGGTCCTAACGACTGCCTTCCGGTGAGAACGAGGTTTTGCCATTAAAAATCGATGACCAAGTCAGAAACGTTATCTGCTATTGTCTGATGAGTATTCATTTTCCCTTTAATCTCCACTCCCCAATCTCTAATCTCCAACTGATTAGTAATACAGTCTAATCTAGAGGCTCTGGCATTACGTCGCATGTAATTAACCTCCATGTCCCCATAAGTGTCCAGACTAGGCTCACGTATAATAAGAATAACTCGACTATGGTTCGTACTAGACATACGTTGTTTGTTTACGGCAATATCTGCTTATACCATCGTAATGATTCATCAATTGTATAATGTTACGCGTATTTTAGTATATTATACTAGTATGCTTCCTGAGCTGCAGAACTCGCTCATTATTTTGAACGAAAGTACACTAACTTATTATTGGATAATATTGATATTAAATCATTTTTCAGTTATCAGAAAAATTACGAAAATCCCGATTACCCTAATATGTTTTTAGTAAAGTAATAATTGTACAACAATCACACAATAAACGCTAAAACAATCAAATTGGTTTAAAATTCCCTTTAGTCTGTTATTATGCTGGAATTGAAAATTTTTTTCAATTTTTTGATTCCAGTTTTGGGCTCTGGGCTCCAAAGATTTAAAAATTTCTAAGTATTAACATTACATTTAGATTTTAGTTAAAATTCCTTTTATTTGGATATGTCACATTAATTGTTGTGATTTACCAAGCTTTTCACCAGGTTTTTGGCCCCCCGGAGTCTAAACCTTTGTAATTACAGAAATGAAGATTAAGTTTATATTTTGGCCAAAATGTTGTTTAATTTTATACCCCTCATGGATTTTTGTCTTTTTTTTTAATTTGGACCCGTCACATTTTTGCCTCCCTACGCCCCCCTATTTTTTAGGAGATCAATCTAAAAAACAATAGATTTCTAAAGAGTATAAGTATGGATACACAATGGCTAGGCCACCTGGAGCAGATGGATGATCAGCGTATGCCAAAAAAATTCTGAGGGCGCAAGTCTATAAAAGCAGAAAGAGGGTCCGACCTAGGATAAAATGGTTGGATGACGTGCTGGAAGATCTAAGAAGAATGGATGTGAGGGGTTGCACTGAGATGGCAACGGCTGGTAGACATTGGAGAAGATTGGTGTTGGAAGCCAGGGCTGACATTGGACTCTAGTGCTAAAGAAGAAGATGAGTATGGTTACGCAATACCAAGTTTTACGAAAACCGGTTGGTGCGTTCGAAACTTGTCGTGAGACATACCCCAAACAGGTAGACAGATGCTAAACGGTCGAGCTAAAACTGAGAACTCGGTTCACTCGTTCAATTTAGACATTTATAAAAACGGACTGTAATCATGTCGACGGAGGACACAATATAAACAAAATGTTATGCTTTGCTGTCATCGTACGAGTTACTTATAATCACGCAATTTCATGACCATAACTAGGTGAATTTAACTAACACAGATTATGTCTTGTTAGAAATCAGAATATACGGTCTGTTAACAAAAGCTATAGGTTATCCGATTAGCTAAAGCCAACTGATTGTAGTAATCAAAGGGTGACAGTAAACACACGCGCGCGTGCACTAACATACAACATCTTGCACTGTTTCTCGATAGCGGTGCCATAGTAGTCGTACATAATTACACGGTTGAAGACTAAAACACTGTGAATCTGTAGTTAGACTCGGGAAAAATCCATCACAGCTACTTTTTGACATCTGTAATGAACTCATTATTTTGAACAAGATCTTCGTGCCTTATGTTTCATGGCACTCTATTGGTTTTACCTACGCTAATTAATAATCTCGGTCGTATGTTTCTTTTAAGAATCTCGTATTCTTAAAAATAATATAGTATCGGATTACGATAGAATTGTGTCGTATTATTTTTACGACTTTGTTCACACTCTTAATTCTAATGTTGATTAGACAAGAACGACTAATAAAAATTAAAATAAAAGTATAAAATAGAATATACGTTTCAAATTAGGAACATTTGAAATCAAATACTCACAGAAGTTAAATCGACAGGTTCATAGTCGTTATTTGTCAATTAAAACTGAACATACGCTATAAACATTACGTCCTAACTACGTAGACAAATAAAGGATTGAAAACTCATAGGCTGCGTGAAATAAAATTATCAGTAATCGTAAAGAAAGTACAATATGAAATGAGGATGATTCAACATAAACAAAATGGCAGCTGTGTGGTGGAAACAAAGCATACTTTTTTCCTTGCTGTACACAAAGTATATTAAAATGTTCTACGGCTAACATCAAGAATGTTACGAGGGTCAGTTGAAAAGTTCACGGAGCAACATCTGTAGCTTAGCGGTAAAACTAAAAGTTTTCGTGTGTTGCAATATTTGTATTTTATATGAGCTCCTGTTAATTTCAAAATCGATGTATCGATTTATTCATTGTTTAGGAACTGTTTAAAATTGACGTGTCAAGCGTGTTTTGAAAAACGGACAAAATCAAACATCATGGTTGATTCTTTGTTAAAAATTGTTTACCACTAATGGAAATTCAGAATGACATTGTAAATGTGTAAGGAGATGCTGCGACCTCAAAACCAACGGTTTGTAAGTGGGCACTTGAGTTTAAACGTGTTCATACCAGCATTTAAGATGACCCCACCCCGCACTGGACGCCCAAAAAGTAGTGCAACAACTCCAGATGCGGCAGCCATTTTGCACAACGCTTTTTCACGCCAAGTTCTTGAATTAAAGTATGATACACACGCTCATATCAGATGCCTATGATTTCAGCAACGTCACCCACTCTACAGTCTGCGGTCTTCCAACACCCTATGAATTGTTTTCAATAATGCCATTTGTGTTGCACTTTTTGGACGTCCACTGTTGGGATCGTCTTCAGTGCTTGTACGACCACGTTTAAACTCGAGTGTGCCCCACTTACCGTTGTTTCTGAAGGCGCAGCATGTCCTAACACATTTACAATTTCGTTTTGATTTTCCATTGGCGCTAAAACGTTTTTAACAGAGAATTCATCACAACACGGTGTTCGATTTTGTGCAAATAAAACACGCGTGACAGGAAAATTTCAAACAGCTGGTAAAAAGTAAATAAGTTGACAGATATATCTGGAAATTAACAGGTGTTCACGCGAAATATACGTCTTGCAGCACGCGAAAGATTTTAGTTCTATCACTCAGCTATATAGATGTCGCTCCGGGAACTTTTCAACTGACACTCGTAAGTCAAACCACGCTTAAAATTCTAGTTTTCAAAATAAATTTAAGCTGTTACGTTTTTGTAAAAAGTAATTCATGGATGCATTACAGGAACTGTAAATTTAGGAAACTTTAAAAACTCAGCGTTGAATGACATAGTGTCTGACAAATCTAGTGAACAATATGACACAACTTTACGCAAGCTGGACAACATAAGATAGGTACAACCAAGGTACAGACGCTAGAGCCCTCAGTCGGGCGCCAAAAAATGTCCCGCACACCGGTTAACAACGCATAGTGTTTCAGTGATACTGTTTTAAGACACTGTCTTCAAGTTTTTTAATAAATGGCGAGCCCACTTGAGTAAATTGCAATATTTTGTTAATATGATGACGGTACACCACTTTTAAAACAGTTAATACTACAACGTTGTAACGAAGATCATCATAGCACCGAGACGCACAAGGTATTAAAAACTTTTTGTTATTCATGAAACTTGTTATGAGATCATAACCTACATCAGTGGCGTCACTGTGGTGGGGAGGATCAGGCGGGTCAATCTCCCCCCCCCCCCCCACCGCAAAGCTATTAAAAATTTCAGTGAAATTCCATAAAAACTTAACTTAGGCCTATATCTAAGCTAGTTTCCTGTGTTAAAATAAGACCTATAAATAATTATATGGAAATAATCTTGAATACCTCATTTGTCCTGAGAAAAATGGAGAGTCCAACCTTCTTCAAGCTAGTCTAACCCCCCTCCCAGGACCAGTAAAAAGTACACTTAATGTCAGTTTTATAGTGCATGTGATAACAAATAACTCGCAACACTTCGTTTAGCCAGAGTAGCAAATCGTTTCGTAAAAATTATAGATACAATGGACATGCAGTTTGTAGCGTAGCCGACGGATACGGAAACTAAATCAATAAGAATATTATTACAACTGCAATAAGCAGCGTGCTGAATAATAAACCTTCAGCAGGAAATAAAACAAAGAAACAAAATTAGGTCACACAAAATATGATTTCACAATTATAATAAGGTAAAGTTTGTTTTTCTCGCGTAATACAAGTCTGATTATGTTATTCCCATCGAGAAACACACACATTCACACATACGCTCGCGCGAATTCAGATATTTTTATAATTAGTTTTTAGTTTATACAAAGTAGGACAATGTGTATTGTAAAAAGATTGATTATTAGATACTGACATTAGATTTTGTAGTATTTTAAGATTTTCTTATTAATGACTTGCAACACGATTCGTACAAGAACAGGGGAATAGAAATCTTGGGCGATTCCCTTCGTCAAGCGGGGGCATGTTAACTCTAATTGTCGACGACGCCTCGTACTATCACATACGATTTAGTAATGGCGATAGTATTACATCGCTTCTACTACGATTGAATATTTATACCAATGTTTAAACCACAAATATACAGTGGCGAGCGGATAAATCGATTTTTTTTAAATAGAAATAAATTTCGGCTGAATAATAAAGCTTCTTTTGCATTAATCTTGATTAACTATTTTAATAACTACCCTAAGCAATATTGTTTTAAAATTATGTAAATGTAAATATGTAATTTTGTAAATTATGTAAATTATGTAAGTTACGTAAAGGTATGTCCGAGACACGGATTGTGTCACCCCTCACCAACAGGTACAGTATTGTTTGTCGCTCGGCAGCTGGCTACCACGAGTTATCCGGACATACGTACTTTACTGCGACTGTGGGAACATTTAATTTTCTCAGTAAGTTACGTTTGTCTGTATGCTTATGCAGTATAATTGAAAGCCGTTGTACTCTACTAACTTAATTAACTGATGTGAAAAATTAGTTTTTGGCATCTGTGATATTTACCGACAGGTCAGCAGTGACTTTACTGACATGTATTTTCTGGCATTTTTTACTTTATACGTTTGCAGTTTGTAGTGGATTTTGTATGTATCAGTTTACTTGGATTTTGTATATAGGCCCATATAACTTTTATATAAGTAGGTAATAACTTCAGAAATACTCAATGTAGATAATGCACATAAGACAATTTTTCAGTACAAC
Organism: Magicicada septendecula; assembly: GCA_034769895.1. Lineage (NCBI taxonomy): Eukaryota > Metazoa > Arthropoda > Insecta > Hemiptera > Cicadidae > Magicicada > Magicicada septendecula. Next base: position 87,253,392 of record CM068371.1, on the reverse strand, counting down.
TTTTTCTGGCGAAATGTCACTTCGCGTAAATTAGTATTTAAACTTCATTTAAAATGTGATCATTAGTTACACCGTTTCAGTATGTATAAGCCTATATTGCTACTAGGTAATATCGCGCTGAATACGCGGTTTTCACGAGGTCACTTGTTGAGCGTCTTAGTGAGGTTTTACTGTATTTGACTGTACCGCTTTACTTTAAGTAACAGCTAATGCTATGGGGACTTGTTAAGGTAAAAATCAGATTTTCATTAAAAAAAAAAATGTATTTGTCAATCATTGTTCTCTGGTTATTTCTGAACATTTCGGTATACAATATATAATAGTTTTCAGGTTCTGAATGTGCTTTGTCAAATATTTTGCAAAACACTGCACGCCGACTTTTTAACCTTTGTGAGCAGACAGCGTTACACAAATGTACGTTACACAAAATATCTTGGGGATGGGGACTCCAAAGGATTCTCAGTAGTAGAAGACCTAGACATTTATGAAGATGTAACAATAAGCAAACTGGAATGTATAGGTCATATCCAGAAACTCATAAGTATGTTACGACGTTACGACGTAAGCAGGAAGCAGAGGAACGTAAACGTGATGCAGGTGACATCAAAGCGTTAATTCAAGATCAAAAGCAGATGCAAGAACATAATGCCGCAGAATTGGGTCTCCTACGTGATGACGTACGTTGAATTACGAGGTGAGCTTAATAATCAAATTACCATAGTGAAATAATCCATGTCAAATAGAATAGCTGAAGTAGAAAAATCTGTCTTGAGTGTGGAAGAAGCTATGTCAACAAAAATATCTGCAGTAGAAAACTCAATTACAAACATAAGAGAACAGATTAAAAGTGAAGTCAAGCAGTTCATGAAGACACAACCAAAACAAGTTAAGGCTTCGCAAGTTAAAAACAAAAATGAAAGGAGTAAAATTGCCGGATGGAAAGCTGCTTAGTGTTAAGAATCGGTTGACGGATGCTATCATTGACCAACTTCAAAATTATTATAGCCTCGTTATAAGAAGGAACACCCACAGTCTAAAAGAAATGAATAAAGCTGTTTGGGCACTACGTTCTACCACAACATTTCTACTGATGATAGTCCTCATCATGGTCTTTGTCCTAAAGAACACGATTCCTGGTGCAAGTATCAGAAATAAGTAGTTTCAAAAGAGCCCTTTCTTGCACAAAAACTGTATTCCTGTGGCTGCTATGGAGGCAATAAAACGAGTGTTCAAGGACTTAGCTGACGAAGACTTATTGAAGAAGTATTTACATAGGCGCACCCAGAGTCCAAATGACAGTGTAAACAGTGCCATTGGAAACCGACTTCCAAAAATAATCTTTTTTGTACATACTGTGGATTATCCGCGAAATTCGTTTATTCGCGGCGATGGCGTCATCCAATTCCGCAGACAATCAGGTGTTTACTGTATTTATATTATCAAGTGTTAATTAAGAAGACGCACGGCCAGACGATGTAATTGTAACACACAATTAGAAAACGCACTTTCTTTTTTAACATAATGTTTATACGGTACATGTTTGTCAATTGTTTCTCCTAACGTGGCTATTATTTCAGAATATAGATAAAGGAAAAAAAGACGGGCTTGTTTGAAATTTTAGAAATGAACAATGCTGTCAAATACGATAACAAAAATGTAACTAATGAACAAGCTGACTACGCATCTCCTTTGTCAGAAACTGTATTGTATGTTTATTTTTGTAATATGTTGTATTTTTTTTATACGCAGGTTTTTTTGCGAGTCGTTTAACCTTTCTGTCCGCTTACCGGTTCCACACCCCTCGTTTTGCGCATCGCCAACACACTCCACATCAAATACTTTTATTTCATTCAATTGTATACGTAATTTTCTAAAAATAACCACCTCCCTTTTTGAAAGAATTGTCACAATTGATAATTAACTTTTGAATTAATCAAGTTTGTTTTGTAATTTCTTGTTATAAAATGATTTACCTCATCCATAATAATTTGCTTACAATGTGTGGCTGCCTGATAAAAGAACTTTGAGTAAGTTGGCTTGTATTAACGTAAATACTGTAATTGGATGTAAACGAAAGCGTGAAAGCGTATTCCACAATCACTGCGCATCAAGTGTTAGCAAATCGTCAAATCTGGTGTGGTTTTCGCCTCCCACCTACATTGGAGAAACAGAAAACCGTGCATTGAGATTCTTACGTTAAAAAAGGCCTTGTTCAAATATGGCCCATCCCCCAGTTTATTTAATGATGGCCCACAGTTTAGTAATGTCTTCTGTCAAAGAAGTACGGTAACTCTACGTTCAGTGGTAGAATTTACTACATCGTAAATTAATAAAAGAATTTATATTTGGACTGTTTGGCCGTGGTCGATTGCTTTGTTCTGTCATTGTCTAAACGTTTCGGCCATGTACCGGAGACCTTCTTTAGTAGAAGAAGGGTTTACAAAATGTTCGACATAGGGTGGAAGGCCGAACGTGCCCTAATCAAGGAGGTGATTGCTTTTACCTCGATCAGGGTACGTTTGGATTTCCATCCTATGTAGAACATTTTGTAAACTTTTTTTCTACTAAAGAAGACCTTCGGTGGGGGGGGGGGGCGAAACGTTTAGACAATGACAGAACAAAGCAATCGACCACGGCCAAACAGTCCAAATATAAATTCTTTTATTAATGACTCCGGCCGCGATAGACTACGAAACAAACTTATATCGTCGATTGTTTTAGTTAGAAGGGAGGGGAGAGATGTCAGAAATAAATGCGATTAAATTTTAAGGTAATTAGAAAATCTACATTCTTTCTCAGTTCAGCTTACAAAAACAATGTAAATTACAAATGACAATGTAATTTGTCATTTTACATTTCAAATTACTCGCTTGATTTTAATTAAAATCGTACGAGAAAAGAGGAAACAGCAAATAAAGCTCGGATTTGTATTCATTGGAGACTCCCGCTATTCGTGAAAATACTTATACTTCTTACGATCTCACCAGAAGAGAAGTGACAGAAGAATCTATACAAAATCTTAGCCTGCATCGCCTCAGCAGAAAATTAAAAATATCAAATTACCTGTGAAAAGAGTTTCAAAACTTAAGAACCGACATGTCTAAAGCTCTGTCTACAAGTTATGGCCTATCTCTTCACGATAATTCTAATAATACTGAAGAAATAATACATAAATATTACAGGGTTTTAGTCTTCAGAACCTAAAGGGAAGAAACATATACAACAAAACGAGAGAACTCCTTTTAATTACAAAGCCATTGGGGTAACAAAACTATTTTTTTTTTTTAGAAAAACAAAGTACTGAAAAGCTGGAAAAGAAAAACTCAGAAATGGAAAAGAATGAAAAGCTGAGAACCATCATCGTCGTTCTTATCATCGCATCTCGTCATAATCATCTTCTTCTTCTTCTTCTTTTTCTTCTTGTTCATCATCTTCTTCTTCTTCTTGGCTTGTTGTTGTTGTTGTTGTTGTTGTTGTTGTCGTCGTCGTTGTCGTCGTCGTCCTTCTTCTTCTTCTTCTCATTTCCTCAAACATTAGTTTCACAGCCATGGCCTGTAGCCATGGTACAGATCACAGCACACTACCGCTACAGAAAAACCAGTCTAGATTTAACCACGTGAGTGACGAGTTGTTCGATGTGGAGGAGTGTTGTGCCCCTGTGCTCAGTTATAGTTGTCGCGTTGTTACTAACTAAGGCCCGCCTCCCTTAGACAGACTGTTGTATTGCCTCGGCAGTCCGCAGACGGGTTTGAACAGACTCGACCTTGAGCCGGACTCACAGCACAGCACTACGAATGAATTCATAAAAAGCGCGCTCTTTTTCACCGTGCTACGTCGGCGTCAAAAAGTGAAAGTTTTCATTTTAGTTCAAAATATCTGGTTTGGAACAGCTACCTCGGTGTTATAGCTATATACAACATTTAAAATATTGCGGCATCATACGAGATTTTCCAGTCGAATACTACATCCTAAACTACTACTTGAAATATGAATGTTTAAGTCATGTGGTAAAATGGCTATTTATTTTTATGGATATACTTTTAATTGTTGATTCAAAATGGTGTCTATCTATTACTGCTCTGCAACAACAAAATACCTGTTGTTATGTAGCAGTTTCTCTGTACCCGAAAGATGTACTCAAGGAAGAACTCATGTCCTAATTACGGGCTACTTGTTATTATTATATTATTATAGTATAAATTGCGGCTTTCAAGTGCACACAATATCCTATAAGCAGATACAAAGCGAGTTACTGAAACTGGAATTTATTTAATTGAGTTCAGCAAAATTAGGGCACACCTGCCCGCGTTCCAGGAACGGTGTGTACGTTCAGCGTTTTGCTAACGACATACGTAACGAGGCAGAATGTATGGTAATTGAAATCCATCGTGGGGGCGGGCAGGGCAGGGCCGTCTAGCGATTAGCACATAATGGTAAGGGTTCGTTATAACAACGGACGGAGACGCTAAGGGAAGTGGGCGGGCAGCGTAAGCAAGGAAACGCTAACACACACTTAATGAGTGCATTAACATAATTTATTGGATCGGGGTAGTTTAAGTTCAGCGCTAACCGGCAGCCGTCAGAGTAAATTGAGACATGAAGAATTACACTCAGCCGATAAGGACTACGCTACACATTAATAAATGTCCGTCGCCGACGACAACTATACGCCAAAATTTATTTTGCTTTTTTTTTAAAGCAAAAATAAATAAATTTCGAAGGGCTCCATAATTCACGCGTCTTGAGACAGTAAAAGTGTATACAGTTTTAATGTCTGGAGAAACATTTTATAATTATGAATATTACAAATCTTCCTCTTTTCCTTTTTTTACTCTCACAATTCCTTCTTCTTTTCTTTACCATCATCGCATCTCCTTCTTCTTCTTCTTTTTCTTCATCACCTTCTTCTTCATTTTTTCACTTTAGGGAAAATTTGCTAGTGACACATTCTTAAATATCACTACTTTCTTGGTTTACCTAAACCTTCCCCTCGGTCTCCAATTTTTCCCACTATTTATAACTTGTAACAATTTTGGGTAACCTTATAGTCCTCTTCCGCTCTACATATTGTTTTGTCTTATTGTTGATATAGATGTCCTATCAGTATCGTTGATCTGGAAGAACTCCATATCTATTTATTTGTTTATTTATTTAACTCCGAACTTATTTATTTTTTGGTCTTGTCGTGGGCATCCTTTAACCTACCTTACAAACCTCATTTCATACGCTTGGATTACTAGTTACATAATTACAGTTGCTAGTATAAAAAATTTAAATTGAAAGTTAAGGGCATAGGAATGCGCGAACCACTTTGGTCAGAGGGGAATGGTGATGTGGTGGGAGTCGCTTTGAGATGCGATAAGAGAATTGTTGTTAGGAACGTCAGTGGACCCAACGTATGAATATTATTTCGAATAGTAACCATAACTCGCGTGCAAGGTTTGTTAGTCATCTGTGTTTTGCTTACCACGGATATCTCACACACTCTATCTCTCCCCCACACTCTCCTTCCCTCCCTCTCACTCACTCTCACTCCCCTTCTTTCTCTGTTACATATCAAATGTTATATAAACGTATCTCTTTTTTTAGTCCTGAAGTTGTCTGCTGTTGAGACGTACTACCAGCTCTTATCGGATTGGAATGGAATGTGCAAACTATGCACTTGTGCACTTCTGTTCCTTAATTACACTCGATTGTCTCTGCAGTTTATCATAAAGGGGCGAATTCTTCGTATCGGTATTAGCTTACTTGCGAAAATCCTAGACAAAGGAAATCTGTTTCAAGCAGAAGGAAAAATCTTGTTATTTTAAGACAGTATTTTAGGTAAATAATATCTTTTAAGAACATCTTTTAGCCCGACAAATGTTACAACTCGTAAAAGTAACAGATGAACGACAGAGAGATCATTTATGTTTTACCAGATTGGCAAAACAACCTTTTACTGTAAATAAAGCGAAAAGTGAAAGTTACAACATGCGATAATTCAAATTTTTTTATAATTTCTTCCACTGCATTCAATTCATTTTATTATTACTCAAAACGAAAACGCGCGCTCACACACACATACGTTTATATCGTAATAGAACTAATTCTACTATTATTTCTGTAGCCTACTGTTTGTTTTATACTTATTTATTTTTATTGTAAAGATAAGCAAGACGGTAATAAAAAACCTTTAGACATGCTCAAGTATGTGCTAAACCTAACATGAATAGTTCCGTTTAAACGATTAAAATGAACAGTAAAACAACAACATAATTAATAATAAACTGAGGTAATAGTATATAGACTAAGATGGTACGTAACACAGTAATTAACAACGTAACTAAAACGTGACAAGCCTGTTGGCAACACCATAGCAGCTGATTCTTCGTTATCCTCCCACCATTCACAGTGGACTCGTCCATGAAGGTTTATGTGCATATGCCTTTAGTTTTCAATTTTGCTGTACTAGATCTGTCTCAGTTAATATTCAACTTCTGCAATGTCTTAGTACTCTTGTTCTTCTCATTTCTTCTTTATAAATTTTGATCCTTATTCTTGTTGTTTCTGTGTTTTGTCCTGTTGTTTTCTTCCTTATTGTTTTTGTCATCTTTCTCACTGTGGGTTGCTTCAGACCGCTATGAGGTTGATTTATCTATACTACTGTGGCTCATACGCTAATGTTATACCCTCCAGTTGTTGACAACTCGTTAAAAGACTTGACATGTGTTGTACAAAAACTTCCTTTGTATTATTAATTTAATCTAAAATTTGATATTGAGCGACGTTGTTACTTCTTGAATGATGAACACGAATTGTCCTTGTTTAGAAGGAACACTTAACCTCGAACTGGATTTGTACTATTTACTTTTAGGTTAAACATTTTGACTTGAAGAGACGTCGTTACTGCTTGGATGGATGGAAAACGAATGCCTCCCTGCTCTGAGCGCCTTCTATTTATAGTCGCTGCATATTGCGGTCGGCCATCTTGCTTTCGATCCCCTGACCAACGTTTTGATTGGTTAGAAATTATGTCATGGTCACGTGACATTACGTCATTCTTATGTCATCATTACGTCATTTTAATTTGACAGTTTAAATCAGTGTCATTTTTGTTCTTATTCTTACTTCTCTATATTCAAAATTCACAGAATTTTCACAATTAACATAAGTTTCTCATTTATGAGAATTACAATGGTGATTATTTTATTAGCATCGTATTGCTTGTTTACTGCTGGTCAATTTAAGTCCAATAGCGGTCAGTTTTGATACATTATTAATAAACTAAACACATTTTAATGATAGCCTATGCTAATGCATTGTTTTACAATTAATGCTTTTTGCTACGATTTGTAGTTTCTTTTTGTATGTATATTATAATATGCATTTAATAATTATTTTTAATAACATTAAACAAGATTATAAGCCTTAATTTACTAAAAAACTCTTAAATGCTGCACTCAGTTTTACATTGTTGATTCCTATAACTATTTTGCCTTATTACAATCAAATGGCATTACTATTCTACTTTGTAACAATTTATGCTTAAAACTAATATATCTTATCTTATTATCTTTTAATACATATCGGGTGATATAACACCCTTCATATTTTACAATTCATTATATTTACTATACCTTTTATTACAATTTGAGTTATTTTACTTTCTCTTTTGTAACTCTATTATTATTTAAGATTCACAAATAGGTTCCCTTCATCTCACACTCTAATTCATAGTTTCATAAAATTAACATGTTTACAATATTCTTAGAACATAAAGTCCTTCACATTACTTGTCTCTTCATATGTTATTTATTCATAGAAAATATAACATCTATACATTCAGTATTTTTATCCTTAGTCAGTGATTACACTGCCTTGGCATACCTTTCCTTCAAGGTTAGGTTATTAATTCTTAGTTATACTTGATTAATCTTACTTTATATTTTTAATTGTCATTGTTTACCAATTATTTCATTTAATACACATAAATAAGATCATTAATCTTTAATTTATTCATTATAAGAACTATTCTCATTTCATTGCTCAACTGTTATGCTTGTCACATGACTTGATGTTATTTTCAAATATAAATCATTTTACATATTATTCATTTATGATATTTTCATTGTCATATTTTTATATATTGTCATTTTACTAAGCTATTGGGTACCTAGTATTGTCAAAGTCATAGTCTGTTTGTCAATTTATTTAATGTGTTGTCTTCTAATGTTGTTTGTAGACTTCTTACTGTTCATGATTTGTTACTAATATTCTTCATTTGTTCAAAGCTCATAGATTTATTTAATATCATTCTTTCTTTTCGTTTTTAATTGTTTCCATTAATTCACAATCCTTAACTAATTTAATATTTCTCGTGAGTATATTTGTATGGAACATTTTGTGATGTTACAATATAAAGGTAAACTACCCCTTCCCCTTAACCGACCCTCACCAAAATCAATAGGCCTTGAGTCCTCTACAATTGAGAGATGTTTGCAAAAAATTATTTAATTCTGTTTGAATTTGCGACAGTTATCGTTCGCCATAAAAAAATTCTACACACAGACACTTTTACAAAAATTACTTTTCTTCATGTTTTGAGGGTAGTACAATCAGAATCAGCCCTTATCTCGAACACGATTTTTTCGCCATCACCATACTTCCATTTCCTTATGGAAGCACTAAATAATAAATAGTGAAATTTATGAAAATTATGTTTTGTATAACATTGTACTACCACGAATATTATTCCCATCAGCGCGCGTACAGACACATATACACACGCAGAGTATGTGCGTTTTTAATTGTTTCCATTAATTAAAAACGTATTTCAAAAAAAGAATTTAGACAACCTTTCTTATTTATTCCTTAAAAATATTTGAAAAACACTCACAATTTATCGAAAATATTTTTGCCAATTATATTTTTAAAAATTCCTAGCAGACTATATGATAGAAGAATTTTTGTGATGTACTGTTCATTATTCATACTTGATTACAGATTTTCTTCGAAAACGATTAAATAGATTTTAAGATACATACGTGTTTAAAAAAATCCTATATATTCCTAAAAAACGATACTGTTTGTGTATTTCTTCGAAAAGACAGTGAGAATTAGAGAGCACTCGCTTAAGTATGTGGGATTCCCAGCCAATACAAACACACTTGTGTTCCTTACTTATAAAATTCATGCTACAACCTCTATAAGGTTATTATGGATAATTTGTCCGTATAAAATTGCATTTCCCATTACGTCCTACGTGCGATAATTAACGAGATATTTGTGAAAAGATTTCTTTATTCATCTAAAAAATAATTATTTTTACAAAAGTTGAAACGATAATACCTATATCATCGTATTTGTGTTCGTCATTAATGTGAAACAAAATTAAATAAAAGTGTATTTTGCTGGAAACAAAACTAGATCAAACCGCCTAGTAAGTTACAAGTTGAACAACAGGTGAACTGTAGTAAATTCTCTGACACTACATCTGTATTTGTGATGCATTTTAAACACTGTGATGCAAAGTTCGGATTTCACACCTCACCACACCACACGTTATAAATCTCTGTAATGATAACGAACATAAATCGTGGAATTTACGACGTGTTAGTGAGTTTATACTGACATCCAGTGTTATCTTGATCAATCGACAGCTGTTCAACGTATCTGGCGTTTCCGAAGGATTTATTACCTGTCGTTCCGGTCCGACTGACATTTATTTTTGTTTATAGAAAAAAACCGAGCGGTACTTTTACATCACACGAAAACTTTTAATCCTCTTAGCGTGCCTGATTTATAATAGACACAGTGACTACAATAATATTAGGCAAATATAAGAGAAGACAATTGGTTAAAAATGTGTAGTGTGTTATGCGGATGATACCGTTATATTCGCAGATAGCTTAGAGAGGCTGCAACAACTAATGAATAGAGTGACAGAAAGCAGCCGTAGATATGGTCTAGACATCAACGTTAATAAAACGAAGCTAATGATTGTATGTAAGAACAAGTTCACAAACTGCACCCTTAATATAAACGAAAGGCAAGTAGAACGTGTAAGCCAATTTACATATCTTGCTACTATAGTCAGTGAACAACGGGACCACTCTCAAGAAATAGAGAGCAGAAATGAAAATGCAGTGTACACTAGAATGAGCAGTTTATTGAAAAGTCACGATTTAACAATAAACACAAAGATGAGACTTTTACTCTGCTACGTATTCTCGGTCCTCTTCTACGACGTAGAATCTTGGACTTCGACTGAAGCCACAACTAAAAAATTTGAATCTTTCGAAATGTGACTTTACCGTAGAATACTGAGCATTTCATGGTCAGCACATATAACTAATGTTGAAGTTTTTAGAAAGATGAAGGAAGAAAGGGAAGATAAGAAAGCTTCAGTATCTGAGATATCTCATGGGAAATGACCAGAGATTTTACTTATTGCAGTCCATACTACAGGTAGAAGTACTTGGAAAGAGAGGAGTTGGGCGACCGAGAATGTCTTGGCTGAGGACCTTGTTTGGCATGAATACGTATAACTCACTTATTCCGTGCAGCAGTACAGAAAGTTAAAATAGTCTGTATGATATCCAACATCCGAAACGGATAGGAACTATCAGAAGAAGAAGACGAGATAATTGTTTCAGATAGTGTCCTACGTCCTATGTGAATTTATGCAATACTAATTTATTTTCTGCGCGTTCTGTAAAGTAGAATCTATAGAACGTCCATATAGGCTTTCCCATTGTTGCTGGATTTACCTAACCAACCGCACTATACATATTAATTACTATAACAAGGGCTATTTAACAGTCCTAATACGTCTTTATATAAATTTTAATTTTCTTTTATTTTGATTACTTTTCCGCTATGTTTCATAATCATCATCGCCATCTTCTTCAGCAACGATTAAACAGACAATGGCTTGTTCCGGTCCCAAGCAGACAGACTAGAGCCGGTCGCTCCAATGCTTCTTCGGACGTCCCTCATCTGTCCGTCCTTTCGGTTTATAGACTAATTCAATAGTAGTTTGGGGATGCGGCAGTCATCCACTTGATTAATACGTTCCAACTATTTAAACCTAAATTGGGTAAACCTATCGAGTGTACTCATAATATTCAGTTTCTGCCGTCTGGGATCCTGAAGAATATATCCAGCTACGTGACTAAGAAATGTCATTTTGGGGACTCTTGAATTCCCGATATGTTTAATATAGTAATGAAAGAACGAAAAAGAAAAGTCATACTTTGGCTGTAGAAAAAAAACAGTATTTCAGTATCAAAATTCAACAGTAACACAAACCTGACACATTGATGGCAATATTTTATTATATACAACGTAATTACTGAACATTTGACAATCAAAACAAGTGTTAACACAGCCAACACATTTTAACCTTACGACCGTAAATATTACTGTTAACTATAATAAAAATAATATTGGATCCTTTTTTTCAGTCCACGACGTAGGCAGAATAGGCGGCTGCCTTATGTTAGGTATAGACCTATAAGAGAGGTAGTGTAGCCACTACACTTCGGCCACCTTATGATGTTAGCCCAAGATACTCATTTCGTAGGCTGCCGCACCTTGTTTCTACGGTACGCCGTAAATAATTTTCAACAAACTTTAACGGACTATATATACTATATATACTCTGTTATATACTATTTAATTATATACATAATTAAATATCGTTATTTAATGAAATTTACATTTTACAGAATACATTTTGCAATTCAGACAACGCCATCGGTGGAATTGTACTAAGACACGTGTGTTGGTGTAAGATTATTCCAAAAAGTGCAATTATAACGGAGTAATCTAAACCAAAGTTAATTACGACCGTAGTTAATAAATAAAAAAACAATTGTGTTATACGCAAATAACGTGTGGAAAATCGCGCATTTAATGCCACTACTAGCTTATACATCAATTCTGCTGTTATTACAAAAACAGATAAAAATGGATGCGTTGAAAAGGTGACGGTAGGCATGAACAGGCCAAATTGTTGAACACGTTAGAAACAATTGTTGTGCAACAATTATGCATAACGCAATGTATACACAAAATCCTACTACCTAGCCGGTAGTTTACACAATATAGTTGCGTTGGGTATAAACACTGAACTGTGTATCCACAATAATATTATTGTGACACAACACTCAACCCAGTGACAGGAGTCTTCTTTCAAACTCGTGACGCTATAACGTTGCGGTTTGCATCCCGTGCCACCCAGGCCGTGTGGTAAACAGCTTGCTGTGACAGACGATGGAAGTATCCTTGAGCGACTGTAATGAATAATAATTTCGTTCATTAGACACTCAAGACATAACGGGAATGGTGTGAGATGGGTGAAGTAAGCGTAGCCTACGTGAAGCGTAAAATAAGTGTACTTAAGTACAGTACTTAGTTCTCTTTGAAGAAAACGTTTAAATTGTAGTTTAACAAAAGTTATATAAACTTATCATACCCTTTCTATTCGATTTCTCTGCGAAGACGATCATAAATGTTCTTCTTTAGCACTACAGCCCAACGTTAGCCCTGGCTTCCAACACCAAACGTCTCCAATGTCTCCTATCCATTGCCCTCTCAGGGTAACCCTTCACATACATTCTTTCAGCATATCATCTAACCATCTTATCTAGGTCGCCCCTTAAGTTATGGCCTTTACAGGAAAGAATACGCTACGTTCCAAGATTATTATAAACAATCAGTCTATAGAACAGGTATCTCATTTCAATTTTCTAGGGTGCGATGTAACTTATGAGTATAGCAACGGCATCGATATAAAAATAAATAGACTTCAAATGATATGGGGTACTATACACAGAACACTTAAAATAAGACGAGGAAAGAAGTCAAGATAAAATTCTATAAACTAATGGCAACACCTGTTTTAACTTGTGGAAGTGAAACTTGGACGACGACGTGAAATGATGGGCGAAAGATACAAACAAGTGAAATGAAGTTCTTGAGAAAAACCAAAGGTTGCACCCTTATAGAGCAAATAAAAAATGAAGATACAAGAACTGAGTTAAATGTATATTCTGAGGCCAGCAGAGTAAGGGAAGGACAAATAAAATGGAGGCAGCATATCGAGAGAATGGAAGATATGAGACTACCTGAACAAGTAATAAGATATAGACATCAAGGAAAACGAGATATAGGTAGACTAAGGAAGAGTGATGGCGGAACATACTGTAAGCCTATACCTTGACGTAGAGAAGATGAAGAAGAATAAATACAAATACAACTACTAAACTATTAGCGAAGGATAAATTCCAGTATCGTTAGTGGGAATTATTAGACCTGTGATACTAATCGTTTCCAAGGTCTACGGTTACAACTAAAACGTAAATTATATAACAGCATTAATAGACCAGTGGCGGCAGCGTTTGGTCACTGATCAGCAGAGAGGAACAATTTGAACTGTTCGACGTAAACATTTGAGGAAAGTGTATACACTCGTGCAAAACGATGCTGCACCGAGGAAGCCATAAAAATATTTATCATCAATTGAAACAAGGGGCCCATGTAATACGGTTTGTGGAAACATAGGCAGGTTGTGGAAAGAGAACAACCGAGAAAGTGTGACACGAGTGAGAGGAAAAGATTGTAGAGAACATGAGAGTAAGGTTGGAGAAGATTGTGTGGTAAGAGAAAGGACCGGAGGAAGGCAAAATACACTGATGAGAAAGCTTGGTATGTTCCAGAACCAAGAGCAAGAGGAAAAGAAAAAAAAAGATAAGGAAGAACAATTTTTAGTAAACTGTATTTGTAATCACTGACATTATGTGCTTTAAGATTTTTGAGGCCCCCCCCCCCGGCTGTGACTTTGAAGTAACATATGTACTGCAGAAGTAATTTCATGTCAGATTAATACTACCCAATTTAAAACTAGTAGGCTACTATAAAAAACGTGCTTTCATTTAGCAAACTTTTTCAAAATATTAGGAACATGCAAAATAATTTAGCAAATTAATGTAATTTTTAAGCAGAGTAACGTAACTAAGCTTATTCAGAAATTTAACATTAAAAATTTCTTTTCTCAAGCAGAATTATCACTGTTGCACACCACTATATATCGGAAATCTTTTCCGATCTGACGATGAGCTGTGAAGCTTGAAAGCGCTAATCGGAATAATTTTTATATAGTGGTGTGCAACAGTGATAATTCTGCTTGTGATTTTAACCACTAACGCAACTTTCTTCATTAAATTTCTTTTTTATTGTCTAGGTATAACACATTAATTTTTTTCTTATCATTTTTATAAAATTAAAAAAATAGGTCTAGATTCTTTTTTATTCTTTGACTAAAGATACAACAAGCTAATGGTAAACTAATATTCAATGACTATGTAGCTATAATACCGGACGTTCAAAATTCGCATGCGCAGATTAGTTTTCAAGGATGGGAAGGTCTTAAAAATAAGCGCGCAATATTTAACTAAGAACTGTTTTCCATTTGTATTATTAACAAAAATTTACCATTTAATTTCAAAAAATCATACTTAAATAAATCAAAGTGCCTCCTACTTTTATAAAAATACTTCTGTTAAAAAAAATCTGTAGCTTGCGGCCTCCTCTGAGCCTGCGTCCTAGTCGGCCTAGTCCGGCACTGCTGACATTCACCACTGACGAATCGGTCAGACGTTCGCGCAAGTGTTATCATCTTGTTCTAACACGGCTAGCCAATTTCTTAAACGTTTCTCCTTGTTATCTGATCTACACACTAAACGTCGGACTGCAATGAGTACGGACATGTGCAACACTTGGGAAAGTATAATACCCAACAAGGGTTATGTACGTGCAAACAATAACAGGCTCTGATATAAAATTCGCAACGACTGGAAATGGCTACAAGCTAAGAGGAGAAGGAAGCGTTGGATTTAACGTGCTGATTTAATAATAAGAAGGGCGGAACAAACCCAACAACAACAGCTGTTCCTACACTAGTACAATTCCGGTATAATTACATGTACGCGTATGCACATTACGTAACCGGATAAATTGGATGTGCGTGTGTGTACGCACGCGCGCTTCAACATGACACTGTTAATTACAACCCTGAATCGTCTTGAACAATTGAATTGTGTAACAGTGTTACTTCAATGACGGATTTGGTCCAAAAATAACTTATTTAATTCCCTTCCTCTTACAACGATACTGCCAGGCCAGCAGACGGCATAGTTACTTACCTGTAAAACTATTTTCTATTCCATTGTACAACTCGAACGATACTGGGCCAACTGTGTCGGAGGAAGAGGCACAAGTAAAACGTTATGCGATTTTGAACCCAATTTTCGACGATATGTTATAGCTTCCTCGCTCGGCAGGACGACAGTCGGCATGAAAGCAACTGTTATCAGTAGTAATTAATTTTTTATCTCATATCAGTTTAGTTAAGCCTATGTTGTTGACATGATTCAGCATATGAATGGGTCTGTTCCATTGAAGGCGATAAGCTGCAGTCGATGACTACTGAATGTGGCAACGTGGACGCAAGACAGTGTCGACAAGTGCCGCGCAAGTCTTTTCCTATTATAAAATACTAGCTGTTACCCGCGGCATCATTGCGAATATTTGACTTTTAATAAGTATTTTAATATCATTTTTATTGTCTATGGTTATATGGCGTTCTGTCAGCTTGTATAACAATTTTGTACTCGTTAATCAAATTCTCTCCAACACTTGTACTATTTTAACTTCTACTAAATTATTATGTTGGTGCAACAGCCTTTGGAGATTTAAAACTACCCGTTTATAAAGCCTTTGGAGGTATTTATAAAGTACCTGTTAAATAAAAAACGCTAAATTCTTTATTTTAAGTGTTACTGTGTTAGAAGCATTGTATAACACATTAAACGTTATGTTTTCCTCAAGCATGGCTTTTATTTATTTCAGCAGTAAAATAAAAACCAAAAACCTTTGTTACCTAACCTCACAAATGAAAACAACACGTATTTTCGCTTTCCATTAAGTAATAGGACAATTTACAATTAGTACACTTCTTCTTTTCCACATCGTAATATATCGATATAATCGCATATTATATAAAACATCGAAAATGTACTGCAGGAATGGATAAATGTACAGTTCCGATGCTGCTAAATAGCTTTTGTTTATTTACTTGTTACTATGGTAATTAATTCTGGTCTCCATGGTGTTGTTGACATCTTTAGTAGTAGTATTTAATATATTTCATTACGTATTCATTGCATCATCAGAAATACGTATAAACATAAATTTTACAATCGTTTAAGACAATTACAAAATATATAGACAAAATACAAATTACAAAATATCTGTATACAAAATTACAAAACATATCGATATAATCGTATATTAAAAACATTAAAAACTGCAGGAACGGATAAATATCCGATGCCGCTAAATATCATTTGTTTATTTCCTTGTTACTATGGTAATTAATTCTGGTTCCATGGTGTTGTTGACATCTTTATACGCGTCAACGAAAAGGTATAATTAAAAGGGCCTAAATCATGCGAACGGGGCAAAATATCAAATTCCAAGTTAGTGTGTTTCGCCTTGTGTCAAAGGTTACCTGTTCAAAATTTAGTGGCAATCGGTGTAACGGTGTTGATTTGTATTCAGTACCCATAAATCCTCAGAGTTTTATAGATATAGAAATGACCAAAGGATTTTGAAATATCTAAGAATAAAAATTAGAAAAATGTTGGTATGTTCCAACACTTAAAATATTTGAATTTAAGACCCACATAAAATCAGAACTCATCAATTTATCACAAAATGCCTTGGCGTTATGTTGAATTAAATAAGAATAACAGACCCTAAAAATTTTATTAAATTATCTGTAACGGTTTTTGAGAAAATGAGCGAGTTTTTGAAATGCGTCGGAAAACAGCAACATGTAAACACAACATAAACAAAAAGATTCATTACAAACAGGTGATAAAAGTTTCGAAATCAGTGCTGCCATTGTAAAAGGGAAAAATATATTGTATTTTTAAAAACTACCTCAGAATTTATAGTAAAGACAACAAAATAATTAAAAATGCAAATGTAACCACCAGATGTCAGAAAATCTCGTCTATAGTTCGTAAGATGGTAACAAAAATTCTTTTACAGTTATAAACGAAGAGACGCTTATAAATAATACATCATTTTAAACAGGAAGATCTGAAGATTCATTTACAAAAAAGAGCAAATAAATTAGTAAAAAAAAAATTAATTTTTGAACGACCAACTTACCTTAAGAACACTTTATTATTAATGTTATATTCTGGTCAAGTCATTAAGATAAAATTAAAAAAATTAATAAATTGTGCACTTTTACGCTTTACAAAATCAGAACAAAATCGGTAACTGGCAAAAATTACATTTAACAGAAAGTGATGTACAAAAAAAATCAACCTCATTACAAAAACCAAGAATCACTTTAAAAATTTAACAGAAACAAAAACATTAAAGTTTTTTTAATATAAAATAAAACAAAAGTATTACTCACGACGAGTACAATCAGCAACCACTCACAACCAAATCTATTTTTTAATATTTTTTTTATTTCGTATTTTAATGCTTGTTTCTTAAATGTTTTTGTTTGCTGTTTAATTTTTTATGTTGTTTAATACGCGAATATTGTTTTTTTGTGATTGCGGATATCTTTTGTACATCAGTTTTTCTTTTATTGTAATGACTGGCAATTGACGATTCTGCTTTGCGGATTGCCAAGGGTAAGTAAAAAGTGTTGGTTTATATTTTTATTTTCTATTTTTTTGTAATTTTGTTGTATTTTATTTAATTTTATTATTGCTAGGTCTTTAACTGACGAGTTTCTGTATTTCTAAACATTGTGCATATTAAGAAAGTTTGAACATACTAGTTTTAACAAAAGTTAGGATAATTTTCACAATGCCGAAGACGCTCACAGAATTTTTTTTTTGTAGACAAAACGTTACGTTTATTAGCACTACACGATAGTTGACGTTCGGATCAGTACTGTACATAACTAAAATTTTATAAAATAATGTCAGTGTCATCACCTTTTTGTAGTAGTGAATCATTAAGAAAATAGTTGAACAAAAAATACACAGTCAGCAAAGTTGAGACTTTTATGCAGTCAACTCGACCTTACACAAAATGGAAAAACATTAGACAAAAACTAGAAATATTCGTCGCGAGTATGGCTCGCCCAAAAATTACTACCAAAGGAAAGTGACGTAGGAAGACGTGGTATGGGAACAGGACAGAGGCCTAATCGCAGATAGAGTGGACGACGTTTTTACTTCCACGTTCCATAAGGAAATGGAAGTATGGTGATGGCGAAAAAATCGTGTTCGAGATAAGGGCTGATTCTGATTATACTACCCTCAAAATATGAAGAAAAGTCATTTTTCGAAAAGTGTCTCTGTGTGTGTCTGTCTGTCTGTCTATCTGTGTGTCTGTGTGTAGAATTTTTTTATATGGCAAACGATAACGGCCACAGATTTAAACAGAATCAAATGATGTTTTGGTGATTTTGGTGAACATCGGTTAAGGGGAAGGGGTAGTTTACCTGCAACGTTTTATGTTTAAACAAGAGTAAAGTACTTCATTTTGATAATGTATTCTGAAAAGAATGTCATACTAATCCACTGTAGAAAGGTACACGAAATATCTATAAATTAAAAGGGTAGTTGAAGGGGAGGGGTAATTTTCTATAAATGAAAATGATAGTTGAAGGGGGAGGGGATAATTTTTCATATGTGTACTACGTTATCGGCAACAAAGAAGTAGTTTGTTGTTAAAATTCCTTCCCGGGTTGTTTGGCCGTAGTCCAATGTTTTTTTGCAAAACCAGACGTTTCGGCAGTGCCATCGACTGCTATCATCAGTGAAAATCGAGTGCGCTAACTTGAGGTGTATACGTTAGTGACCACAGTACTAGTGGTCAAGGCTGAAGAAAGAAGTAATTCCTATGGAAATATTTCATTTCGAAAATTATTTTAAATATAAATCTTAAAACATTGACGTCACGTATGGTTCTCCATATCGATATTTGTCTACGTGGTCGTCTGAAATCAGATCAGTTCGTAGGTCTCGTCTGTGACACCGCCAGTTTAAGCACGCTGTAACCACGTGAAATGGGTAAAGATACTGTAAAGCGAACACTTACGTCAATTGCTCGCGTGATTTCTTAACGTTTTTTGACATAAACGTGAATAATATGATTTAAAGTTTGTAAAGATGTGTATACTCGTACTCCGGTAATCTTTGTGTTGACAAAATTTTAGATCCATTGTATTCGACCTTTAAACCTAACATTCGATGGTACGTAAAGATTATCAGAAAGATTACGTGGGACACGACCATCGTTAGAATTTATCACACAACGTTCTGACTACTAAACAATCTGTAACTTAAGGGGCCCCTAGACTATCAGTATTGTTGCACAATAATATGGTCCAATAATATTGACGTTCCCTCTAGACAATTCAATCCGAAATTAATATTACTGCACAATAATTTAGATCACACATATTTTTCGATACACTGATTCCAACACAAAATTCGAATCCCAGCGCCAATTCCCTCCCACCAGCAACCCCCACCACACACACCTACAACCCATAACCGTTACTGTACAGACATTCAGTATTTAAAACCTACTGAGGAAGACGAATACCACGTCGAAACGTCTGGGTAATAGTAAAAGTAAGTGTTCATAGTGAAAGTTAAATATATATATTATAACGTAGCCTGTTGCCGGTGTTTAAAATGTTATTTATATTTATTATTAAGTAGTAGTCTCAGGGTTGTTTTTACTCAAAATGGGTCTTGCACTCGGCTAATTATTATTATTCAATATCGTATTTTATTATTATTTATCTGTTTAGTGACTTATTCCCCTCAATTCAACCTATTGTTGAATCCAGGATTGAATAAGCCGGTTACTTACACTCTTTTCGTCGTATTAGCTGTCTGTTTAAATGGTTTAATTATATGTATTATATTCACTGCTTAGAATTATTCCAATCGAAGTTCCGTCGACTCTTCGTTGATCAGCGGTGGTGAGAAGATCAGTAGTTTTCTTCCTATATACTAACATACACATACATAGACATGACGTTCATGGTAATTTATACTTTGTAATATTATAAATATATAGGTCAGTACGGTTGTAAACAAAATATAAAATCACTCAATTTGAATGATTCGCACTTTCAGCATGGTACCAACCGCCTCGTTCTTCTCCTCTAAGCTGTATTTACTGATACAATAAAGGTCAACTCTTTCAATGGTAAAAATAATAATGGTCATTTATTCAATTCGAACACAATGAAATTTAATACAATGATACGTTTTGCTCTTCTTTCTGGTTAACAATTAATAATTTAAAAGTGAACATGGACTCTAAAACAATTGATAAGCTCAGGTTGGCATGACTGCCTCTGGTTAGTTACAAAATGTGTGTTGACAAACATACAGGTTATGTCGTATTATTCGACTTGAAATGTCATTGATAATTATAATAATAAAAGTAGTAGGTTCTTTTAGACTGCAAAATACACTTATTTGAGATAATTGCTACGGCTAGAACAAACATATAAGATAAGAATTCATTGATTATTAATTAAAAAAGACAAAATATGAACGACTGTTCATGGTTAGACATATTCTTTAAATATCGTTAATGCAACCTTGTTTGGTTAAAAGTGGTTAAATAGTTATTATTAGTTGATAATAATTGTTATGATCCAGTGTCAGGGACTAAGATCATCTTTAAAATTGGATATTCCTAGTTCAGGTAACGAGAATTCATTTATTGTAGTTATCACTCTCTGGCGTAACTCTTACTTAAATTTAGCAATAAAATATTCAATACTCCTATCTGCTAATAGCATAAGAGCACATACACTCTTCATTGATAGTACAATGTCTTCACTTATTCTAAATATTTATAGTATACAAATCGTTGAAATTGTCGTTACTTAAATCGTTCAACTTCGACATTGTTTATTCGTATTCATTAGATCCCTTCTTTTAAGAATAGGGAATTTAATTGTTTACTATAGGTTAATTTAAATCGCTATTAGCGTTCAGTTATCTTTCTTATCATCTAATCATAACATTATAGCTGTGGGTATGAATACTTGCGTATCTTATCGTTCGAAGGGTTACACTTTTTCTTATTAACACTTTTTAATTAATTAAAATTTCTTTTTTATTAATTAATTAATTAAATTTTATCACTGCACTGCACCCACTCCTATGCGCATTAACTCCGAATAAAGTACACTTAGAAATATACTGCACTGATTCTTCAATGTATGTAACCTATATCTCGGTTTGAGGTTAACGTTGTTGATGCCTGGTTGCTGTCAAAAGCACGTTTTTCTGGAGCGACGACGAGCATGCAGCTCGCTTCGTTGATGTTGAAAGACTGTCTCTGGTTCCTCTGTCGGAATGATGAATTTCGGATTTTTTATAAGCTCTGATTGGTCAGTTTATTTTAATTCGTTTATTTACGGTAGACTTCGTCAAAACAGACGCTTCCAACGGCGTCAGTTTTTGGGAACAAGATTAAGAAATCGTGGCCTACATACCCACGCGAAAGGGCACAGCATAATACAATTATTCTTAAAAGTCCAGTATCTTCCTTATAATTGTACTGATGACATTGTGATTACCCTCATTGTTCATGATTTTTAAAGACGATTAATTTGAACCCCCTCATCATATATTTCTGAATACGGATAGCTGGCTTCGCACTTAGTATTTATACTTAGTGTCCATTAAGCCATTAATTATTAATATTGTATTGTTTTTATTCCATTTTCTATGGTAATATCTCGTTCTTAATCTACTGTACAATTTTCACTTAAAACTATGCCTTAATATTAACACTATGTCCGTTTTCATAGATTCGAACTTAAACCTATTGTTATACATTTTTTTTCTTATTCCCTAGCAATAATAATATTTAATTGAATTCTAACATTGTATAATTAAACATCGATGGGTTAAGTCACTACTGACAGTGTTCTTTTTCCCTACATTATTGGTTTAGTGCCTTAATTATCATTTATTAATTAGGCTTGTCATGCCTATATGGCGTTACCTTGTTGTATGTTTGGTATCCTACACATATTATTCGCATTATTCTCTAATTGATAATTAAAACAGTCACAATGATCTTATTGTTATTGTGATGCAGTTCACTCTGCATTTGATTCTGTTATTATCTAGGTTTAGTGGCTGTAAACTTTACTTGCAGCTAACTGTTACAATGGTTTAGTTGTAATTACATTTATATAAATTATTTAGATAGTTATTTTGGTTGCATTTGCTCATTTGAACAGTATTCTGTCTGACATCAGGTCATTAGTTGAGTTACTATCTTTGTATAATGTGTTTATAACATGATTTTGGTTGCATAATGTCTCTTTGCCATTACAAGCATATTGTCATATTTGTATTACATAAATATAGCTTTTATATTCAGTTATACTATTAGCTACCGTGTACAAAACATTCCTTATATGCTCTATTTACTTCCTAGCTCATTACATTTTGGTTTAATATTGTTTTGATTTAGTTTTTATCAAGTTTTACTGAAAACTGGATGCCCAGGTTAGGTTATGTTATAGGTTCAGTAAGCAGTAAGGTGTTGTTGATGGCTGTGTATTTCTACATTAGTCTATTCGACTGGTTTTCATTCCATGTTTGTACACTGGTTATTGGTTATTAATATTTCACATTTAGTTTACTCCTGTATTGTCTTATTTGTTGTTAATTAGTGGGTTTGTATTAACATCATTCCCACTGTACAATTGGTCATTCATTATTTTGGGACCTATTCTTCTGTTTATTCTATAACTACACATCATTTAGTTATCATAAACTTATCTTGTCCTTATTCAGTTTGCTTGTGACTCTTTATTTACAATATTTAGAAAGAATAATGTGAATAATGTGTTTCACATAGACAATGAATGTATTCATTAAATGAGTTGTGGTCAGTGTTGACTTTACCATACAGCTTAGGGATTTATATCATGTAGTTAATTAACATTTCTTTTTTCTTCTTAATACAATTATTCTTTCAAAGGTTTATGTTAGTTTGTTATTCTTCAATTTCCTTCCCTTGTTCTTGTGTTTGGTCTGGATATCTTCCTTCTTCTTTCTTCACTGATCTCCTTCTCACTGTTGTTCATTTTTATACATGATGTGGTTTTCACTTGTCTTCTTCACATTGTTTCTTCCTTCTTCTTTCTTGAAGTTGTCATTGTTGTATTCTTCTCCCTGATTCTTCTTTCTTCTTTTGTTCTCATGTTCTTCTCACTGATTCTTCTTTCTTCTTTTGTTGTCTGGTGTCCTTCTCACTGATCTATTGGGTAAAGTATGTCAGTCGTCTCGTCTTTATTCTTCTTTTCTTCTTTATTGGTGCATTTACTAGTGAATTCCTTTCAATGATGCTTCACTTATTTAAACTTATGGTACTTTCTTCTTCTGTATACATGGTGGTATTCTAGACCTTTTAATGTATTTTTACTAGTGGTGGCCTTTAAATTAATTTTCAGTACGTAGGTGGATGTGGTGTTATATGTACTGTTACAATATATAATAATTTAGTATGTTACGAGATGTTGGACGATCAAGATTCTGATGCTGTTGTTGCCGTTTTACTTTGCTGTAGAAGAATAAAAGAAGGTGGTGGATGAAGAATTGGAATAAAGGGCGTCAAACATTTACGCATGAAAACTTGATGAGAGAGTTGAGGTTGAACGAGTCAAATGATTACCACAAATTTTTACAAGTTGATGGTCCAACATTCGACAACTCTTTTTTCGCCTTTTGCACTGTTACTAAAACACCATAATAATAAGAAAAAAGACACTAAACGAAACAAGAGATGAAAACAAAAGAAAGAACTAAACTAAAATAATTCTGAAACAAACAACCAAGACCCCGACGGTGAGCAACCGTACACCACGGATTCGCGTGATCAACTGAGTGGACATTGTACAATACTACCTACAGACGGCAAAATATTTCTCATATTGCACAATATATTTCAAAAGTTTTGATTCGCTCAATAATATTTCACACTCTTTCAATCTAACCTACACACGTTCATTATTATTGTGCAATAATATTAATCGTATAGGGGCCGCTTTACACCTGAAGACGACACAGATGGTTTAGTGGTCGAAACGTTGCGTAATAAATTCTAACGATGTTTATGGTCCGATGTAACCCTTCTTATAATCGATTGTATTATTATTCTATGACAAATACATAGTCGACATTTATTTTAGCTTTTCTTGAACACAGTTCAACAACAACATACCGATATCCGATGTAAACAAAAGAGAGCCTTCCTAGAAATTTAATCGTCGCTTTTACTGGCTACAAGACAAATACTTGATTACGTAGTCAACAAAACCTGTTCACCGGCCGGCCCGTCCAGGTTTGTCTATACCTGACGCTCTTCGAGCGAGCACGCTATCAAAATCCGCGTCCGTTAATTATTTACAATTAATATCCAGTTTTTTACACATTCCTCTTGCCGCAGAGCATTGGTTTATAATTTTCATTTAAATTCATTTATTATTTCATATTCAATACACAGACGTCATTGAATTTAATCCTCCTTTATTCATTTTGTTTCTTAGATAATTTTTAATTCTGTTATAAACAAGAAAAGTTCGTTCTACTGAAGCATTCAATATGGATAGGCTAATGTTTGAAATATTCTTAAAATAATGTCTATATTTGGAAATGTTTGTTTGATGTCTGACGCTATCTTCTATGCATCAGCAGCCGACTATTCTTATTTTTCTTACTTTAGAAATAGGAGAAATTGTTTAACTTTGTCTTCAAATTGGTATTTATTTTTGTCGTTTTCGTAAGTTTCCTTCAATTGTTCATCTTGTTATTTGAATTAGCAGTCTCTGTAATTCCAACTTTGTCGTGTTTACTTGCTTAACTGCTACTTGTCATGTTCCAGACGAGGCCTTTCAGTGTTTAGGACTTGAAAATGGTGGAAACACTGAAAGGCCTCGCCCGGAACATGTCAAGTAGCAGTTTAGCGAGTAAACAAGACCAATTTGGAATTTCCTTCAAGTTGTTAATACATTCTTTTTTTTCATTTTCTGGCATAGAAAGTATACATTTTTTTTTTTAATTTGCTAGAATCTCTTCATAAGCTTTTTTCTTCGGTTAAATTCAGTTATTAGGTGATTACAAATTGGATAAAAGGTAATGTATACGAAATTTCTCTTTGCAGAAAATGAGCAATCATTATCACTTCTTTAATTAAAGGAAAATTTTTGCTTCTTTGTTCTTCTTTCTTCACATTTATTGCTAGTAAATTTTCGGCCTCTTCTTCCACGATTTCGAATTCATTCCTGAATTTTTTAATAAAATGTTCAACTGAATTTAATAACGTGACACCTTGAAGTACTGTACATTCTACTGATTGCAAATATTTGCTATTACCGTTCATTCTCTTCATGGTTCCAAATAATTGTCATCAGCACAATTTCATATTTATTCATATCTTTTAACAAAGTGTTTTCTTCGATTATAATTAATTTCTTTTCATTTTCTGAAATAGTAACATCAGTTAGTGTTTCTTTAATTTTATGGTATTCACATTTTAGAACTAGAACCGCGTCTGCTAGTTAAGAAGGTAGGAAGAAATAGATGTTTTGGGTCCAACATTTCCACACGTGTAAAACCAAAGTTGCTGTCACCATGTAGTTCCCACGAGAACTGCTCTTACTGTTATCGCTGGTGTACGATTCCAAGTTTTTGTTAGTATATTATTACTAATGTTACATTCCGCAGTATAACAGATCAAGTGTTTGGTTTCAAGTACGGACATTTAAAAGTTTGTTTGTTCTGGGATTCTCTTACAGTCTCACGAAATTCATGGAGATAAGAGCGTTGAACAAATGCTTTTTAAGAGATCAACGTACCCGGGTTCCCTAACATACCGAAAAAGACACTTGTGCGGACAAATAGAAGAAAAAAATGTCACGATAACTAAACTCAGAGAAAAATTATTTAAATAGCGGACGATTGTGCGTCCTATTGTGTTCCCTCTGACAAAGAACCGGCGTTTCACCGGAAAATACAAGGTTTTAATAATCCATTGTGATACAAAGTACTTGTAGAAGACAAGAGCAGCAATCTTAGTTTGCCTGTGCCAACTTTAAAACACATCTTATCATTACATTTTTTAATTAAAATATGAATTTCTTCTTCTCCAGCCCCCTCACTGTAGATGGTTACTAAACAATCAGGGAAAACGTTACTACTGTAAGGCTGAAAATGTTAGGCTCAACACTTGATGTGGCCCACCCAGCGACCGGGGGTTCAGGGTCCCTCCCTCCGGAAAATTTTGAAAAATATGTCTTCCAGAACTGAAAATAAAACCGTTGCTAGTTAAGTATACAAATTAAATTGGAATTCACTGTTTTTTGTAAATTTTTAATACTATCTTATACAATTTAACAGTTCAAGGACAATGGCATTCTGGAATCTATGAAAATAATTATAAAAGATTTCACTCGTTTTTGTATTACACTCAAAAGACCCTAAACAGAATAAAAAGGTCTGATTTCCAGAATTTTTTTTTGTCGGAAAAAAGCAACTGATTTCTAAAGGAGAGTAAAGCAATGCCATTGTAAGTATCAAAAATTAAGTATATTTTAAAAAGAACATAAAATTATTAGGGTATATTTACATTGTACAAATCTGTAAGTAAATAATAATTTTTCTGAATCATAAAATGATTGTAGTTTACTGGTTTCATTAGGATTTGGTTTGATTTATTGGGACTCGCCTACACGTTATATTAACAAATTTACTTATGACATCTTCATAAGGTAACTGTTTATAAATATCACTGTCTAGGGTCATAAGAGATAAAATGTTCAGCCTATCCTCTGACATAGTTGTCCGGAGCATATTTTTACTAAGTTTCAATTTCGAAAATGATCTTTGACCACTACTGTTGGTAACCGTCATTAGCAAATACATTTGAAGTGCCACTTCGACATTAGGAAAACATTCCTTGGGGTTCTTTTCTAGATGGAGTTTGTACATCCACCGCTCGTGGCTGATGAGAGTTTTCTCTTTTTCGCCTTCTTTGATGTACTCATTGTAAAAAGACTTGACTTTTTTAAGATTTTTTTATTTTAGTTTGTGGTGTGGGCTCCTAGGCTGCAGCTAATGTAGCCTATGGTTAAATCAGGCACTGTTGCAAGCATTTACACGTGTGAAGCTTCATTTCACTTTGGACGTATTCAAAGTAATTGGACTAATTTGGACTAAGTTTACACACACTATTTTATAACTTTGGAACGAAACATAATGTTAAGTGTTATAATTTAATCAAATAATTTATTTTTTGTTATTAGTACTTAATTTATTATACACTTTATTATTTTATTGTCTTGTTTTCCTCCTTCTTCAGGCCTTGGACCTTACAGTTCGTTGTGCACTCATTGATCACATTTTCTTCTGTCAAGGACCACATTTTCTTATTTTATTATACGTAAGTACGTTGTTATTTATTAATTGTTTTTCTTGGTTTTCTTTTTCATCATCATAACTATAATACTACAACCACCAATACCCATATATTATACAGTTTCCCATAAGTCATTCAACGGTACTAAATAAAATTATTAATAGTATACTAATAAAACGGTTATTTTTTATTCAAAATATATAATAATATTGTTCAGTGCAATTACTTACGGAATCTCTTGGTAGTTACTGTATTATATTATTTAGACTAAATGCAATTCAATTTCTTAAAATATTTCTCATTACATTTTACATAGAATTAAAATTATTGGAGCTTTAACAAAATAAGCTTTAATAAATGACAAAAGCTTAGAGATAGTACATGAACCATTCATACACAACTGTAGTAACAAATTTTGAGACAGGTGCTGTGTGAGTGTGTGTGTGCTAATTTATGCAATAATATATTAGAATATATCTTCATTTAAACTTCACACAACCAATTTAATACTGAAAGGGTTTCATCTGCAATTACATGTTTGAAAGTGCCTTGTTACTAGAACATTTGGTCCAAAAATATTATAAAAATCAGATCAACATGCTACAACGTAATCGAAATAATGGATGTTTATAAGCATAGCGTTTTTTTCGAAAAGTGCATTAAAAGTTCATCTTCTTTAGCACTACAGCCCAACGTGAGTCTTGGCTTTCAACATCAATCTTCTCCAATGTGTCCTATCCACTGCCCTCTCAGAATAACCCCTCGCATCCATTCGTCTTTGATCTTCCAGCACATCGCCCAACCATGTTATTCTAGGTCGGCCCCTCTTTCTGCTTTTATAGTCTTGCGCCCTCAGCATTTTCTTTGGCATACGCTGATCATGCCATACGCTCTAGGTGACCTAGTCATTGTATTCGTTGAGCCTTTAGGAATCTTAAAATGTCCTCATGATTCAAAAGGCTCATCTATCTCCTGGTTATTTCTTATTCTCCTTCTTTAAACCGACCATAAACACGTCTTAGAATCTTTCTTTCAAATCTTCAAAGTGTTTCTTGTTCTTTTCTTGTTAATGTCCATGTCCGCCTCCGTAAGTAACAACCGGTCTGATACGTGTCTTATATACTTTCATTTTTGTGTTATGACTAATGAGTTTGCTTCTCAGTAGTCTACTGTTGGCATAATATGCTTTATATTTGTATCCTGTCATGTAGTGTTGTGTTTATGGACCCTTCATTATTTATCATGTTACTCAGGTATCTGAACTTATTAACTAGATCAAATGAAATCCTCTATGCATAAATTATATAGATTTCTTCTCCTTTCTGATTCAGAAATTGTCATGTATTTAAACATTTAAAGTTACGGATACAAATTAGATAGCCTAAAAATATTTTTACATTAATTTTAAGTTAACGCATGGTTTTTTGTTGGTTTTTGTTCTATCCAGTTTAATGTGTAGCGCAAGAGGCGTTCGTTGACAAAGAAGTTCCGACGCAGTGAGTTTGTTTTTCCGGGCACGTTTTGGCAATGTTGCTGCTGTCTGTAGCAACTCCGAGTGTGTTAATGAATGCGCGTGGCGGCGGCGGCTTAGCGTTAAGATTACTCTTAATACCCCCCCCCCACCCGTTAACTTGTTTCTATACTATTTAATATTTACTGACAGTACCGGTGTTTCGAAAACTTTCACCTCTGGGAGCTCGAAATACAATTTCTACTGCTTTCTGCCTCCCATACAGGATTTTAATTCGCGCTATATTGTTTTTATTATTTTTAGCAGCTTACCTTACTCATTTTTAATTTTCTTCCTGTACAGTCTTTACCCACGTAGTTATTGTAGAGTGCTTAGAATTATAAGTGTGTTTGAAAAAATTTTTACGTGATAGGAATTGTAAATTTACAGAAATTAACAACTAATGTAACTACTTAATTACCTAATTTATGTACACCAGAGATGGTAAAGCGATCGTCGGCTTCAGCCTCAACACACATTTACTCATTGTCAAAGCTTTCCCTAAATTGTTGTCTGTAAAACGTCTTAGCTTACCTTCATGTTACTCAAACCACAGTAGACTTGAGGCTTCACCTACGACTCGCTGCCAATTCGTCCATCCACAAATGCCATTTACATATAATTCTGCAAAAGGCATTTGAACAGCACTCACACACGCTCGCGGATGCACATTGCTTAAACAATATAGTGTTTGTAAATAGAAGGCGGCATGAGATATTTGACAGTGAGGACATTGTTCGAAGCTTCTGAACGCGGTTCGTCGGTCCAGAACCAACCGGTTGTTCGTACGCGTTCGAAATGTTTCCCTACGACACGCAGTGGGGCCGAATGTCAAAAAGCTGGCCAAAATATGAAGACATTTATAAATTGATTTAGAATTTGGTACTTACAGGTTTTTTCGGGGTCGCTGATTCCGAATCTGAATTCAAATTTCAAAAAACAAAATGGCGGTTTCAACATGGCAGACAAAATTGGAAAAAATGAATAGTTTATTGGTTTTTGGGGTCACTAAATACTAAATATTCAAAAAATTCAAAGAAATGTAAAAAATATTTATTTTGAATGATTAAAAATTCCAAATATAAAATGTAATTTTAAAAATATCTATAATTTTACGCTACTCTTCATCGTCAGTAGAATCATCGGAATCGTTCTCCGTTGAGGATACAGATGACGAACCAACATCAATAACACCTGGAATTTCAGGTGGAAGTAGCAAGGCCACTGCTTCGGTTGATAGGCATTTCATTTTTTTTTTGTGAGGAATATTTTGCAGACTCGAATCAAATGAGTCTGAGTGTACTAACATACGTGAAAGTACGTCTTCCAAATTAGGTATTCGGCTATTCTGGCGGCCGGAAAGTTAAAAAAAATGCAATAGTAATAAAATCAAATTTTTCGTTTCTGATTATCGCTTATTACGACTGAAATTCGCAAATGAAAAAAATTATATGATTAAAAAATTGTTTTAGAAAAGCACAGGCAAGAAAGAAATGTTGGTCAAATACTTTTAAGGTGATTAATTACAAATATATAATGTCACTGTTATTTTAAAAAATTACCCTTCGAGGCACAGAATATATACAGATATTGATTAATAATGCAAATATATTTAAAACTAATTATTAAATATTCAAAATTAAAAATTAAAATAATTAATTTATAAGGGAGAATATATAATTATTGTTTAATAATTAATATTGTAATTGAACATAGACTTACGCGAGTTAGATAAGTAGCCTATTTGAAAGTAATTGTTAAGAGTTAATGTTTTGAATTAATATTTCATTGGAATTAATTTTGCCAGGGTGAAGAAAATAATGATGAGCGAGTGGACTGTAGTTTAATACATTCATTAGGTCAAATGTTACAATTTAAAGTTGGATTCGGAAGGTTAGCTAAGCCTTACACGCATTATAAAATTTGAATGATCACGTTCGGTTAAATGTTACATTGTAAAGGTGAGGCGCAACTACGCAACACTAGAATCTACATAATGAAATGTTGTAGGGCCTAAGGCCTACATAATTTGTCGCGACAATGAAGAAATGACAGCCGAAGCAACAAGCGCAAATTACGTCTGCTGCCTTCGGACGCGCGTAGCACTGTGTCGACATGCTTGCCGAAGCGAGCACGGCTGGAACACGATCAGATTAGCCAACCTTTCGATTACACAATTCCCACATTACTGTCCGTAACTGCCCGCAAAAATCGAACGATTTTTTATAATACATTTTTTAATAATTTATATTGTAAAGAAAACACAACATGTACGTTCTTAATAATAGATATCAACGATCAGTAAGTTGTCTTGATCATCGACATTGAATGTTAGATAACAATATTATAACATTAAATTACTCAGAGATAAAACCTCAATAATAATGGTAAGGTTGAACAGGCCAAAGTTGGCTTGCAAATTTATACATGAGTTATACATGCAAATTTATGCATGATTTATACATGAGTATAAATGTGCATGAATTAGCAAAGATGTATACAATATAATACAATATAAAACATGAATAATGAATAGTCTGATAATGCTTGATGATGAATAATCGGTGACTCATCTCATGATGGGTCCGATACAAATTGCAAATATTTTATGCAAGTCATGATTGACAGTCTAAGCCAGTCAAGGCCAGCTGATTTATACATAATAGTATTGAATATAAAATGAATAGACAAGATTATTACAAAAGTTATATGCATGTAAAAACATAGATTTAGCATAACGCTGTAATATAATAATTAAATAGTGCATGCTATACCAAACAATTGCAAGAATGCACAATAAATTGACATGTGAAAATAGATTATACCTTGTTGAATAGTTGCAAGTATATAAACGTAATGACATGTATGTCATAATCAAAAGCATGAATAATATATGTGCAATACGTGATCGCAAAATACAAATACAAAATATGTGTAAAAATATATGCGTGGCGCATAATCATAGACAAAAAATGCGGGTACAATAATGTGTTTTACATAGACACAAAGTACATGATAAAATACAATAGAAATATGTGTGTTGCATAATTACAAATACATGAATACAAGGCATGACAGTATATAATAGTATAAGTGACAAGTACAGTAAATGTGTTCATACAAAAATGTAATGCATGTGTTGAGCAATTACAAGTAACACATAAAATTCATAGAATAATAAAATAGCAATGCACAAATATTAACAAAAAATGTGCAGCAAATATGCATACATGGTTTGTATAGCTCCAAATCCATGTGAATATTATATAACAAAATCTATAACATAAGAACAAATACCACTAATGACATGACACATAAACCATTACCAATAGCAAATATAAGTATACAAAGGACATAGTATATGTCTCAAAAAAGTATCAATACATATAAATACAAGAATAAGTAAAGTATACCACCATGACAATATAATAAGTATAAATATAATAACATAGTGCATGTTTGTACAATTACAAGATACATGCGAATTTGATATATGAGATACGCTATAATGCGATATCAACATAAAAATGTTTGTGATAGCACATATCACCATAATTGAAGTCGGCCAAATTATCAAACAATTAAGTAATGATGCTCGTGGACAGGTAAAACATAACATTGTGATAAGTAATTACATTGACATCGTGTCTAGGCCTCGTCCCGCGCTGGCAACAAACATAACTTGTGAATTGGTCTGCGAAAGGTGCCAACAGGCGTACGAACGTCAACTACTCTGATTAAATTGTCTGGTCCGGGGAATGTGGCTGTGATTACCCCAAATTTCCATGCTAATGGAGGCAAGTTATCCTCGATCAGCAAAACCAGGTCACCAATGGAAACGTTTTCCTTTGCGAATTTCCATTTGTGACGCTGTTGCAATTGGTGAAGGTAGTCGCGCGACCATGATTTCCAAATAGCTTGGACAAACTTCTGGAGAAGTTGCCAACGGCCGAGACGAGAGATGGGAACGTGTGATAAGTCAGGATCGGGTATTGCCGTTAATGGTGCACAAATTAAAAAATGGCCAGGGGAAGTGGCACTGGATCGTTTACATCCGATGAAACGACAAATAATGGACGTGAGTTTAGACAGGCCTCTACCTGTGACAAAACCGTAGTAAACTCCTCGAATGTGAGTATGGACTTGCCGACAACGCGGCGCAAATGATACTTCAAACTTTTTATACCGCTCTACCAAAGACCACCAAAATGAGGTGACGATGGAGGAATGAATGACCACTTAATACCATGAGAAGTTGCAAATGATTGGATTGTTGAGGTGGCATCTTTTTTATGCCAGAGATTGTAAAGGTCATGCAAAACGTTGCGGGCCTTCCTAAAGTTCGTGCCATTGTCAGAATATAACTGGCTAGGTATGCCCCTACGGGCCATGAAGCGACGTAAGGCAGCTATAAACGCATTGGCCGTAAGGTCGGAAACCAATTCCAAATGAATGGCCCTGGTGGCTAAGCAAATGAAAGACACGTATGATTTGGAAAGAGTCCTAGATTTCTGCCCGCCATGACGGATCATGAAGGGACCACCATAATCCACTGCGCAGAATAAAAACGGCCGGGAAGGAGTAACCCTGGGAGATCGCAAAACACCAAGCCTTTGAACTTGATATTTGGTGTTAAATCTGAGACATTTGACGCATCTACGAATGATGGAACGAATGACTATCTTGGCGTTAATGATCCACCAGCGTTGACGAAGTGAATGATGGACAAGTTGAGCACCAGCATGGAGGAGACGAATATGTTCACTCTCGATTATAAGGCGAGTGATGTGGGCCGATGGATGCAAGACAGTAGGATGCTTATTATCATAGGGTAGTTGCGACTGCTGTAGGCGTCCGCCGACACGTATGATGCCAAACTCATCAAGAAATGGGTCCAGAGAAGACAGTTTACTCCTAATAGAGACAGAAGCCCCATTTCGAAGGCAATTAAGCTCAGTAGCGAAGTGGATCGACTGGGATTGCCCTATGAAAAAGTTAAGAGTGGAATGAATTTCGGTAGGGGTAAGAACTCCCGAGATTTTCTCTGCCCTTGAGGGTCTAGTATTTTTGATAAATCGAAAGCAATAAGTGTACACGTGGATCAGTCGGTGCAACGAGGAAAAGTCCTTAGAGAGATCAATAGGTAGGGTAGAAATTAGAGAAAGTTTGGGGGTTTGTTTCTCCTCCACCCAGCATTCAGGAAACGACACATTAGAAGGTGAGAAAGGTGAAAAAAGATTGAGTTCAGAAGATTGAGACAAACAAGCGGGACCATCAAAAACGACGCAAAGTTTTGTCGTGGAACTAGAATGTTTGAAAACGGCATGGTGAGGCAAATAGTAGGTATTTGAAACCTTGGAATTAACGGAACAATCGTCAACCAGCGCCATGTGGCCAAGATCCCTATATTCCTGAATAAAATTTGCATATTCACGCGCAAGCTCAGAATCACGCTTGAACCTGCGTTCTAAACTTAAAAATCTCGCTTCAGCGGTAGCGTAGGACTCACCCAGCTGGACATTATCAGACATGAATGGTAATGAGACGACAAACCTACCTTCATCATTACGATGAGTGGACTTAACAAAATGTTCCTCGCAAACTGAATCGTTAATAATGGGTGCATTATCAAGGACGGTTTCAGTCTCCCAAAACTTCTCAAGAGACGCTAAAATTTGATCATCGTTGTTTCTTGCCAAGAACGAAACAGCAGGACCTTAGAATGACAATGCTTGAGCGAATTGCCTGCTAGAATGTAGCCTAACTTAGTTTCTTGTATAACAGGAAAGTTAGGACCACGAACATATTTGTTAGCTTGAATCAAGTCTAAATAAAACTGCGCTCCTAACAGTATGTCTATGTCAGCTGATACGTTGAAATGTGGGTCAGCAAGGAAAATGTTATCAGGGATATTAAAATGATTTATGTCGGAAGATTGTGCTGGAAGTTTGTGGGTCAACGCAGATAAGACTGCACACGGAGCATTAAAAGTGAACCTTTGATAGCGAGAAACAATACGAATTGATACCAAATTAGTAGCGCAACATGTCGCATTATTTGGTATATCAGATTTAGTCAAGTTAAGTTGCAATTTTTTAGCAAATGATGCAGTACAAAAATTTACCTGGGACCCTGCATCTAACAAAACTCGTGCAAGTTGTCTGTTACCAGCACGGTCGATGACGAACACGGCGGCTGTAGACAAAATAACATTGTTTGCTGATTGAAGCTTAAATGAACAATAATTACTACTGCTGGCAGAACCTTGTTTTGACACATTATTTATATGCAGCAATGTATGGTGTCGTCTGGAACAGATCTTACATGATTGTTTGATCTTGCAATTAGGTGAAAAATGATCTGGTCTTAAACAATTAGTGCAGCATTTATGCTTTAATGTAAATTGCCCTCGTTCCGATATGCTTAATTCGCGAAATGTGTCACACATATAAATTGGGTGACTCGCCTTGCAGCATGGGCATGAATAATTATTTGAAGTCGAATGATAACTTTTAAATGCAGTGCTGCCAGCAGAGTTTCGTAACTTATGTTTTTCAGACTTATTATTAAATTTTAAAGTTGGTTTGTTAAGCTGCTGTCCAGCTTCTATCGGTAATGTGTTTTCTAATAATTGTCTACGGGCGTTTAAAAACTGTATAAAACTGAAAATTAGGAAGATTTTCAGGATCTATAGATTCCTTCCATAATTTAAATGTGGAATGGTCAAGTTTTGCTGACAATAACTGTACAGTAATGAGTTCAAATGAATCCACTGACAATTGCATAGCTGTCAGCGAATTGACAGAAGACGTTACTGTATTTATAAATTCTGCTAAGCTCTGTACAGAGTCCTTGGTTGTAGACTTCACTTCTAGTAAATTTTGAATGTAATATTTAGCTAATATGAATTTATTGTCATATCTAGCGGACAGCAAACTTAACGCTATTGAATAGTTTTCATTACAAATAGGCAAAGCCTTGATTAGATCTAGTGGCTCATTTTTGAGAGATGAATATAAGTAATGTAGTTTTTGCACTGAAGTTAAGTCAGATCTGGCATGTACCAAGTCTAGGAATATTGAGTAAAAGTGCTGCCATTCTAGAATGTTGCCTGTGAAGCAGGGCAAACTTATAGGTTTTAATTGAATGTTACTGCTTAATGTTTGAGATTCAGTCTGAATGTTGAAAGTGTTTATTAATTGTAAGATGTTAGCCTCGGTTGAATATAAAAGTTCTTCAACCTCGACTCTGTCCTCTTGGGCAGCGTTTATGTCTTTAGAAATTAATTCAATTTCAGACTGTACCTCAACATATTTGATTGCTAAACTCTTTAAACTTTTTAGTTTGACAGTTAAAAAATGCTTAGTGTTACTGTTTTTAAAAAAATTAAGTACTGCGGAATTGATTCGCACTATGGCAGACTTTAAGCCGCCTCTCTTTCTAACCAACACTCTTAAGCCTTCTTCCGTCATTTTACGCACCTTTTACTGATGGCGTTGATGACGTACCTTCTGTGAGATGTCCTGCAGCGTTGAGGCCGTGGAGCAGATGGCAGACACGCACGGACTGGATGGATGACTGCTCTCAACTTGGAACTGCTCAATCTGGCGTGTAGGCGTTAACACGTGGATGGTCATGTACTGGTGTTGTCTATGAAGCTCAATGACGACGACGAAAGAAATGTTGAATA
Source organism: Magicicada septendecula (assembly GCA_034769895.1). NCBI lineage: Eukaryota > Metazoa > Arthropoda > Insecta > Hemiptera > Cicadidae > Magicicada > Magicicada septendecula. The sequence continues at coordinate 87,216,697 of CM068371.1, read as the reverse complement.
ACTCCCGACACGGTCGGATCAGCGAATATACTGAATCGCCCGTGATGGCCAGAAATTGAAGTAAAAGAATGATGAGAAGCCGGTCGAGAGGGTATAAAGTTTTGAAAGAAAATTAAAATGATGAATCCAGGCGCGGAGTGACCAAAAAAATGTTAAGAGTTAATGTTTTGAATTAATATTTCATTGGAATTAATTTTGCCAGGATGAAGAAAATAATGATGAGCGAGTGGACTGTAGTTTAATACATTTATTAGGTCAAAAGTTACAATTTAAATTTGGATTCGGAAGGTTAGCTAAGCCTTACACGCATTATAAAATTTGAATGATCAAGTTCGGTTAAATGTTGCATTGTAAAGGTGAGGCGCAATTACGCAACACTAGAATCTACATAATGAAATGTTGTAGGGCCTAAGGCCTACATAATTTGTCGCGACAATGAAGAAATGACAGCCGAAGCAACAAGCGCAAATTACGTCTGCTGCCTTCGGACGCGCGTAGCACTGTGTCGACATGCTTGCCGAAGCGAGCACGGCTGGAACACGATCAGATTAGCCAACCTTTCGATTACACAATTCCCACATTACTGTCCAGTAATGAAGAACAAGAAAAAGTATTATTGTATGAAAGAATACGATGGTGTATTTTAGAAAAATTATTGCTCAAAATATTCTAAGTTAATTAAGAAAATCATTGTAACACAAAAATCCTGCTAACTATTTACATATTTATATAAAATATTACATATAAATGATTTATTCAGCGTTAATACCGATTAAATATTTGTTTTAAAAAGTATTAAGAAATTACTTGATAAATATTTATTGCATTATGTCCAAGGAATCCAAATGTTGAAAAAAATGAAATTTTTATCGTTTTAAATTTTACTAGGCCTAATCTATGAAAATAAGTTGAGCTTAAAAAAACGAAACAAAATTTTTCAATATCAAATTAAATCAGATATTCCATACAATATTTTGCAAAAAAAAAATAATAAAACTTGAGTTTTTGACCAAAATATCTTACTGATTTTCGCAAAATCCCTAATCACAATTTTTGTTCTTTCACCAAACTTAATTCAAAAAGCATGCTTTTTTTAAAAAAAATTATTAATAAGAAATTATTAATTTTTTTTCTTACACATTTTGTACGTTTGGGGGTTTTCCGAAGAAAGCGTTTCATTAACAAATTAAAGGAGGCTTTGCAAAATAAAATTTGCGCTTTTTTCTAATAAGACTCAAATAGACGCGCACTAGCGTCACAACGCATTGCGAACGTTCGACTACACTTGTCTCATGCACCTGCTACGATTTCTGAGTGCCTAAAATTAGAGGCTGGTTCTTTCTACGTAAGCAAATCGCCACGTTTTAAGCCAGTCGAGACGTTCTATATCTTTTGCACTTACATACGGAAAACGATATGCTTCACAACAGTTTACTTTTTCGTGAAGATTACAGACTATAAATTTAATTTTCTACGTTCTGTGGGTATTGTTAAAAGATAATATAAATATTTTACTGGAAAAACCATTATATTTCAAAAGACATAGCAGGTAAAAGTGAGTTTCACGAGAGCTTTATCTTGTTGTTGGGGCCACGCGGTTAACACAGCGTTAAACAAATTAACGTTATATATGTATTGCGCTACTTTAAGCTACTGGTCATTAGTTTTGTTCGTTAGTAAATGGTATAAGCTTCACACTAAAATAGGTTTTTCCATCCAACTCTGCTTGATTATATTACTTTTTTGTTATTTAAAACATGTTTTCTTCATAAATTATGTCATTATTTTTACGCGCCAAACATTTTCAAATACAACTTTGTTTATTTTCAGTTAATTTTCATGAAACGTATGTAATGTCTACTTACTTTTAGCTAAGGATTCCATTTTTTCAGAATTAAAATCGGACGATTTTTCGAGATTCTAGGACTTTTAACAGAGACGCAGTATCGAGTCACCACTGCGTGCCGAACGTGCTCCTCGCGAAAAGGTCTCTTTACAATTGTTTTTTTTTTCAGGGTTGGTGAGAGGTTTTCGACCATTCACCTGTACAGGTTGAATCTTGGACTGTTACTCTAACCATCCGTATAATTCAAACGACCTAAATAGTAACTTCATTTTTCGACTTTTGACCAGGTTTTAGGTTTTTGGCGCCACTGTGCGACACCTCAATACCGTATAAATAAGCAATGCGAGCTCATTTATGTCGATATATATTGTAATGCGATAGAATAGTAGCCCATCCCAAAACTTACAACCGCTCAATTCAGTAGGTAGAATCACCAATACTACCCAAATAAACCAAATAAAAATGAACAACACTTAGTTACAGAAAAAAGACTGTACAATATAAATAATAAAGAAAAAAATACAATGCAAATAATATAAAATAACTAATTAAAATGTATTATAGCAAGTAAAGAATATACATACAAACCTTTATGTAAATGAGTGAATGTGAAAGAGTGGGGAATAAAATTAACAATCCCTATTATTATTTAAATATGTGATAAATACAATAAGTGTCAGTGGAGTGGTGAAAAAATAAGTGCGGGTTAATTACTTTCAAAAAAAAGGAAAACCCGTAAATAACACCAATAGTGAATGGTGGTGAAGGGTTTCATCTCAGATTGAGATGTTAGTGAAGGCTTTGGTGTAAGGAGTTGTATTTGTGTTCTACACCAAAGCCTATAGTTATTAACATTTATAAACTACATTATAAGTTTGTGTGAGCCTACTGGCAAAATAAGAAAATGTGTTTTAGAAACCAGGACCTATGAACAATATATATATGAACCAGGACCTATTCATTAGCCAGTAATGCTTGATAAGATTGGTAGGATGAGAGAATGGTACACCAAATAGTTTATAATTATTTGTCAATCAATAAATGTAGAATTTGGCCATGAAGGCAATACCTCGAAGGTAACATTTTAAAAGATTTTGTTCTAATTAGGCTATATTATTTGTTAATTTATGATTGTAAACTTGTTCATGTAAACACTACCTTAAGTAATAAGTCAAAAGATTTTATTTTTTAACTATTGTGAAAACTTGTTAAGGGTCAAGACTCATGTAATAAAATGTAACTCAGGAAAAAGGGTTCAAAACCAAAAACTTAGGTAATAATAAATGTAATTTAAAATATGTTAATGAAATGCTATTGATGGCCTAGGCCACAAGTTCCATACAAAGGAAATAATGTCAGAAATGAGTAGATTAGTAAACCAATGTGATAACACAGGAAAGGGACAAAATTTATATGATGAAGCTAATTGTTTTAACAGTAATATTACATATTAGATTAATTTAAGGAATTGTAAAGTGATATAACAAATGTATAAAAGGTATAGGCCCAACATTAGAATTTTTGTAAGGTGAAAAACCACCCTTTATAATTAACCAATAAGGTAGCAAAATGTTCACAATGACATACCTAAAGAAAAGAATGATGTAATTTAAATTTAAGAAAACTTAAAGTTGAAAAAGGAGTATTTTTCTTATAGGCAGATGAACATTGAAATCTTGTAAACTGACCATGTGACCTTATGAACTCTCTGTTTTGACCAATCACAGGCCAGTATTGTGAGGGCACGGAACCGTTGAATAGTAAGGCAGGAATATAGAAATATAGTATTGTATTGTTAACTATCGCAGTGAACAGATGAGCTCCTATGAAGAAGTTTTAATTAAATAAAAGTAATGTTTTTTGGACCGTTGGCGATGGAAAATTATAACTAATAGAAGCTACAAATACTGTGGAAGATTGGAAGACGAAAATATTTAAATCAAAACAACAAATAAATGCAGAACCTTTGAAAATCCTGATTACCTACCAGAACACACTTTCCTAACGCCTGTAAGTGACGCCGACTCTATCAACCACGTTACAGGTACGATTACACAACACTACCGTAGACACTATCTACACTTACAGAATAACACCAGGGATCATTTATTGAAGAAAAATCTTAAAAACTAAAACAGTGAACACTGAAACATTTAATTTAAAATAACTTGTGACAGCACGTGGCCAAATGTTGTCGGCAGCCATTTTGCCGGTCGTCTGGTTGCCTTAGCAACCAATAATAACGGAATATAGTATTAAGATTTTAAAATTTAACTTACCTTTGTAATGTATTGTATTTTTGTATGTATTTGCTGAATTCAATGACAGTCTAAAAGAACCCTTAAACAATGAGAATTAATATATGATTATAAACAATTTGTTATTTGGAACTTGTTAGTGTAAAAGTCGAATTGAGCGCTAGAGTCGACCCGACCCATATTTGTTTTCGACACAAGTCGACTGTTCGTTTCTCTGAACAACTTTAATGAAAATAAATATTGTTATTTGGAATCAAAGGAGTTGTCATTGTAGATAATTTGAAGGTTTACAGGACAATTACAGGTAATTCAACAGGAGAGTGAGCAGCGAACGGACCGAAGCATTTGGAAAAAGAACGGGGCGCTCGAGGACAAAATCGATTGCGGCAGCCGATCCGTATTTGACATAAGTGGAGGCAATTTACACTAAATAAAACTCTTCAAAACTCAAGACACATAAATTAATAAGAACAACAATACACTGTTATATTACAGGTGACGTCAACAACGTGGTGCTGGACAAAATAAACCCGCAACTGTATTACACTTGCACAACAAAAACTGTTAGATTACAGATGGCTCCCATCGCGGGGCTTAAGAGAGAGTAACTCACGACATCATAAGCCCCATAACAAAATAAAATTCACCCGTAAAATACACTGTTATATTACAGATAGCGTCCAACCAGTGAGGCTGAAGTTAGGGAAGATTACCGATCCTAACGTAATTATTAACGATACGGGAATCCTAATTTCAGCTGGCGACTGTCAGAAAAACGGAGATGCATACAAGAGGAGTATCGAAAAGGTTGGCAAAGGACCAAGAATCGGAAGAAGATAAACGGGAAGAAGAGACTGAAACAGTACCGGACACCGAAATGGAACAACAGGCGGGTGACAAGGAGGAAGCCAGAGTAGGACCGGATTGGAATAAATTTATGGAATTAATGAGAAGTATTAAAGAAGATAATAAACAAACCAATGAGAATTTTAAACGAATGGAGGAACAAACTAAACAAACAAATGAAAAATTTGATAGTATGAAGGAGGAAAATAAACGGACAAACGAGAATTTATTTAGACAAATGAATGAAAAATTTGACCGAAATGAAGAAAGTTTAAGACAAATAAACGAGAAAATAGATAGTACAAATGAGAGTACTAAGGAAGACTTTCGGAAAATAAACGAGAAAATTGATAGCTCTAACAAAGAGTTGAGAGAAATTATCGATGGACAAAAGGGAGATTTAAAACAAATTGATGAGAAAATTGAATATATCAATGAGACTCTTGGCAAAAGGGTAGAGGCATATAATGAAGAAAGAAAGCAACAAACAGCCGAAATAGTCAAAAAGGTGGAACAAAACAAAGAAACAATTGTGCAGGTCAGAGCAGAGTTAGACGCCAGAATAGACCAAGCAGACAATATCAACCAAGTTAGGATAGCAGAGGTACAGCAAGGAACACAAGAAAGATTGGAAGAACTACAAACTAACACCTCAGAAAAAATCGAACGAGTTAATGAGGAAATCAACAGAGTGAAAAACCAAATGAATGATAATACAGGAAGAATTGATAACATCCAGGAAGTGCAGTTAAAGAACTTGAGAGAAGATCTCGACAGAATGGCCTATAGACCAGCCTGCAGTGTTCAACATAATATGCTGGACAACAGAGAAAATATAAACTTTAAGAATTATCGCAGGAACCCAGTGGAATTCCTAGAGCGTGTGGATGAATGTTTACAGAGAACTAAAGAGAACCGCTGGACAATGATAAAGAATCTACTGGATGACAGCTTCAAAGAAATAACCGACAACTGGTGGTCGGCTGTCAGAAATGAGATAACGACGTATGAGGGGTTTAAACAAACCTTCAGGATAAAATACTGGTCAGAGTCGGTACAAAATATAATCAGAGATAATCTCTGCCATGGAAGGTACAACGCCACCCATTACCAGTCACCAACAGCCTACTTTCTCGGGAAGGTGTGTGTAGCACGCAACCTGGAACCGAAAATTCCCGAAGAATGCTTAATTGGCAAAATGGCACACCACTTTGATGAAGGGATTGTACAAGCCACCCTATGCAGCCAGATCAAGACAATAGCTGACATGGAAAGACTGCTTGGGAGCTATGAACACCAAGACTATTATAGGAAATCAAGGAGGCAGTATGACCAATCACAGATGGACAGGGGAGATAACGGTAGAGACCAACAACCAAGGTCAAACCAACCCCAAAATGGGAATAATGACAGTAACCATAATAATAGAAATGGTGACAGTAACTATAATAATAACAATTATAAAAATAACCGAGGTAATTATAACAGCCGCAACCAAAATAACGGCCGCAGCCAAAATAATAATAACAATAGTGGCGGAAACCGAGAATGGAGACGCAATATAAACTATGACCGGAGGTATCCGAATAATGACAATAGGAGAGATGAAGAGGAAGGAAACCAACCCAGGAGGGGAAGCTCTCGAGATCGTTCTCCAAGAAACCTTGGGGAAACCACAACAAATACTCAACAAGTAGACCGGGCGGAAAACTAGACACAGCAGTGAGAACTATGACCGGCCCATCACTGCGGGAATTGGACGGGCGAATAAACAAAGATATTACAAGAAATGAAGTCCAGATGATCAATGAAAACTATTATTTAAGGGACATAAGAAATGACCTTATGGAAGAAGGACGATACTCAGAGAAGAAAGATAACAATCAAATAATTTTTATCAATGCTAAATTGCAAGGGGTAGCAACTGAAATTATAATTGATACAGGAGCGAATGTATCACTCATTGACAAAGTGGAGTTTAATAGAATTAAAGCAATAAGTAAAGAACCAATACCAACCCTACCAATTAATAACATGGTGATAGTAGGTGCTACTGGCAAAATGAACAAGTCAGTAAGACAACAGGTACAAATAGATGTATCGAGCAACGGAAAGGTGATCCAAGTGGTGTTCCTGGTGGCCCAAGGGTTACCGTTTAAGGTTATGATCGGGTGCGATGCTTTAAGGCGCCACTCAGCAATTATTGACATTGGCAGTGAGAAAATAACACTGACCAACGAACAGGGTGAATGGTCGAGTGAAATTTTAGGCCAGAATAGTGCCACACACAATAGACATTCATTCACCTTGATCCAAGATGAGAGAGAGGAGTTTAGGACACCACCTCAAAAATCAACCTACCCCGAAAATAAAGAATGGAATAAGAAATTAAACGAAATATAGTCATTTCAAGTCATCAGAGGAGAAAAAATTACAATAGAACAAAAGGAAAGGTTGGTGAATGTGTACCAGAAATACAGAAACACTTTCTCAGATCTACCTGGGAAAGCGAAGAACTTTGTTTGTGAATTAGAATTCCACAACCCAATAAAATTTAATAAAAAATCCTACCCCATTGCACAATCACATAAACAAGCAGTCAGAAAAGAGATACACAGAATGTTGGAACAAGACATTATTGAAACCAGTTCGTCGCCCTACACCAGTCCAATTGTCGCTGTGCAGAAGAAGGATGGGGCGGTCAGGTTGTGTCTAGATGCCAGGGAGATAAACAGAAACATTGTGAACGATAGAACATCACCGGGCGAAATAGATGAAATTATGCTGAAATTTGAAGGCTGCAAGTTCATGAGCATCCTCGACACCGTATGCGGATATTGGCAAGTTGAGCTACACCCCAACAGCCGGAGGTATGTTGCGTTTATTTTTGATGGTCGCAACTATCAGTTTAAAAGATTACCATTTGGTCAGGTAAATTCTGTTGCTGTTTTTGTCAAGGTCATGGACCAGATATTAGGAAGAGAGGTACTGGAGTTCGCCACGGTGTATGTAGATGATTTATTGATTACATCCACCACATGGGAGGAGCATTGTGAACGTGTAGAGATGGTTCTACAAAGACTAGCCACCAACAATATTACACTGAAAATTGAAAAATCAAAATTATTGACTAACCAGTTACAATTTTTAGGATTTGTACTCTCAGAAACAGGCATAACCACAGCTCCAGAGAAGATGGAGGCCATTCACAAGTTCCCCAAACCTAAGAACATCAGGCAGTTACAGTCCTTCCTAGGGGTCTGTAACTATTACAGAAAATTTCAAAAGAATTACTCTGAGTTGACATCACGTTTCAAACATCTGCTATCATCCAAGTACAAATGGAAATGGAGTAGTGAAGATGACATAACTTTCAATCTAATCAAGAAAAAATTCTTAGAAGAGGTCATGCTACATCATCCCAATTTTGAAAAGAGGTTCTACATTAATTGCGATGCAAGTGATACAAGTTTAGGTGCAGAACTCTATCAACAAGATAGTGAAGGAGATCACCGAGTTGTAAGTTTTGCCAGTCGAACACTAACCCACTGCGAACGTAACTATAATGTTACAGAGAAAGAACTTCTAAGCGTAGTTTTAGCTTGCAACAAATTTCGCACTTACATCTTGGGATACCCGATCACAGTGAGATCTGATCACAAATCAATTTCATTTCTACAAAGATGTAAATTGAGCCATGGGAGGCTAGCTCGGTGGGTCCTGGCTCTACAGGAGTATAACATCACCTGGGAGTATGTACCGGGGAAGAAGAATGTGGTTGCGGACGCTTTGTCAAGAATAAATTTAGAAAGAGGGACTTCCGAACCTGACAGAGAGGATATTGGCAAAGTATATTATTCATTAGCAGGCAAAGAAGAATTAGCAAACATTGTAAGCAATATCAGAGAACAAGCATTAGACCAAAAACTGGCCAGAATTATAGAACGCGTTGAAAATAAAGACCCTATAGTAACAGCATACATCAACTCCATGATGGGCTAGTTTTCACAAAACCCAGTATTAAAGTTAATCAATGGAAGTTAAGTGTACCAAGATCATTAGAGCAATCTATAGTGAACAATTATCACCAGATATATGGGCACATGGGGCCAACCAAAGTAGTCAAGGCGTTGGAAGAACACTGGTACATGAAGGGAATGAACAAAAAGGTGAGGATGATAGTGAAGAAATGTGCGATATGCCAAAAGGTGAAGGTAAACAATGCCAAGAAGGAAGGAGAGTTCATGACCATTACGTCGAACAGGAGATTAGAGAAGGTGTTCCTCAACATTTGCGGACCTTTTCCAAAAAGCGGTGGAAGACACCGATACAAATATATTGTAATAATATGGGATCATTTCTCCAAGTATACTAAGCTGTACCCAATCAGCAAGGCCTCAACTAAAGTCATTGTCAAAATAGTACTGGAAAAGTACACCAGTGATGTCGGTACCCCTGAATCAGTGATAACGGACCATGGAACCCAGTTTAAGGGCAAACAATGGAAAGAAGCATTATTATCTAGAAAGATAAGAACTTACAAAACCTCCATATATCACCCTTCAAGCAACCCTGCAGAAAGAGTATTGCGAGAAGTGGGCCGCATTCTCAGGACCTACTGCCACAGCAATCACAAAAGTTGGAGCGAGCACGTGAGCAATACCGAACTATTTTTAAACATAGCATACCATGAGACGCTGGGACTAAGCCCATATCAGATGATGTTTTCAAGACCACCACCGCGTGAGCTCACTCAATTAATTACGTTCCCCGCCATGCCCGAAGAAGAATTGGATATTGCAAGAGTATACCATCGAATTGGAAACAAGATAGCGCTGAGGAGAAATAAGCGAACAAATAGTGGGATACCGGAACTCAAATTTGTAGTCGGAGAAAGAGTACTTATACGAAATAGACAGCAGCCCAGTGGTACGGAAGGGGTAATGAAAAAACTTCTGCTGCTATACCATGGACCATTTGTGGTAATCAATGACAACAGTAACAATACCTATGTTTTGACCAATCCAAGTAATAACAAAGTGAAGGGCACATACAATGTGTCCGAAATGAAAAAGTATTTTGAATGATGTAAGAAACAGGAGATTAACAGTTAATTTTCCATAGACCTGCAGCTAAGAAAAATAAACATGTTTTAGTGGGGGAGCATATGTAATGCGACAGAATAGTAGCCCATCCCAAAACTTACAACCGCTCAATTCAGTAGGTAGAATCACCAATACTACCCAAATAAACCAAATAAAAATGAACAACACTTAGTTACAGAAAAAAGACTGTACAATATAAATAATAAGAAAAAAATACAATGCAAATAATATAAAATAACTAATTAAAATGTATTATAGCAAGTAAATAATATACATACAAACCTTTATGTAAATGAGTGAATGTGAAAGAGTGGGGAATAAAATTAACAATCCCTATTATTATTTAAATATGTGATAAATACAATAAGTGTCAGTGGAGTGGTGAAAAAATAAGTGCGGGTTAATTACTTTCAAAAAAAAGGAAAACCCGTAAATAACACCAATAGTGAATGGTGGTGAAGGGTTTCATCTCAGATTGAGATGTTAGTGAAGGCTTTGGTGTAAGTAGTTGTATTTGTGTTCTACACCAAAGCCTATAGTTATTAACATTTATAAACTACATTATAAGTTTGTGTGAGCCTACTGGCAAAATAAGAAAATGTGTTTTAGAAACCAGGACCTATGAACAATATATATATGAACCAGGACCTATTCATTAGCCAGTAATACTTGATAAGATTGGTAGGATGAGAGAATGGTACACCAAATAGTTTATAATTATTTGTCAATCAATAAATGTAGAATTTGGCCATGAAGGCAATACCTCGAAGGTAACATTTTAAAAGATTTTGTTCTAATTAGGCTATATTATTTGTTAATTTATGATTGTAAACTTGTTCATGTAAACACTACCTTAAGTAATAAGTCAAAAGATTTTATTTTTTAACTATTGTGAAAACTTGTTAAGGGTCAAGACTCATGTAATAAAATGTAACTCAGGAAAAAGGGTTCAAAACCAAAAACTTAGGTAATAATAAATGTAATTTAAAATATGTTAATGAAATGCTATTGATGGCCTAGGCCACAAGTTCCATACAAAGGAAATAATGTCAGAAATGAGTAGATTAGTAAACCAATGTGATAACACAGGAAAGGGACAAAATTTATATGATGAAGCTAATTGTTTTAACAGTAATATTACATATTAGATTAATTTAAGGAATTGTAAAGTGATATAACAAATGTATAAAAGGTATAGCCCAACATTAGAATTTTTGTAAGGTGAAAAACCACCCTTTATAATTAACCAATGAGGTAGCAAAATGTTCACAATGACATAAAGAAAAGAATGATGTAATTTAAATTTAAGAAAACTTAAAGCTGAAAAAGGAGTATTTTTTTTATAAGCAGATGAACATTGAAATCTTGTAAACTGACCATGTGACCTTATGAACTCTCTGTTTTGACCAATCACAGGCCAGTATTGTGAGCGCACGGAACCGTTGAATAGTAAGGCAGGAATATAGAAATATAGTATTGTATTGTTAACTATCGCAGTGAACAGATGAGCTCCTATGAAGAAGTTTTAATTAAATAAAAGTAATGTTTTTTGGACCGTTGGCGATGGAAAATTATAACTAATAGAAGCTACAAATACTGTGGAAGATTGGAAGACGAAAATATTTAAATCAAAACAACAAATAAATGCAGAACCTTTGAAAATCCTGATTACCTACCAGAACACACTTTCCTAACGCCTGTAAGTGACGCCGACTCTATCAACCACGTTACAGGTACGATTACACAACACTACCGTAGACACTATCTACACTTACAGAATAACACCAGGGATCATTTATTGAAGAAAAATCTTAAAAACTAAAACAGTGAACACTGAAACATTTAATTTAAAATAACTTGTGACAGCACGTGGCCAAATGTTGTCGGCAGCCATTTTGCCGGTCGTCTGGTTGCCTTAGCAACCAATAATAACGGAATATAGTATTAAGATTTTAAAATTTAACTTACCTTTGTAATGTATTGTATTTTTGTATGTATTTGCTGAATTCAATGACAGTCTAAAAGAACCCTTAAACAATGAGAATTAATATATGATTATAAACAATTTGTTATTTGGAACTTGTTAGTGTAAAAGTCGAATTGAGCGCTAGAGTCGACCCGACCCATATTTGTTTTCGACACAAGTCGACTGTTCGTTTCTCTGAACAACTTTAATGAAAATAAATATTGTTATTTGGAATCAAAGGAGTTGTCATTGTAGATAATTTGAAGGTTTACAGGACAATTACAGGTAATTCAACAGGAGAGTGAGCAGCGAACGGACCGAAGCATTTGGAAAAAGAACGGGGCGCTCGAGGACAAAATCGATTGCGGCAGCCGATCCGTATTTGACATAAGTGGAGGCAATTTAAACTAAATAAAACTCTTCAAAACTCAAGGCACATAAATTAATAAGAACAACAATACACTGTTATATTACAATATTTACATATGTTCATTATTCCTTTGTAAGTAACTCGTTGAATTTTCTGCACGTCTTCTATGTAATATCTTAAAACAAAAAAATGCATTGCAAGTAGGTTTTATTTTCACGTGACGCACGTTTTACAGAAATTATTCTGTATCTTCAGAGGTTTGTTTGAATTATCTGCAAAACAATACTTAATTGTTTTTTACATCTAACAAATCGGTTACAGGAATGAGTTACATGACCTGGTTTGGTGTTTTCGTCCATTATTCCTTTGTAAGTAACTCTTTGAGTTTCTTGCACGTCTCCTATGTAATATCTTAAAAAAAAATACACTGCAAGTAGTATAGTTCATGTTATCCGGGCTGTTTGGCCGTGGTCCATGGTTTATTACTATACCAAACGTTTCGGCAGCTCCTCCTGCTCGCCCTGGTGCGCAAGCAGGCCGTGTTTGCAGGTCCGCTCCCTAACCGCAGAGAGGCCTTCCCTCCTCTCTCCGGAGCATCATCTCAGGCCCCGGCAGCAGTTCGATGGGACTCATATCTTGAGTCTCTTGAAGTCGACCACGCCTCCGTCTGGAGAGCGGCGAGTAGACTGGCCCGCGAGAAGAGAACTCGCAACCCGCTTGAAACTCCGAACGGGGTTATATCTTCGTCAGAAAGAAGGGCTGAGGTCATCGCCGACTGCATGGAGGTGCAATTTACTGTTCACCAAGGCGTCTCGGATCCTGTCCACTCGGCAGAAGTCCGTAACTTCCTATCTGGACATTTTTCCCGCCCTCCCGATGTCCCAGCCCTCCCGTTCGACAGGGATGAACTAGTTTCATCTATCTGCCGACTAAATCACCGACGCGCCCCCGGTCCTGACCGGATCGGGGCCGCTGCTCTACAAAATCTACCGGCCTCAGGCGTTGATCTCGTTCTTGAGCTGTTTAACTCCTGTCTCCGGCTACAGTACTTTCCCCGCCTGTGGAAAACAGCCAATATCGTAATGATTCCGAAGCCTCGCAAGCCGCGCATGTTTCCTGAAAGCTATCGTCCAATCTCTCTCTTGCTAGTCATCTCGATGGTGTTCGAGCGTCTCCTGCTGGCTCGCATCTCGCCGCTGCTAGATGGTTTCATCCGCAGCGAACAGTTCGGGTTTCGCTGAGAGCACTCGACCACGCTTCAATTGGTCCGCGTTGTTACGCACTTGTCAGACTGTGCCGTGTTTTGCTAAAAACCCGGCGTGCAATAAACGGAATAAAAAAAAAGATATATATATATATATATATATATATATATATAAAAGGGTCTAACTCCCGACATTGTTATTTGGTAAGTGCGCGCATGCGGGCGATATTGTAGCCGTGATTTGAACGCGCCTGCTTAATGCTGCTCTCTGGTGGAGGGGAGCGGAGTCGCTGTTTCCGACTTGCAATTTGTAGCTACGTTTCAGTTTCGACGGGACAGCTGATTCGTTTGGATCAGACGTTTCTTGTTACATGATTGTACAAAACTATCTACTATGATTGAGTAGATTTTACTGTGATCCTCGGGTTTTCGCACCGCCGGGAGATGCAATCCATTCCAGCAGTTGACAGTACAACGGCCACAAGCAACAATCACAGACTCGATGCGGGTCCGGCTGGAGGAGCGTCTCACGTCATGCCGAAAATGCCCCTCATAAGACATATCTGGACTATAAGGTGAAATTTAATCTTTTATACACATTTGGCCTCTGTAGCAAACCTCCTGTGTGGGACATTTTGCCGTTAACGAGCTCTACGTTATGGTGCCGCGGCTAACTAGACATAATTGGGTGGGGTGATGAACTCTACTGGAATAATTTCTTGATGTAATTACGTCCCAATCTTATGTAGGCCTTGCCGAGGGGACGTGCCCGGCGTTCAAGTAAATTTTTTAATAATTTTGGGGTAGCAAAATTTGAGGTTGCAAAAGTTGTGACCATTCTGAATTCTTTCTTATATCGGTGTCTAGTTCTCTTTATTCTACACTAAATAACGTTCCTTAATGAGGGGCGGGTGATCTTAAGGGATTTTGATTTCTTTAATTGATTCATGTGCCTGCGGCAGGGGCAGTTTTATGCAGGTTCTGGGCGTGTTGTTAATTGCTCGATCAGGCCGGGCGCGTCTACTCGGTCAGGTCAATTCCGGTTGTAAAGCCATATACCAGTATGTATTCATATGTATATCCAGATAATTGCTCCTTTAAGTAAAAGTATTTTGTAATTTAATGAAAGTATGAAACATGTAACACGATTTAGAAACTTTATCACTCCCATTATTATTTCAGAATGTGTTAAGCTATAATAATGTGTAGTATTTCTATACCTTATAAGAGAATTTTTACTACTTCATACCAGATTTATAATGTTGTAAGTTTAGCTTCAGTTTATTTTTTTTTTATACTTAATTGCTGGTGGTCATGTCCACTTGGGAGTTTGTAAATGCCTGAATTTTTATCTCTATAAAAACTTACTATTTATAAAAATAAAATACAGCTATGTTAACTACGTGAAGGCATGCTTCTAAAAGGGGAATTTTTGAATTTCGGTTTGTAATTACTGATATGCGGGGCGACCTTGCCCACGTAAATTTTTTAATTTCCTAACTCCACCTTTTATTGAGGTTGCTTTACTTTCGGTTACTAATATTTTTCTTTCCGTTATTTCCTTTTACTCGCTCTTGTGAGTTAATGGGTTTTGTTTTTTTTTACTTGGAGGCTATATAAGGAGGTGTTTGCCATTTAAACGATTAATTGAGTGTTGGTACAGGATGACGGGTCCTGTGGTCTCCCATTCAGGTATGGGTGCAATGGGAAGGTACAGGCTGCCTGTCGAAATTAACCAGCTGTATTCCGTTATGCTGTGCTATAACTGTGATATGTGTTTTGTGTATATGTATTTTTTATGTGTGATTAGATGTCGTAATGTTGAGTAGTTTTAAGGATAATCTATATAATTACATATTTCATTCGCCCTATGTATAAGATTAAGCGTTATGGAAATAATATGATTGTATATAATTACAAGGTGAGGAGTATTCATGAAACTATGCATTTATCAACATTTAAGATAAAATGAAGCTTTCAGAATGGTGAGATGGATACTCACTTATGATGTTAATTTTTTTAATTGCGAATTTGGGAAAATGTATTACACTTTGAAGTTTATATTTTATATTGTGAATTAGATTATGAAGATCCAAACCTTATACCTTGCATTAGTATTGAACCAGAAATTAAAGTTGTAATTTCAGCTTAAAATTGTATTATGGAAATTAAACAAAAATTACATTTTGTATCAAGATTGAATGTCAAGACTTGAAATTTCTAATAAAATTGGTTATTATTGTTTAACCACCGAGTTTAATTGCAAGTCTCGTCCCACTGGACCCAGTGCATTTTTGGCTTCTCTAGGCACTAGGCCTAGTTTTAAAAAACTAGTGGCCCCTCTTTCAAAAAAAAAAATGGAAGTTTTTTATAAAGTCTAAAAAATTGAAAGGGGGTTACAAGACCCCACCAACAGGCGAGCGGCTACGGCCGCCGTACTGTTGGACGTGAGCAAGGCCTTCGATAAAGTCTGGCACGAAGGTCTTCTCTTCAAACTTGCCAATTCCCCTCTACTATCGGCCATAGTGTTTTTCCTCCGGTCGTATCTCAGCGACCGAACCTTCAGGGTGAGCGTCGACGGGTCCTGTTCTACAGTTCGACCCGTCGCCGCCGGCGTACCACAGGGATCTGTCCTCGGCCCCGTTCTGTACCTTGTGTACACGAACGACCTGCCTGTATTGCCCAGAGTCACGTTGTCTTTGTTCGCTGACGACGCTATGTATCACTGCAGCTCCCTGTCACCGCGATTTGCGAGTACAATGCTGCAGCGTTAGTTGAACCAGCTTCTGGACTGGCTACGGAAATGGCGGGTGACGATCAACACGGAGAAATCCGAGGCGATCTGTTTCACCCGTAAGTCCATCTCCCGATCCCAGCCCCTCTCCCTTGAAGGGAGCCCCATCGCCTACAAAGAATCGGTGAAGTATTTTGGCGTTCGGCTAGATCGTCGCCTTTGCTTCAACGCCCACGTGACGGAAACCCTTGCCAAGGGTCGCGGCGTCCGAGCCAAATTATCTCCTTTCCTCTCGTGTCCAGCCGCCTGGCCATGCGCACGAAGTTTACCATATATCTGCTTTGTCTCAGGTCTGTACTGACCTATGCGGCTCCCGCTTGGTGGTCTCTTTTATCCACCACCAACAGATGTAGGCTGGAAGCTTTCCAGTCCCGAACCCTCCGATCCTTGACAGGGTCTCCTTGGTTTGTAAGGAACGACGTGGTTCGAAGGGGTCTCCGTGTTCCTACCTTGACTGCCTTTGTCCGGTCGCTGGCTCTAACTCTATTTGCTAAAGCCTCGACCTCCACCTTCCCATAACTACGAACCATCACTGCATCAGAACCACCACCGCCCAATCGGGTCAAGCGCCATCGGGCGCTTCTTGATGACCCGCAATAACCCCATCCTCTTTAAATTAATCTAAAAATGTAATCATCAGTCCTTGACCAGAGTTTTTCACTTAAACTGTCCTTCTCTCCTTCCTGACCACCTCCTAGCACGCTGAGTCGACTGCTTGTCGCTGTCATCAATCATTGGCACGGAGGCTCTCCGCCTCGCGGGGAGCTACCGACGCCCTCAGGGCGTCTGCTGACAGGACTTGAAACGAGCAACATCTGTTGCTCGAATCGGTACCATCGGCAGTGCACAAATCAAAATAAAGTTATACTCCCCCGCCTTCACAGTTAACTGGTTGGCGGTTTCCTTTTCCAGTTTTAGGTTACCAGTCGAAAATGTACCAGCACTATGTTCACTTCTGGCAGCCATTGGACACCCTGCAGATGCTGCAAATAAGCCACGGGTGCAAAGACATAATGCATCCATAATGCAATCCAATGCCCCAAACCTCGACTCACCTGGAAGTTACCGCTGTGGAGATGTTGAACACTCTAGGCGGTGTACTCTTGGTAGCGGAGTATAAACCGCCGCAAAAAGAGCTCTTTCACCCCGATCTTGCTGTCGCGTTCGATGCACACAGGAGGGACATCATGGCCGGCAACCTGAATTGTAAGCATCGCGATTGGAACAGTCGTTTGACTGCCCCAAACGGTAAGCGCTTATGCAGGTTTGCTGATTCACGCAGGGTAACAGTGATTGGGCCCGCCCAACCTACGTTCTACCTCTCGCAACTCCGCGCGGCTCCCGATGTCTTGGACATAGCGGTGATCCAAGGAATTGACTGCCCGGTCCATGTGTCCGCGCTAACGGAACTATCGTCCGATCATCTCCCCATCTTGTTACACGTCGCTACCCAGCACGTCGTACACAGAGATGTCAGGAAGGTGGTAGAATGGGACCGCTATGGCCCGGCGTTAAGTCGCCGATTGCCAGAGGCGGGACCACTCGAAACCGTCCGCCAAGTCGACGAGGCAGTTGCCGCTTTTGACGAGACTGTCGTATCTGCGATCGACGCGTCTTCCAGGGTGAAGCCTGGCGTCACGCCCCACTGGCAGCGGATCCCAGAGGAGACGAGTACTCTCGCTTGCGAGAGAAATCGCCTCCTGAGACGCTGGCAGCGGACCCGTGATCCAGGCGACAAGGCAGCGTACAACGGGGTGACCAGCATTTTACGTCGTGAAATACAGGCCTACCGGAGACGCTATTGGGAACTCGTCGTGGCCCAAGCAGGGGATGGATCGAACGAAAGTAGCCCTTACCGGATACCTTCGGCGTTGGTAGCCGACCTCGTATCCCAGCCATTGCTGGACCTTTCGGCCAAATCCTGGCTCGCCTGGAGGCGAAGGCCGAGTACTTGGGCGCGCGTTTAGAGCGACAGTTCGCTCCTAACCCGCCCATGGACTGGGACTTCGATGAAGAAGTCGAGAACGAAGTGGAAGACTTTCTGTCTCTTCCGATCACTGCGGAGCCCGAACCCATTACTAGGGAAGAGGTCACAGATCGGCTCGTTGAACTCGTACCGAGAAAATCTCCAGGCCCGGACGGCGTCTCGAACGCCGCTCTAACTCAACTCCCGGAGCAAGGAGTAATTTTCTTGGTTGCGCTGTTCAACGCGTGTCTAAGACTGGCCTTTTTTTCCCAGAAATGGCGTAAGGCGACGGTCATAGTGATCCCGAAGCAGGGAAAGGATGCTTCCCGTCCCGGCAACCTCCGGCCCATTAGTCTACTGTCAGCCACGTCAAATGTTCTCGATCGGACGGACAGTCCTAGACCATCTACGAAACTTCGATGTACTGATCCCCGAACAGTTCGGTTTCCGTGTGGGGCATTCCACCACTCATCAGCTGATGAGACTGATGGAATACATCACGGGCGCCGGCTGTCGGAAAGAGCAGACTGTCGCCTGTTTCCTAGATGTGGAGAAGGCCTTTGATAGTGTCTGGCACGACGGGCTCTTGTTCAAGCTCCGGGAAATCCAGCTCCCAGATTGCTACCTTCGCTTGATTGCTACTTTTCTGACGGAGAGGACTTTCTGCGTGAGAATAGATGACCATGTCTCTTCCGAGAGACGCATTACAGCCGGGGTACCTCAAGGTAGCGTGCTAGGGCCTCTTCTCTTCTCCGTGTACGTCAACGACGCACCCAGAGAGCCTGGAGTCCAGATGGCCCTGTTTTCCGACGACACGGCGGTCTATGCCGCCGATCGGAACGCTGACAGGGCTATCCCACGACTCCAGCGCGCACTCGATGCGTATTCGACGTGGACGGAAAGCTGGAAAGTTGCCGTCAACGAAACCAAGAGCTCCGCGGTGCTGTTCTCAAAGCGCCGGAAAGAACCACGAGGACGAGTGAGACTCGGTAGAACGTACTTCCCCTGGTCGATAGAGGTTAAATACCTCGGTGTCCACCTTGATCGTCGGCTCACCTGGCGTGCCCACGCTGAGACGATGCGAAAGAGAGCGTCCGCTCGTCTCGCGCAACTGTTTCCGATACTTGTCAACAAGGCTATGACCCGCAAGCTGGGTAAGCTGATCGTCAACGCGTATCTGTTGCCGATCATTACCTACGCTATTCCCGTCTGAGGTTACCTCGCATCCGTTCATAAAAGAAAGTTGCAAAGCGTTCTCGATAGGGGTCTTCGGCTAGCGGCCTAAGCTCCCTATCGGTTTTCTTCTCGACTTTTGAGGAGAGGACTCGGTGTCCGCTCCTTGGAAGACACCGCAAGGCGACTTGCACGTAAATTTTACGTCCGAGCTGCGAGGACCCAGACAACCCCTCTCATAGCTGGCCTTGGCAATTACCGAACACGTCCAGGCGATTCTTGGAAACTGCCTCGACAAATACCGTACTAGTCGACCTAGTACGAGCATGTCGTTGTAGCGGCCACTAAATAATTAATTAATATTCCGTCCGGATTAGATGGTTGGATGATACGCTGGAAGATCTCATGAGAATGGATGTGAGGGGTTACACTGAGATGGTAATGGATAGATTACACTGGAATAGATTGGTGTTGGAAGCCAGGGCTCACGTTGGGCTGTAGTGCTAAAGAAGAAGATTAGTCAGCCAGACCATTATCTAGGTGACACGACCAGTCTCGCCGATGCAGCCGCCGGCAGAGCATTCGCACGTTCGTCCCCTATTGCCGTCTGTGAGCTAAACCACGAGGCTTCCAAGTACGCGGAGTCTGCCCTTCGCCGGCCGCCGAGTCTACCGTCAAATAGTGACTCGGCGCCACCTTACATCCGACGATGATTGACCGCGACGACCGGCGTCCACACCGAGTCATTCTGGGCAGGGTTCTGTATGGCCCCTGAAACGCCAGACAGTTTCTTTTCCGCCAACCCAACAGTTTGAAGCACAGTCCCGGACGTACCCAGCAGACGACGAGGAGTTTCATCAACTACCGTCACGCACCTTACAGCTGGTAGGCAGTGACAGGCTCCATGTCGGTCATTTCGTCGGTCATTACTCGAACATAAATAAACAAAATTTGCGTGTATACAATGTAAAATTTTATTGGGTGTTACTGTGCATGCGCCGTGTTCCTATGACAACCACTTCATTTTAAGTTTGTCAGGTGAACTTAGTGGAGTGCACGAAGACAAGTTTCAACATTTGTTTAAAGACTTGTTACTCAAATGGTTAATTGTACAAATACCCTTGCTTCCGATGACTGCAACGCGCCCCCGTGTTGAGTCTTAAAACTTCAAGAGATTACTTAAATCATAGACGCAGTTCGCTTTCGTTTACTTCGAGTAGGCCTATAAGGGCGCGCAAAAAGTGAAGCAAACAAAAAAATTAAACACACCCAGGTCGCGTATTCCAGCCGGTGGCTGAAACCAGTTGCGGTATGTAATAGTTGGCGCGCAAATCCTCCCCCCTCCCCCCAACGGTCTCAGCCAAATACTAGACTCGGGAGCATGAACGAAGGCGACAGAAAGAGATCTTAGTGCGCAGAGAGAGAGACAGGGCGATTTACTGCGATGTTGCCAGACTGTTTTCAACTGTCACTTTCTTCTACCGCTAGGCGCTTCTCGCCTGGCATTTAGCAACGCTGGACAAGCTCCGGTTTCCGACTTCCGGCTCCTCGCTTGTAGAACTGATACACACTAAATACATTTTCCCGAGCTTGTTTGTATAACACTCGGCGTGTTTTCTCTTTGTCAGCCACATCTAGCAATAAACTAACTAATGAAACTCACAACACTAAAACACTAAAGCAAAAACACTAAAAAAAAATCGTCAACATATATCGCTAACGCGACACGAAGTGCACTCACAGCAGAAACGAATGACTGACGCCTATTGGCTCACACGATTACGTGACACTGGCGCGCAGCCGACCCTCATCGCCTTCCTTCGTGCTCCAGAGTCTAGTCTAGTAGTCCTGTGTACTGCCTAGAACTTAGGCATGAGGCGGGATAATGCCATGTTTATTAAAACAATTTGGTTCAATTTGGTTGAACCAGATGCCAGTTAGCTCATTATATGTGAACTTGAACGTTCACCAGTTTCAACCATTAGTCGTTGTTTTTCGATAAAATATTATATTGAGTCTCATAAACCACTATTAATTTGTAATAACCAAATTAACTGAATGTCTGAGTTACCACAGGTTATCTTTATACAGCTTAAGAATGTTTTTTTAACAAGTCATTTTTGTTCATCTTGAACCAAACTTCAGTCAAATGGCAACTCCCCTCAAAAGAGGAAAATGCTCTTCCGCCTACGGTTTACTGGTGAGAGGTTTGCTCTTCCCTGACTAAGAGGTTTATTAATTATTCATTTTTAAGCACCCTCTCTTATTATGGTAAAAAACTACCACAAAATATGCCTTGCCATTTTTGATGTGTAGACGCAATTTACGCATGAAACAAAAGGTAGCACACACTCAATTGTAACCATATCCTAGCCCGATATAATAACAAATTTATGTACTGTATGTAAAAATAAACTTAAAAAATGAGTGAGTCAGTGGCTGAGATCGTAGGGGTATGCGTCCAAGGCCACTACATAGCCCCTCCGAGTTCAGCGCGCTGTAACCGTAAGAGGAACCTTCTGGGTGATCACGCACCCAGGACGACTCAGTTACCAACGTCTTATTACATACAAAACACAGAACCTTAATGCAATGCAGATTTAACAGCTTCTGTCAACATCAGGTGTCATTTAGACAAGTAAAAATAACTCATGGTAGGATGTAAGACTTACCTTCTGAGTCTTCAGTGAAAATTGCAGCGTAAAAGTAACAAGAAACACGTTATTAGTTAAAGTTTTCTTGTACTAATAGACGAGAAAATGTTATAAATGATTTATCACACTCACGGACACCCATACAATACATACAAAATATAATTAATATACGATTTAATATTTCATCTCCACTATCAGGCATTAGGCCATAGGCCTGTTGCGCCCTCCGGCCGAGATAGAACTCACGCCCCACCCCAGCCAAAGAGATATTAGCCAACCTTTTAACCCACGCCCGGGGCAAGCCGTGCGGTGGGGGGAAGAGTGTTGTTTATGTGTGTAGTATATATCGTGTGCCCTTGTTACTTATCTGGCCCGGGTATGCCAGAGAAGACGTACGTATTATTTGTCCGCGTACGTGCGGGTGGACGAGCAAATCGAGCCGTGACCTTGACTCGATCTCACCACATCGGCAGCACACCAACGCTCTGATTATGAGTCAGAGACGCTACCGCTGTGCCGGCTCGCCTACGTTTTAATATTTAAAATACATTGTTATCCAGAAACATTGTAGAAACAATTTTAAAATTATATTAGAATTTTATAAATGTATAAGTATCAGTGTGAGCCTCCAGGTGGTCTAGTGGCTAGCGCGGGCGACTGATCCGCTCGTGGTCCCGTGTTCAATTCCCGGCGGATGCTCCGTACGGCGTGCACTCAACGTCGTGAGGCAGAACTGAGTAGCCGATGAGGTAACAGCAACGCCTCCTGGTTGTGAATACCGCAACTAGCGGCTGGCGGCGCGTTGTGCTGCCCATGCAACCGTCACGCTAAACACAAAAGTCGCGCGGTATGCCTTGATCCTTTAGGGACTGTTTGTTCAGCAGAGGTCTTTTTTGTAAGTATCAGTGTAGTTAGAAATCACACACACACACACACACACACACACACACACACACACACACACACACACACACACACACACACACACACACACACACACACACACACACACACACACACACACACACATTTAATCCATGGAAAAAACAGCATGTATTTAGAAGAAGCTATAATTAAGAATTTGAAGGGCGAGACACAAAATAGTAAAAGAACGTTCTTTGCTTTAACTTCTGCTATGGCTTGGCTACGTATTTCAGCACATCTTCTTACACTTCTTACTCCATTATTATTTTTACTCTTTATTATTATTTCCTATCATCATAATATATTTTCTACCAATATTTTACAATCAACAATGGATATGTCCCCTCTACTTACCACTTGTGTTGTATATTTACGAAATGTCCTTATATCGGTACGCAAATAATTTTTTAATGACTGTCGGATTGGTCATCAAACATTCTTTCCCCATTACTTACTCTTACTCTCTCCGTATTCTCTCATCATTTTTTCGTATAATTATAACTTGTCATATAATGCATTCTTTTTACCTACTCTGGTATTAACATCGCTTGCTACATATTATCTTCCTTCAGATGCTTCTAAAATTCTATATACCAGCTTACCAAAATTTTTTCAGTAAATCTTCGTTAAGAAAATTCAAGAATCAATTAAGTATTTAACTAGCTATAATATTAAATATCACTGCAGTTAATCACTTCCTATACATTTCTTTTGTTGGCAAACTATCGTAACAGAGTTGACTATGAGTAATATGTAAAAGATCAGACAATTTTATCCCCTTCCTCATAAAATGCACGAAATTGCAAAGTCCATGTAGGGATATCAAATTAAAGAGAATTTTAACCGAAGTCAGAGTATAGTGTACACTTTTGGAAATTACAAATTTTTTGGCCCAGGACCAAAAAGTGGATCAACAATTTGTTTTGAATTCTTTGTGTTTATTGTATTATTGGATTATAATTTAAATGACGGACGTTTGCCATCTCAGAAAACAATATAAACGCGATGTTTTAGCCAGCGAAACAATTGGCAGCCGCCTTCAGGTTAATTATAAACTAATACATGTAAAGAAATAAATAATCTCTCCAACCAGTGATAGAGTGGCAACAAGATAGTAATAACAAAGTTTCACATTGAAATAAAACGTTTCTGGTGTTTTATTTACTTATGCGAGACTCCCGTATATCAAACGTCAAGTAATACGTTGCAGGTGGCAATTTGTAATAATTTAACTACGTTACGGGTTTTTTAATCAATGTATCATTAATTAATATATCTTTCTGTTGTGACCGATGACACCTCCTGAAAATATGTTATTGGACAAATATAATTATAATAATGTTTTTTTTTTAAACTTATAATCGTACTACGATATAGATCTAACTTAGTATTCAGTAATTGGGTAATATTAACGATATGTATCTTATATTAACTGAATGTAATGAATATTCTTGTCAACCCTAGTCACTCGACGTCAGGAAATTCTATTCAAAGTTTGCACTGAAAACACGCTAGTTCTGCGATCTCCCGTTCCACCAGCTGTAAGTATTTAGCGCTGCCACTTGTAATAAGCGTACTTATAGGTTAGTTGTTCATCGGTTTTGAATAAACCTTTTATTGTAAATTATTACGACCACTACTTACAGTATCTATTCTGCAATAACTTCAAATATTATCTCATACAATCAAGATCCTTTATTAATTTTATCTATTAATTCACAGTACCCGTGATTTCCAAAATAACAATATAATCAAATCGATCACACAGAAATATATCGATTATCAATCAATCCAATTCCATAGACTTATACAAATGAAAAATAATAATAAATAGTTCTTATCCCAGGGTTCGTAAAGTTCTTGGAACCATTAGTAAGGCCAGGTAAAATATATAATTAAGGTTACTCAAGTATTACAAAACAAAATTATTTACTCTAAATATAGTGAAATTAAAATAGGTTGTTTTTTTACCGAGTCGACGAAAGCTTCGACTGGCTGTGGACGTCTGTAAACAGTTGCCAAGACTCAGTTTAAATCATCTTCATCCAGCAAAAGTGTTCTGTCTTTAATAAAATTGATTGTGTAGAGTAATGGGAAGCTCTCATGAATTCTTCGGACTTCTGATCTTCTTCTATGATCTTGATAATTCTCGGTCCCGGTGAAATGAAATTAGGATCCCAGCTTCTTCTGCTGCCAGTGAAGGTTAACTCTGCCAAACTAGGTCTTCTTGTATTTTCAATAATTCCGTTAGTTCAGGCTTTAATTCTCTTAACTGATCTTCTGTTTATAGAAGGAATTGGTTTAATACCGAATCCAGCGGAATTATTTGGTGAATGAGGTGAGAGGCTTTCAATTCTTTTTAAATGTATTCAGTTACAATTCGGAAGGTTATTTAATTTTATTACTCATTGGTATTATGATAAAAGTATGTTTTAAAGAGTGTTTTTTAATTTTAATTCATTTTTCTTCCGAATTTATTATTCAATTTTCGTTAAATGTATCTGTCCGTCTCAACCTAATAGCTTGTAACAATCAGAACGAATGATTCAAAATCAACAACTCATGTCCATTTCAGTTGCCTTAACAACCACGTTTTCTAGATATCCTTGAGCCGGCATTATAGAGTATTACTACTCTTTTCCAATAAAATACTCCATGCTTGGATTAATATTAAATTACCTAAAATTCTCCCCTAACCTTCCTTCTTAAACAGTAAATGTTTTACCATAGTTTCGTTGGACTGGATTTCTTAAAAAGGTATTAATTTCCTTTCACTAATATGGAATTTAGGCCTATAGATTTTCTTACAACCGTTATAACATTATTTGGTTCTTTAACTTAATTTTCTTTTACCTGACCTACTGTACAATTAATTATTGGTTAAATGGTTAATTACATTAATTTTAATTTACTGGTGGTTACTTTATTACAGTAATTAACTGGTTCTGGAACCCTTCATTAATTTATAATATAATTGTCAGAACTACTTGTCGAACATTAAACATTGATCGCCCTCCTGGCCAAGTTTACAAACATTAATTAAAACAACAGTATTATTCAACTTTAGACAATACTTTAAACTTAGTATAATGCCTAACACAGGTAACCATACTTGATTGTCTAAAGACAAATCTAACATAAATATAAACATAATTATTGATGAAGTATTCCTATTAACCACATCAGTTCATTCTTACCATACTCAAAATATAACATAAATATTCTGTAAACCTCAACATGTTACAGTATAAACACAAGCATAATTTATTATATTTAACTATTCATTGGTCTGGTTTTTTTTTTTATATTTAACATTAGTCATTGCCTCTTTTGACTTGAGGTACTTCTCAGATACATTAACTACTGAGCAACCTTAATTCAGGGTATGGTCCTTGACCATGTTTCATTCAATTTTTTATGTAACGTTGGGGGACCTCAACTCTGTTACGTTCGTTACAACATGTATAATCAAAAGATAAAATAATACAAATTAATACTTATTATGAAAAAACATATTGTTTACTATGTTTGTCATATACTATGTGACCATTTATTTTGCTCTCTATCACTCGTTGATAGAGTAATATTTTTAATTATTCATCATGTCTTAGTTTATAGTTAGCCTGAAGATGGCTAGCGATTGTTTGGGTGACCGAAACGACGTTGCTATAATTTTTCTGTGATAGCTAAAAGTATGTCATTTAGCTTCTAATCATGTAGACGTAGAATCATCGGACTGAATATTTCATTTAACGAGAACATTCATAACAAAGAATTTTTCCGGTTAAGGGTTTGTGAGAATCGGTCAAAAAATATAACACAAATTTTAAATTTTTGTGTCGACGTTTCGACAATACTTATTTTCATCATCAGGACTTGTGTATGAATACAAAAGGAATGTCAAACACAACAGAAAAATTATTTGAGTGAACGTTATTGTGCATGTGAGTGTGTGTGCGCGCGTACGTGTGCGTGAGTATGTGTGTATCCTTGTAAATGTGAAGGAGTTGAGACAGTTTGTTTGACATCAACTTTTTTTTAATACAACGAGAAAATTATAATATCACAGAGCTTAGTGTACACAATATTACATTTTAAATTACTCATAATATAATGGTATTTGTAATTAATTATAAAAGCAGTAATCAACAATTAAATATTAGAATTCATGCAGAAAACTTTTATACATATACCTGTCACCATATAGCATAGTAAAACATGTTATAGCTAAATAAGTTACATAGTATAGGTATGTTCAATTATGTAATTATTAAAAGTTATTTTTATCATGTTTCACTCTCTACTGGTATTAAAAACACCGTCATTAATTTAGAGAATTCTAAATTACACAATAACTGTAGAACTTTACGAACTTACATAACAAAATTTACATAATATTACAAACACAAGTTTATGGTAAACCTATCTATCAAGTGAAAATGGATAATACTTATAGTCATATTATTGTAAATTATGATTAACCAAACACACTCACATACACAAACACGTTCATTCAAATAATTGTTCTGTTGTGTTTGACATTTCTTTTGTATTCATATACAGGTCCTGATGATGACTATAAATATTGTCGAAACGTCGACACAAATAATTTAATATTTGTGTTATATTTTTTGACCGATCCTCACAAACCCTTCACCGGGAAAATTCGATGACTGACGGTCACTACGAATTTTAGGATTTATAACAACAACAACAAAGTAGGTAACTCACCCGCATCCTTGCTTCCTCCTTTGACGCAGATGCCGAATCCATGTGAATCCGGGTGTTGTCCTCTGCTCATGTTCACCGTGCGCACGCTCAGCTGTTCCATGTGCGGGCTCGGCGACGGTCTTCGGGAGCTCGGATGCATTTCCGGAGTCTTCATATTGTTATTGTGGCCGAACATTTTGAGGACTTGCTCCGGAGATATAGGTCGTTTTTTGGAGCTGGCTGGTGTTCTGGAATTGTTAGTAAACGTCGATGAAGAACCTAAATAAGTTCCGCGCGGATGTTTGGGCGCGGGGCGTTCCACTATCGTGTACGAGGTGCCGGGCGGTGAGTAGTACAGTCCGGAACGTCCTCTACTGCTACTGCTACTGCCACCGCCGCGGCCCATGATGTCCTCAGCCTCGGCAGCCCTTGTATTGTGGTGTTGGGGAGGCGGCGCCCTGTGATGGGACAGCGAGCCGCCCCCAGGCGGAGGCCCACCACCCCCACCGCCGCCGCCTCCGGGACTCCTTCCCCAACCACCGCCGCCTCCACCACTGCCCCATCGACCACCTCCATACTGATGTGATAAGTTTATATCCGCCAGCTCACGCAACTCCTCGTCAGCCATCCGACGTCACGTCACCTCCTGTAACACCAAAAAACAGTGCTAGGTCAATTAATTGTATAATTAGTAATTTTAAAATAATCCTACTCTCTTTTGGTACATTATCCTACTCGAAAAATATTACATCGTCTTTTTGAAATATAAATTTCATTGCTCTATATAAATAATATTAATTAACCCTATTGTTGTTATAAAATATAATTTGTTGGAAGGCTGGCAAAATTCTGTTTTTAATAAAACATCACGAAATTTATACCCCGAATCTTTACCGTTTCCCAATACTGATAGCTGAAGTCAGATACTTGTTCCAAAACTGTTCCCTGAAGAACAATTTTTGATTTGACTGGAAACTTCCCCCCAAAAAGCCATGACTTTTGTTTTCTGCTTACATATTAAGCGGATAGTTTTAAAATATCGATGTTTCAGACATAGAACGTATGTGGTGTTATACATAGAACATTGACGAAAAACACAAGGAAAGATACAAGGCTTAATTTTGTGAAACAATGGCAGTTCTTGTTTTACTGTACGCATGTGAAACATTGGTTCCTACAAAGTAGATTAAAAACTAAATTAAAACTTGGGAAATGAAATTTATGAGAAGAACACAGGGTTGCAAGGGACAGGATCGTTTGCGCAATGAGAATAGAGAAGAGCTACAGGTATTCTCCATAAATGATAAAATCCAGACATATCGCAGGGAACGGTTACAGCATGTGGACAGAACGGAGGATAGAGGACTACCTAAGCTTGCGTTTCGATATATAGACCCTTTGGTACAAGAGATGTAGGAAGACTGAGAGTGAGATGGAGAGATACTCTGTGAAGACGGAACAGGCAAAGTGCCTACTCCGTTAGGTGCAGAAGAAGAAGAAGAAGAAGAAGAGTCTTTACCGTTTATAAACTTCAATTTTGACAAACTAAAATTTCAGTTAACTGATATATTAATTGAAACAAAACAAAGTAAAAAGAATATTTTTTTCTAAGCGATCCACTTTTAAAGTAAATCTAAGATTTTTAATTATTTAAGAAGGTATAGCGTTATCTTCTCTTCTGATAGTTCCTATCCGTTTCGGATGTTGGATATCATACAGACTATTTTAACTTTATGTACTGCTGCACGGAATAAGTCAGTTGTATTCATGCCAAACCAGGTCCTTAAATTTCTCAGCCATGAAATTCTTGGTCGCCCAACTCCTTTATTTCCAAGTACTTTTCCCTGTAGTATGGACTGCAATAAGTAAAATCTCTGTTCATTTCTCATGAGATGTCCCAGATACTGAAGCTTTCTTATTTTCACTGTGTTAATAACTTCCCTTTCTTTCTTCATCTTTCTAAAAACTTCAATTTTAGATATATGTGCTGACCATGAAATGCTCAGTATTCTACGGTAAAACCACATTTCGAAAGATTCAAATTTTTTAGTTGTGGCTTCAGTGAAAGTCCAAGATTCTACACCGTAGAAGAGGACCGAGAATACGTAGCAGTGTAAAAGTCTCACCATTGTGTTTATTGTTAAATCGTGACTTTTGAATAAACTGCTCATTCTAGTGTACACTGCTCTTGCGTTTTCAATTCTGCTCTTTATTTCTTGAGAGTGGTCCCATTGTTCATTGACTATAGTACCAAGATAAGTAAATTTGCTTACACGTTCAACTGGCCTTTGGTTTCTATTAAGGGTGCAGTTTGTGAACTT
Source organism: Magicicada septendecula (assembly GCA_034769895.1). Classification (NCBI taxonomy): domain Eukaryota; kingdom Metazoa; phylum Arthropoda; class Insecta; order Hemiptera; family Cicadidae; genus Magicicada; species Magicicada septendecula. The sequence goes on along the minus strand of CM068371.1, from coordinate 87,186,560 downwards.
GTTCTTAGACACAATCATTAAACATTGTTGATTATGGTCCAAGTCACGTTTTTGATAATAAATTACCTTATTTCAAATCGTCGTTGCACGGTGCTCACCGAGTCGAACACGTGTGTTTAAATAATGTACTTTTATGAATTTTAATATTTGACGATCTCTTCCCGAGTGATACGTCTGATGATGGGACATAGTTCCCGAAACGCATAAAAACAAAAACAACGCAACGAAGTTACAGGACGGATTTGAAATAAGGTAATTTATTACAATCATTAACTTCGTTTTATTAATATTGATGTCTAGACCATATCTACGGCTGCTTTACGTCATTCATTAGTTTTTGCAGCCCCTCTAAGCTATCTGTGAATAGTACGGTATCATCCGCATAACGTATGTTATTCACCGTTCAGAGAGATTCCCACATCACGTTCCAAGTCCAAGTCCAAGTTGTACGGAGCAGCAGCTAGTCGTGCTCCGGTGGTCGCAGTGTCCGGGAGAACCCGATGACTGCAGGTTGCTTGCTTGTTACCATGACTAGCGATCTCGCGCTATCATAGGAATGGAACCTCCATCGATTTTATTTTGGAGGAACAGGATGATGTGATTTTTCTTGGTCCCTCGGGCCTCGTAGAGGTCCACGACGGCAGAATGGGGGAGACCTCGGAGACCTTTCGTTTGAGAAGTAGGAATTGCCTCCCCCCCACAACGGGCAGGGCGCCTCTAACCGCTCAGGAAAAGTCTATGTCACATCATCACCATCACACTCGTCTAAGGTTTCTCTTAAAATACCTTCCGAGTAGATGTTGAATAAAAGCGGAGATAGTATACATCCTTGTCTTACTCCACGCAAGTCTACTCAGGTGAATTTACGGATACCTGAAGTTAAAGGTTTTCAAGTGCATTCGTAAATCATAAAACTAGTAAACTGATTTCCATGGTTAATTTTTAATGTTAATAGAGTTCTTTATTGATAACGCAGCTTTTGAAAAATGAAAAGTAAAACAGAAATTAATTTTAAAAATTTAATGTTTTTTTAAAACAACATTGGACTTGGGTAGTTTTACCACTACCCCATCGATATTCGCCTGTCTAAACGGATGCTACTGATGCTACTTAACATATAACAAACAACATATTAACCGTTTCTATAAACGTTCATTCAAACATAGATGAATGTTAAACTAGGAAAAATTCACTGATAGCTTTCAGTAATTTAAAATATGTCCTATTTGTGTTTCAGTTATAAACATATTTGTATAAACTACGAACAACTATTTAGTATTTGAAACGGTAGTTTTGGAAACACATTTTTCTGAAACGTATGTACTCTCTAAAGTCTAAACCTTTTATAAGACCAAATACCTTTAAGTACTTTAAACCTTTTAAAGTCTAGGCCAAATATAAGTTGTTTCAAAGTTTTTTGTATTTACGAAATTATCACAGTTGTTAGAATAATAATTAGTATCTTGAGAAACTGTATTTTATTTTACGTTTCAGAAATCGATCGTGCATTATTAGAGACTTGTAACTAACGTACATTAATAAATAATTAATTATTTTTTCAGACTGATTTGTATTTTTTTTTTTTTTTTAATAAACTATAAATCGGAAATGAAGTTTCTGAGAAGAATAAAGGGTTGCATGAGACAGGATCGTTTGCGCAATGAGGATATTAGAGAAGAGCTACAGGTATCCTCCATAAATGATATCGCAAGGAATGGTTACAGCATCTGGACAGACTGGAGGATGGACGACTACCTAAGGTTGCGTTTCGATATAGACCCTTTGGTACAGGAGATGTAGTTGAAAAGTCATCGACGTAATGAATATAAGCTGTGAAAATTATTAATAATAAGTATTTTCTATTTTTCGCATAAATACATTTTCATTAATTGTTTCGACAGTCTTCTTTACGTCATCTTAAAAAGTAGGCCTATAAAGATACAAATTAATAAAAATATATTCTTCTAAAACATAAAAACATTTTTTTCCTCTGAAACTCGGTCCTGTAGAACCCTTTCCTGTTGAATGATTCTCCTCCATGCTTCTCTGTCGAAAGCCCTACTCCTCCAACCTTCGAATCCCCTTCCCCATCTTCACACCATCTCCTCCTCCTTTCCTCTCGTTCTTAATCCCTCCGGCTTCCTTTCCAATGCCATTTTGGGCCTCGATCACTTCTCATTCTCAACACGTTCCCCAACCATCTCAACCTTGGCGCCTTCACTCCCGCAACTATGTCCGCTTCTCCATAAAGCGCTCTTAGCTCACGATTCTTTCTTCTCCTCCAAATCACTTCGTCCCACACTGGTGCATAAATTCTTCTCAGAATTTCCTTTCGAAATCATCAAGGTTTTTATTTCTTCAAAAGTATTATTTATTATTAATAATTATAGTAACAAGAATAATTGTGAGCAATTATGAATATAATCTGTGAAAAGTTCGCAGACAAAATAAAATAAAATACATTTTCAGAAGAATTAACTAATTTTGTGAGAGTTGCGATATAGTACAAACATGTGTAATAAAATGTATGAAATTAATTAAAAACGATGTACAATTCGTTTTTTATGTAAAGCGCTATAAACGTGTTTGTATTTAATTAACAATAAACGTTTCAGTCGGCGAATCCTAGTGGTGTTGTGTGTTCTACGTCGACGACGACGACGCCAGTTGCATTCACTTGGACAGACTAAGTATTCAGTATGTACAATTACTCTGATTACGTATAAAGTACAAAGTACAAACGGTAACGGTAACGGTGCGGTGCGAATGTGCGTACCGGTATCTATAAAACATCCAGAACTATGATACGTAGTGGCCCCTCTGTCTCTCGCATGTTACAGACGACGACGTCAACGTAATTATTGAATTATTCCGTCCGTGCCACTGGAACGACGAAACTAACTAAACCACACACAATAACAAACTTCACGCACGCGGACACGCACTCGCCTAAACACAAAGTAAACACAATTAATGAATATCGATCGCAACACATACACAGAGCAGCCCTCACTTGGCTGGGTTGGGTAGGAATGCTCTCTTCCTCCTTTTACATCGTTGTATCTATTCTGTGTACTGGTAATATCAAGCGTGTAAACCACAAGTTTTTACAAACACGAAGTGAAGCGATAATAAATTAATAACATTTTTGTGGAATCATTTTACGCCATCCACCGAGGAATAAATAAATTCGAAAATAATTGTTAATAATAACTCGATATTCATTTGATGCAGTTAATAAGTTCAGATACCTGGGTAAAATGATACATAATGAAGTGTCTATAAACATGGCAATACATGACAGGATATAAACAGCAAATAGGGCATATTATAAATTATCCATATTATGCGGGTTAAAAATAGCTTTTGAATTAGTTTAAGCTAATACTGATGAAAAAATGTGCAGGACGATTACGATAGTCATCGTAAAACTGCTAAAGCCGTCAAGAAGAAAACTCTGTAGTTTGGGACTAAGTGAAAGTAAAAAAAAAATCATCTCTAGGATGATGCACACGCGCCGCGTTAACAAATGAAGAAGAAGAACCACTCACACTAGGTCAGAGATGAAATTTACGGCCGCGACGGGAATTGTTCCACAGCTGTCCTAAATTATGAAAAGAATTGGGTCACATGACAGCCAACGTCGGACTCGGAGCAGAAATTCCAACGTTTCAGATAGAGCAGAACAATCCAACGTCAAAACACATCCACATCCACGCGACAGGCTCTGTTATTGCTCTCTTACGTTATAACTGCTAGTCTCAACAACGGTTGTACTAATACTTACGTCAACAGCATCATCGCCACATTATATAATTACTGTTTTCTTTACAAACAATATTATAATATTTCCATGCTAAGTATGAAATCGTAGTATAGTGCTACGACAATTATGTAACGCTCTCTCAAAGTCGGCAGGTGCAGTTACGTAAAGTCGGCAGGTGCAGTTACGTAAAGTCGGCAGGTGCCGTTACGTAAAGTCGGCAGGTGCAGTTACGTAAAGTCGACAGGTGCAGTTACGTAAAGTCGGCAGGTGCCGTTACGTAAAATCGGCAGGTGCCGTTACGTAAAGTCGGCAGGTGCAGTTACGTAAAGTCGGCAGGTGCAGTTACGTAAAGTCGGCAGGTGCCGTTACGTAAAGTCGGCAGGTGCAGTTACGTAAAGTCGGCAGGTGCAGTTACGTAAAGTCGGCAGGTGCAGTTACGTGAAATGTTCTACACGACTTTCGGCTAGCCCAGCGTGCGGCAAGGCCGTCCACTAAATTAGCTTCCAGACTGTTCGAGTGCTTGTTACCTACCCAAATTATGCTGGGACGCCACCAAAAGGATAGAAAATTATTCTGGAACTTCTTCGGGCTATTTACAAGCAACGGCGGCCGGTTTAGTATTTAGTTACACTTAACGAGATTGTAGAGTGCGAATCAACTGATTGTGGAAAGTGATCACTGTGTTATATTTAGTTGACACCGTTATTGCGTGTGGACAAATTTAACTTGAATTATTGTATGAGAGTGCCTTGTTGATTTCAAATTGTTATTTGTGACTAATTAAAGCTGGTAAGTAGTGACTTCATTAGTGTCCGTATTTTGTTTGCACTGTACCATACGACGATCCGTAACAACAGTAATCGTGTTCAACTCATTAATAACAACGTCCAACTTTTCAACTTGAGCATATTTTTCCAAATGGTATGTTTGTGTGCGTCGCTGTGTAGAAAAAATAAAACAATTTCTTATTTTCTTACGGTCTGGATTGACGTCGATTTTTGTGATGATGTACACTATGACATGACAAATCGGTAGACAACATTTCCCATACTTCAACCTACATAGTTTTTGGTCATTTCTTAAGTCATAATCGAGATCCTCAGCTTCAAACTTCTTGTCAATACTTCTCCTTTCCGTGTGCCTTTGCGTTGCAGATTAAACGCTCTTTTCGAAACTCCGTATTCGGCCATTCCTTGGACGTGTCTTGACGACATGACACACCCCGCCGATGTCTATCAATTAGTCGATTTTTCCAAAACATCAACAACAAAAACTCAATAACTAATTTAAATGACAACTTTTTACATTTTTCAGCGACGTCTGTAGATAACGTCTGCTATTCTTCATTCAAAAATATTCAAGCCATATTAAGATATGTTTGAAAACCTACAGAAAAGTGTCGAAAGGCGTCGGTTTTTTTATGCATTTCAACGTTTGGAGGATTTTATTATTTGAGGGTGCCATTGTTTATTTATAAGTTAAAAAAAAACAGCTATGCAATATATATAAGCTAAACAAGAAGACGATGAAAAAGTAAGACAGTACATCCATTAATTAAGCTTAAATAAAAGTAGCACTACGTGACGTAACATTCGACTGATCGGTTATAATGGCCTGAAGGGAGTAACGTAACACGAACTTGTAATGCAAAATGCAGTCGTAGCATACAAAGTTGCGTACCATTCGGAGGGGACAATTTGTTATGAGAATATGAATAAGAATTAAGGCATTATATAGAGCCAAAATTAGCGTCAACAAGTAAACGGAAGTAATGACATAACACTATCTTTACACTGTGTATTTATAGTGTACACTAAGAGGACGTTTTTATCTTCTTCTTCTTCTTCTTCTTCTTCTTCTTCTTCTTCTTCTTCTTCTTCTTCTTCTTCTTCTTCTTCTTTCTTTAGTTCTGAAACTCCTGGTAGGTTCTAACTCCTCAAACACACAGTTCTTCCTACTTCCGACAGTTCCCCTCCAATTTCTTTTCCAGTGATGTCCAGTAAGTCCTTCCACACGACTTAATCCCCCTTACGAGGTTTTCCTCTACGTGGTTTATACAGAATCCTAGGAACGTGTCCAAGCCACCTAATTCTCTGTTCTCTGATAAGTTTATCGATGTCAGCAATATTGAAAATATTCAAAGTTTTTACACATTCTCTAGGTTCCATATTATTTTGCATAGGGTTAAATAAGATTCTCCTTAATTGTTTCCTTCAGATCTTTAAATATCCACTTCATTCTTCTTAAGTAAGGTCCTAGTTTCACGTGCAGCGATCTTATTAGGCGTCTATAGAGTTGTGTCCTTGACTTGTTGTTTACAATTTTAGAGCACAATAAGTTAGAGCTTACTCTACACTTTCTTTGTAAATCGAAAATTTTACAACTTTTGCCCGATACGTTTCAACGAGGTTTTTAACCGATATTGCTTTGCTACTTCGCGGGTTTTCTTTAATAATTGTGTTGACACTTAATATATCGACTGCGATTGTACTTATAGTATTCTTTTACATAAAAGATACTAAAATCTAGCTTGATCGCCTGAAATCGTTGTCTGTTAAGTGGCGTTTGTTGGGTGCGTAATCTTCTCAACTAATGTTTATATTCAAATTAAAAAATTACAATAACACAAAGACAAAAACGAATAAAACGTAAATTTTCTATTTGTTTTGCAACTCACTTTGAGTATATGACTGTAATTATTATGTATTATCTACGCTCCTATATACGCCTATGATTTGTGTGTGTGTGTGTGTGTTGTAACGCACGAAAAGCTCGGGTATTTTATTTAAAACTGTCCGACCTAACTACGCAATAAGGTGGTGCACGTAAAATTTAATGTATCTATAAATTTAAAGCGATACCATCCTGGTGGGAAGTGATATTCTCGAAGCGGAGAAGCGGATGATTTATAAACGGTGAAATTTATATTTAACCGACTCCTAGCAACATCGTACCGCCTACATGGATGAGGCTTCGCTTCGCGCGCCGCGCTGATCCTTTTGAAAGGCTTCTTCATTTTAATATTCCTGCCCTGCCCGCCATTTCTCGTTTTCTCTTCTCCTTTACGTTAGCATCGCGTCTCCCGACGTTTCTTGATTCTCCCTTTACTATAATAGATGATACATTTGATCTTCCTTTAATCTGTGGGTTGTTGTCAACGCCGATCTGACGTCTTTCTCTTGCATTAAACAATTTAACTTCTCGTGCGTCCAAACACTCTGTCGTTATTATTACTTTTTTATTTCATTTCTCTTTTTGTTGGCACAAGAGACGCCAGATTGTTTATCTGGAAATGTATTTTTTTAGTCTGTTATGAAGGATTTAATACCGTTGATAAAAAAAAATGAAGTCTTTTCCTGTTTTAATAATTTCAACCAAAAATGTGAGGTCAGAATGCTTTTATTATCTTTTGGTACCAAGGTACGTAATCTTAGGTTCATAAGTATACTCTTACCATTAGATTCTACGAGGGTCACTCAATCATTAAAGAGACAACAGCTGTAGAGAAAAAATGGTTGGAAATACGATAGTTTCAGAACTGTAAGTTGGTATCCCTGTGATGAGTTCTGATCAGCTGTTTGATTACAGTTGTTCTGTTTATATCCTTAGATTCCCTATTTAACGATGGCGAGTCCTCTTAAAGTTTTGGAATTAGTTGAACGACACGACGTGCAGTGATCTTTTTTTGCTTTCTGAAGGTGAAAACCCCAAACTTCTGAGCCGTAAGTGATGATACTTCTAACTATGGTTTTAAATATTTTGGTTTCAGTTTCTGCTGTAATTTGCTTATCCCACAGGATTCCATTTAATGTTGCCATCTTTCCCAAACTGATTCTGGATTGTATTTCTTTGTTTTACTTCCCACTGGCCGTAATTTTCATCCCTAAATACTTGTATTCCTCGTGTATATGAAATCTTCCCCATGTCTTCCTCCAATACCAAGCCTTGATGAAGGTCACCTATTGCAAAAGATGAAGGTCACACGAGAACAAATTTAATGACAGCAGAGATGGACTTTTGGAGACGTTGGGCAAGAGTATCCAGACGTGAGATAATTAGAAATGAAGTCATTAAGTGCAGAATGAAAGTGAAAAACTCAATTGCTGATTTTATCAAAACAAAAAAATTACAATGGTATGGACACACAAAACGAATGGCACAGGAAAGATTGCCAAGGAGAGTTATGAAAGGAAGAAGGACAAAAGAAAGACCACCTATCAGCTGGATAGAAGAAATTCAGACTGTATTGAGGGAACGAGAAATTAAAGATCTTTGGATGGACAAGCAGCAGTGGAAGATGAGAATTCAATCACTTCTGTAACCTTTGGTTCCGGAAAATGTGTAAACATTGTACAGCCGGAATAATAATAATTAAGGTGAAAACCCGGCTAACATTTACTCTCGTATGACTAAGCAACACACACAAAGCTGTATGAATAGCGGACATTTGTATAAGAGGGTAGAATAGTTAACTTCAGTGGCTGACGAACGTCCCGTTAAGGTTTCATATCCAGCGCTTGAAACTCGCGTAGACGTTTTTTGTGATTTTTTAAAAGATCAGCCGACATTAAACATTACATACTGCTTGGAGATACTTATCAATAAAGTAAAGCCGGCAGCGAAGCGGAAACGTCTCCTGGATTTCTGCCCAAAAGCGACATTCTCCTTCATAATAACGCGTCCGTCCAAACATACCTCAGTTAAAACTTGAAACCGTCGATAAATCGGCTTGGAAGACTCTCTACAGTCCAGACTTGTCTTCTTTTGATTTCCACTTGATTGGTCCATCCAAAGAGGCGTTACGTGGTACGAAGTTTTATGACAACGTCGAGGTAAAAGAAAATGATCTAAAATGGCTCCGAAGTCAAGATAAAAAGTTTATTGCAGCACGCATAAATAAGAATTTAAAGCCGGAACAATTTTTCAGTCGACCACTTATTTAAGCATATAAGACTATGGTGATTTTATGGTAAACAGTTAGTAGATCAAACAAAACAAAAATAATGTAGAAAGCTTAATATGTAATATTTCATATCCAGTGAGATTTGACCCACTACATTATTTTTATTGATGAAATATGCGATCCATCACGAAATTCCAGAACGTACGTAAACATCATGAATATACTTATCTTATGTATACAAATCAGTGTTTGGTACATGATGTGTGAACAGAGTGAACCAGAACGACATTTTTAATTAGACTAGAAATTTATTTTTAATAATCTGAATATATTCAACAACACAGTGAATTATATCTATATTGTTACGTAATGCGAAAAAAGTGTTACGTAAAACGGAACGTTCTACAAGTATCTCGACTATTCCAGCTGTAATGTGTGTGTGCGTACATAATGCTGCTACGTTGCGGTGAAAAACAATTACGCGTCAACTATCGAGTCTATACCAGTCCGTACCGGTCAGCGCAGTGTGTTCAAGGACACTGTTTCTGGTGGGTTCTCGAGAGCGCCTGTTTGTTTAACGAAACGAGTCATCCAAAGTGACAGATTATTCTGGAAATCAGCGGAGTATAAATACAGCCATTCAGCGACGGTCAAGTCAGTTATTGTCGGGCGATTACAGAGTGCGGTTCGAAGTATTATGGCGAAGTGTTATGTGTTTTATAATTGTGCGGGACAATTGTAATACAATTGTGTTTTATATTAGTTGACATTTTTATTGCGTGTGAACAATTTTTATTTGCTTTGTTCTAAGAAACTATCTTGTAGATTACAAACTGTTTAATTGTGATAATTAAAGCCGGTGATTAGTGACTTAATTGGTGTCTTGTATTTTGTTTTCCACTGTACCATACGACGATCATTAGACCGTCGTGACAATATTCTTTAAATACATTCGTTTTCATCTTCCGCCTCCTGTTTTGAAATTTTAGTATAGGCTATAACTTATTGATCTAACGTAAACTGGAATTTCCCCTCGATCCTAGTAAACTTAATCTTCCACCGTAGCTTGTGCATGCCTTTGACTTACATGGTAACGTCTTTCCATTGAATGTCGCATACGTTGACGGCCAACGGTAAGTTGTGTTACTATTAGTTGTTACCGTACTATCTCTTTTCTATAATTTTACTGTCTCTTTCATCTGTTCTTATAAATTCCAAGAAGTTCTATTTGGATGCAAAAAACTCTGAATTACACTGTTCTACGGTACTGATTGTTAACTACTAAACCAAAAACATTACAGTCAACAGGCAGAAAACTTAGTGGCACAGCTCGTCTCTTACCTCTAAGTAGTGCCCCCCCCCCAATTTTGGTGTTCTTTCTACGTAATAAGTCGTAGTTGAAATTGCTATAGACCTGTTTTAAGAATTCGGCACCCGCGCACCTCAAAATTGATTGAGAAAACTGAACAGATAAATCCTCGATTGTGGCACTAAATAAAGCTGGAGTTTTTGTGGTTGCTCGTACCCGGGAAAAGTTGTCGGGTATCGTCCGGCCAAGATCCGGCGTACTTCATACCGTGTCGTTACGCGGCCTGAAGAAGACCCCCGAGGGTGGGATTGAATCCCGGTTTGTTATCAATACACCGGCCGTGTAAACTTACGGTATACATTTGGAGCGTATTGTTTATTGGGCTTTTTATACAGTTGGGTCTTTTGATGAATGGAGCTTCTGTAATATATGCAAAATCATATTACAGAACCGTTCTAGAGAACACAGTGGTATTCATAGACGTTGAGAATTAATGAAAGCACAATGTTTAAACAAATCTTTAAAATTTCAGCTATCGTACATTTTAAACTTTTTAAATTTTACAACAACGAAAATGAGTGCCAAACGCAATCTGACGGTAACAGGCGTATCTTTCATTATAAGTAATTCTTGTATATGTTTAATACATGTTCTAAATATATTTAATGTGTTTGATACGTATAGCTATGTAAATAACGTGTGTAATTAGGTTTTTGTTGTCACAGGAGGGGCCCATATTCTGAGCACAGAATAAAAATGTGGAGTAAAGTAAGCACGTCTGCTATGAAGGTTGGTAAACTTGTCTCTAACATTCGAAACTTAAAACTGTTCGACAATATTAATTAATTTATATTATTAAAAACGGCAGTCTTGAGTTTACAATTGCGTAGTTAGAAAACCCGATTACACTGCTTCCTTAGAATAAAAATCAACACTTAATTCACATGAGTATGAAATGTGTTATAGAAAAAATTGAAGTCTAACGTATACTTTTGAATGTTGTATCTTGTCAATACTCGTGGCATAAAAAGGAATAACATACGTATTTCCCTCTGAAAATTAGTTGAAATGTTTGGTTAAAATTTAAAATAAACTTTAGAATATATATTATTTTAAATACAAGACAGCAAATGAAATTACTGTTGTCGTTGTTATCATTATTGTTATCATTTATTATTATTATCAAATTCTTTCTTCTTGAGTCGTTGGTCTTTTCGACTGGTTTGTACCCTCCCCGCGTATACCCGTGGTGCTTGTGTTACAGATTCTCTTACAGGCACATGGGACCTACAGTTTAACCCCGGATCCGAACGGCATAGTTGGGGACGGCTTATACTAGGCAGGATACCTCTCGCTGGTTTCCCATCGCCTCGCGAAGGGGAATGGTTGTATCTAAATCAGATGACCCCGCCGGTAATCGAACCTGCGTCGACAGTGTGGCTAGCGCATTTAACGATAAACTATTAAATTATTTTATCGTTTATTAGTTTGGATCAAATTGGTAACCATATTTTACAAGTAAACTCTTTACGACGATTACATTCTTACTTAAGTCTAATACGTCCTGTGTCTCAGTTAGCTTTGTGGCGGCGTACTTCAGGAGAAGAAATATATCAACGACATATTGTAGGTAGGTTGACAGCAGACCCAGTTCGATAGTCGAAACTTAACCCATCACAAACTCATTTGATTGTAACCTGTCTCAAACCCGTATACAAACCCGTGATAGATTTATCTTTGTATTAATTTATTGTTCGCCTGAAGACGACCTCTGGTTCTATAGAGGTCGAAACGTCGTGTTTATTAATTTTGACTTACGATGGCTAATGTCCGAAATCTTATAATTTGTAATGAGCTCTATAAAAACCACACTACGCTCTAGTATAACACGAGTTCTACTGTGTACTATGTTATTACTTATACACAACACATTCTATAAACATATACACAACAAGTATTAACAGTCGGTTAGGTAAATAATTTTGCTAGTCCACACAAACATCAAACACACGCTTATATAAGTCGCACTCTGCGGTTACATAAAACCAGTCTCTGATTTTGTCACCGGTATGTTTGTGTTCCCTCATACAAGGTTACCAGACGCCTAACGTGGACTAGAGGGCACCAGACATTCCTACACTAAATGCTACGTATTGCTTTACTCATAGACATTATTGTGTAATGACTCATGACTTTCAGACTTTTCTACTACATCTCGCGGAAACTATATCGTAATCATATTAAGAAACTAATGCCCGTAATAATAAGTAATGTAATTGCTATGTGTAGTAACAATATTTTAAACTTTTATCATCGTAACAAATAAAATAATAATTTGTAATTAACGACAACGTTAGAAAGTTTAGAGTTGGCCGTTAAGGCCAAGATTAGAAAGTTTTACGTGTTAGAAAGTATACACTTATTAGTTTATTTTACAGAATCTAAATTCTTGTTTCATATATTGCAACAGTACGTCTGCGTACGTTACTCTGCATTGTCCCAGTTAGTTAAGAAAACTGCTAAATTAGAATAAATAATTAATATTGTGAATATTTTTGAAAATTCGTATTGAAAGCTGTAAGTAACCAGCGAAAGGGAACACCGAATGTGCAGGGCGGTACTGGCATATCACGCCACACACAAGCTAAGAGTGTGAACAGTGTTAATGATATGTGTGTGTGTGAACCAGTAAAAACCGGCGTAGCGTCACCCCTGAATAAATGTGAATTAAATAAGTAATTTACTTAAATTTTGGTAAGTGCGCCTACGATATTATAAAACAAATTACGCCACGTTATTAATAATACAAAGACGCGCACATGTGCAAAATCTAGTGCGAAACAAATAATACATATTAATGCAGTGTAAATAAAAGTGAATAGAACCAAGAATAATTAAAGTATAGAAAAACTGTTAATATACAATTATACATAAAACAAATTACCGATCTTATGAACATCGAGTAATAAACAAAAGACTTCGCATGTTGCGAATAAAATTTAAATCAGTAAGAAAAATAAACGAATCTGTAAAGGGACGCTTGACAATCTATAACAATATAAATCGTGCACAGAATGGTTGAAACATGATTTTGCGACCGACAGTATAAATAAGCGAGGATCGCAAGCCTCGACCCTCATTCTACTGGAACACATCTGCAGCCGAAGGCTATACCGACTGTGGAGCATCCAAGGTCGATACCCCAGCGGTAAGGAGATAGCACCGTACGAGTCATCTGAATGCTGAGTGGAGCAGGAGGACCGGACGACGAACTCCAGGAGGATCAGACGACATCGGAGGATCGACACACAGGACGCAGGACCATGACGAGGAATCACTGGGTATCACCGCACAAGCAATAAGGTGACATGAAACCGTTTTTACTCGTCAACCAACGAGTCATAAAAGTTAATAAAAAGAAAAGAGTAAAGAGACAATGATAAACTTTAATAGTGTAAATAATAATTGTAAAATCTAATTGGTTAAATTGTAGTAATTTATAATGATATTTAACATTTACAAAATTATTACTATTTTTGTAATTATAACGTAGCATAAATGTTTATGTAATTCTAAATTTGATTGATATTTCATAAATACGATACTCATATGTAGGCACACAAAGCAAAGTAGTAATAATATAAAAAAATATGCAATTTAAAAGAAATACAATCTGAACAAGTCGAGAGCACATTGTATATTATAAAAATTTCAATTATAAATTGACATGTATATTTATACATGTCAATTTATATCTTGTGTATTATAATATTTATGAATATTTGTGTTGATGTTATTTGTATAGTGACAATGATTGTGTGTATGCTGAGCACACACAAAAGAAAAATATTATGCGAATAAAAATGACGAAATTTTAATTCGTAATTTATGAAAATTTATTTAATAAAATTTTGAACGATTTTTACAAAGTCGATATGATACAAGAAGTGTAATTATTATTATTTAAAAAACACACCATACACCTTTTCTCGTTGTAATATATATAATTAAAGCAACTTTATTTTGCACAATGTTGTATATTAATTTATACAACATTTATGCATTTAAGATACATATAATTATTAAACGTCATAGTTGTATGCGATTGAATCCTGGCGCACACCTGTAGGGATTAAACGCTCCCTGTTTGGATAATCAATAGTTTCGTTGTAAAACCGTCATCCGTAATCCGTTAATGTGTGTACTAAATACTGAAAACTTCAACTTAAGTCAAAACGGTATTTCTCCAAGACTTAAATCAAAACACCAATTCGATATTTTTGATTTTTGAGTAGAACAAAATATTACATAAACGCTCATAATATCCAATAAATAGATAGACTATTATTATAAAAAACAACGTATGTATGTAAAATACTGGAGAATAAGAGATGTGTTTTGTGGGACTCCTCACAATGTAACGGTGTGTAGTGCAGTGAAAGCGAAGGGGAAGTTGTTAGGTATCGATCTTGTGTCGGAAACGGTTAGAAGAAGACACGTAGGCAGAAGGAAGTCGTGGGTGGGACACGGAACTGCGGGGCCTTTAAATATGGTACTTGAGCGGCACACGGCAAACAGCTCGGGTAATGGTTACGAACTCACATAAAAGTAAGCAGCCAGCGTTTGCAGTAATGGGACGTTGCAATACACAGTCTCCCTTGTTATACAGTATATATTGTAACGTCACAAAACGTTCCATACTCTTAAAACGACCAGAAGAGTGAAGATAATACCAAAATAATTATGAATAAGAATGAAGTCTAGGTAACGATGAAGTATACAATAGAATTAAAATCATAAACCATCAAAGAACGGAAAGAAATAAGACATTCAAATGAACAGTAGGAAATCCACCATCAACATAAAATGACAATACAACATAACCAGACGATTTGACCAACACAAGTTCCCAAATAGATTGTTTAAGTGAGCAGAACAAACCATGAAATAAAGTAAAACACCATAAGAAGTATAAGGTGAAAGAAATAATATTGATAACATGTATTAGAGTGTAAACAGCACATTAGCTGGGTAATTGCAAAGTATTAATTCAAATAACAAACAAAAGGAAATGTATTGTTAATAATCATGGACTATGAAAGAATTATAATAAATAAACAATTCAAATAAGATTAGCAGTATAATCTCAGTATTAAATCAACCTTAAAAGAAGGGTATGCTAAGGCATAATGAATAATGATAATAGAATAATTAATGAGAGAACAAATTTTAGATGTTCTAATAATAATATGATATCAGTGTAATCAACAATGTAAAAACTATATGTATTTAAAAATGTTACAAAAGTGTAAACTAGGAGACTGGCATAAGATGAGTTAAGATGACTCAATGAATAATAAATAATATGATAAAAACTCAGAATAATGACTCACAGCTACTTATGTGGAGTCCATAATGAAAAGAAATTTGAAATGATAGACGAATCAATGATGACCAAACAGATTATGAAAATCATAATCATGTATAATAAAGAGTATAGGAAAATGTAGATACAACAATAATGAAAAAGGTGTAAGACACCATACAATGTCTAGTATGATAAGTGTAGGAAGTAAGAATAAGGTTGAATAAGTAATAATGAAGTAATGAAGCCTTTAAACAATAATAAATAAATATGTTATAATGATTGTTAATGTTCAGCTGGATGCAGCAATTTTAAATAATAATATGTTAATTTGAATAAGATTATTATGTTCAAAATAGAAATTAAGGAGAGTTGAACCAATGTTAAAAAATATTAAAATAGAATCTGCAAAATGTAGCAGAAGACATATGAAAACAATGCAATATTTAAGATAGGCTTTCATTAAAATAGATTTTATTAATGAAAGATGTATCCAAACTGGCCTCTATTCATATCAAAATAACCAGAAAGGAATGAGAAATACGATGCTAGTAATAGAACCAAATTTGTAATTAGTATAACTGAGATATAAACGTAAATATGATAAACTTTGTGAATTTTGGATAGTTACAAGGAACACCAAAACAACGATAAGACCCACGCTTCAAAAACAATTATGTAAGAGCTAATAATAGAATGACCGCATCATGACGTCATTTTTAGCCAATCAAAAAATTACTTCAAAAATTAATTGTCGCTGCCTAGTGTCATTTTCAGACTATATATACGGTTGTACGAGCGAGGAGAAACATATTTTGTCAAATTCCATTCCAGCAGCTACTACAGGACTCCAGATCGAAATTTTCATCAGATCTTATTAAACAACAACAGTGAAGAAGTAAATACCTTCAAAAGTGCATCGCAACAAGTAGTGTTAATTTTACTAGTTGTGCGGAATAAAAAGAACGAGGTTAGGTAAAGTACCTAACCCAGTATTTAATTTCAAGAAGTAATAATCATTCTTTCGTGTGAAAGTGAAATGTACGATCAGTGTACCCGATCGTAAGGTGAATTAAAAAATAATCCAAAGCGATTATAAAACAGGGAGTACAGTGCCATATATGATTACAGTGTACGAATATTATGTGACTAGTATAAGAAATAATACACTCATGTACTAACGCAAAAACATTAATACTATAAGTAATAAGCACTGTCTATACTTTTTTCAAGCGGAATTATACGATTCCAAATATAATAATTCATGTACTAGGCTAACCGTAGTTAACCTCAAACTTGTAGAGGTTAGACGAACATTTCGTCAATCAATATAAATATTTTAAAGGTGTCTAACATATTAAATTCAACTCTTGTCAAGCATCGTAACTCGAGGCAAAGGTATTTTATTCTGTAGTTTAAAAGAATTCACCCTTGAGATATAAACATTTTGTAAATAAACAAACCAATAATTATAGTCATCATTGCCAACCTTCTGGGTTAGGAGAGATTGAAGCCAGGTAGATTGTAATCCATTATTATTGTTAATTCGAATGTATAAAGTTAAAATAAGCACGTTGTGAGCAATAAACAAGTAAATTGTTAATTAACAAACGTGTAAGCAATTATTGAAACAGTTATTAATTATTTTTCTCAATTAAAAGAGCTGCAATTTCAAGGCACTCAAACAATCAAGTTGGCGGCTTGGACATGTGAAGCGCCAACAGTTTAAATACGTTAACAAACCAGAAGGAAAATAATTAATTCAATTATTTTATTACTCAATCAAAGAAATAATTTAACATCAATTAAATTTATTTATTTTTATTCTTTGAATAAATTCTTTTTATGGAACAAGAACTTGCGATTCCATATGGCGCCCAAGTAAAATCAAATTAGTTCACTTACTTACAAACAGTGCAGTTATACTGTTCTGACAAACCAACAGTATAATAACATACTGAGACCATCTGAACAACCAGTACAGACAGAACTAACCTACCAGTGCTACACCAAAGGTACGTGAAGGTTTTAATTACTCAATAATTTTGTCAAACATCACTTTACTGTACACAGACGATCTAGATCTACGGAAGTGCTACTGAACTTAAGTGAACTTCGAAGTGAACCACATTCGATTAACAGAGATTGCAATATTTAACTAATTAACTAAAAAAATTAATTAAACAAAATATATAAATTAAATCAATTAAATAAATAATTAAAAATTATACAACAACCAAGGTTATAAATAAAAGACAGTCAACGCGTGACAAATTATTTAAAAGAGATACGTACTCGTTTAGATTATAATATATATATTAAACGCTTCGGATTTTAAAAATTAAATGATATTTCGTTTATACAAATATATTTTTGCTTCTGTCTCTCCGTACACCTGTGGTAGTAAGCTTTTTTACTTGCGTCTCCTTGACAGCGCTTTTCTACAACTTACATTCTCCTCTGCTCAACTGCTCAAATTAATTGTTGCGTTTATATTCATATTTAAAAAAAAACAAAATTTCGACGAAACCGAAACATCGAAGCATGATAATGTTTTTAGGCTTTTGAAACGTATAATGTGCATATAACAAATATTTACTATATAACAAATATATTAACTATATAACAAACATTATCGTGTTAAAACGACAGAGACCGAAGATTTCTAGACTGTGGGGAATCGAAAGTGTGGAAGCGTTACATTTTTCGATGACGTTACATTTTTGTGGAATGACCCCCAGCTTAAAAACATTATCATGTTAAAATACTACCGCATAAAGTGCAGGCACTAAAACAAGTTTGCAATGTAATTGAAACAAAACGCTACATTTTTTAAAAACATAAAAACGTTAATAATATGCCTAGTTTTAATATAAATACAAACCGTGTCATAAGCTGTTTATAGTGAATTACTTAAACGTCTCTCGATCTGGATTCTTTACGTTATCGGTTCAAGCATAGCGTAGATTTCGTTTTGATAATGTTTTTCTTGCATACTAGAGCAAGACGTGACGAGAAAATGGATACTATATTTCAGTATGCTTGATACTTTCTATAGAATTCAACTTGACTTGCTAGAAACGGAGTCTGGCTACTTGCTACCGGTTCCCTTACTACCCTCAAGACCTCAAAGGGCTAAACAATTAATGAATAAAACGTGATAGCAGTATGTCTGGCTTTTTGATATACAGTATTCAATTTGACAATATGATAAATTAAAAAATACAATTACCAGACAATTTTTTCGGTTCCAAGTTGCTGACAAACGATTTTAAAGTGCTGAAATAAATGTATTAGTAACGCTATAGCAGTAAAGCTGAATTTTATATATGCCTTTGAAATATATTTTTATAACTTCTTGCAAGTAGCTAGAGAAATATCCCGGTTCCAACATCCAGGCAGACCGCGTGAAAGGTCGGCAGAGTGTGTCAGAGTATTATGCGTATCTGTGGTTGTGACAGAGAGCACTTATTTATTTACTAATAAATAAATAAATAATTCATGACCTTAATTAGTATATAGTTGTATTTCAAAATCCAGCAGATGTTTTCGGAATAACCTGCAGTAACTGCATAAATCTGTTGCGAGCCGTCAGGTCTGCGACAGGAGTAAATCAAGAGTCTTTCGCCTAGTTCTAATCGGAATAGCTTTGCTGCTATAACGTTAAAATCTCTGTAAAATCGTCTGTCAGAACTTGGAACCAAAAAAATGTCTGGCAATTGTATCTTTTGATTTACTATACTGTCAAATTGAATATATCAAAGAGCCAGACATACTGTTGTAACATTTTATTGGAGGCCTTGAGGCCGGCAAGGGACCGGTAGCAAGGCTCCAGACTCCCCACTCCGTTTGTAGCAAGCCAAGTTGAATTTCGATACAAAGTATCAAGCGTATTGAAATACTGAAATACCGTAAGCATTTCCATCGCCAGCTCTTGGTCTGTACCTCTCTGGTCTGGTCTACGGTTAGAATTGGTCTGCACCGAATTCAGAAGTCGTAGTAAGCTTACTTGTGCGTACTATGTTCTTGTATTCACACGAAAACGGATGAACACAAATCAATCATCTTTTTACGATGCTCCGTGTGTAATAATATATACCAGTATGTATAGTATATTTACTAGGTTAATAGGTCGCTAAGTTGTTAACATGGATTTGCCTAGCAGCTAACGATACGGCACAGTGTTGGCACACGTGTGGCTCTGTCTGATCAGCGTACTTGCCTTTTCTATACTGTTTATTGTTGTTGACACATCAAACAGTATCTCAATTTCTCGTTGAAACTCAAAGCGCCGCAATAGTTCTTTTAAAGTAACTGACTCTTTCTACTTTCCATGTCTAGTTTCCGGTTTAAGGAGATTCTACATTCTAGGAAAGTAAAATAGTTAACAAATTAGTAAATAAACCTCATTTATTTTAGTAAATACTGAACTGCAGATTGCGATGAAATTAATTTTGTGATGAAGATGAGTCTGTTAGAGATTTAAGAAAAACATCAATAAGAATTAAATGTTGCGGATTAAATGTTTTCTGCAAAAACAGTTTTTTTTTAACGCGCATAAAAGAATAACAGGCGGAGGAAATATGAGTTCAATGTTCACCGACACGTTTTCCAAGCAGTTAAAAGATGTGTAATGAGGAAGAGCTCAAGAAGCTCTTTCCGTGATTTGACGGGATTTTCAATAATGCAGGCATCTCATCGTAATACCACGAGCTCTGCTAGGGACTCCTCTGTAGCATTTACGTGCACATAGCAAACACTCAATCACACGCATTTTTTCTTAAACAGCATACACCACAGAATGTTCTCAGGACTCGGTGGTTGTTGTGGGAATAGAGCTCCTCGTGCACCGTTGAAGTGGGAGTAATTGAAGAACACGTGTTTCACATCCTCAATCACAACTTGACAGTATGGTCAATTTGAATTCCGTTTATGTTCGAGTTTTCCCAAATAAGGTTTCGGAAGCATCCGTGCACCCACACCCAGAGAAGCTTCCGTTAGATAAGAGTTAACCAGTAGCATGGCGTCCATGTAACCGCTGTTGCCGGCGGCAACAGGACTAGAAATAAGAGAAAATAATATTAATTACATCACAGAATAAATACTTTAGTTATTGAGTAATTTGAAATTCGAACAATACTCGTATTAGTAGGGAAACTTGAAGAAAAGCGTACCATTGGTGGGCACTTGCAACGTCTTGTGTTGCAGGCTCGGACATAGGCAGTGTTGTACTACGTACGGTCATTGACCTCGTAGTAGTTGTCACTGTACAAACTGTGGAGGGGGACACATTCGTCCACCCAATGTGTTGCTGCTGTATAAACCGGCAAAACGCTTAGTAAGCAGCTATGTTCGTTTTTGGAACTGACGTGCAGCAGATACTACGTACCTATTTGTGTTTTGTTCGTTTAATCATGTGTTTCTCTGTTTGTCTTTATTATTTTTCATTCGATTATTTGTGTTCTAATTGATTCTGTGTAAGTATAATGAGAGTCAGATCCTGTTGAACCGAGACCCTCTTCTTCTCTCAGCGAATGATAGAAAATGCTCTAAAAGGAACATTTGGTACAAGGAAAAATTCGAATTAATTTTTAGGTTAAGTTTTAGGCCTATCACAACCGGCAACAGGTGTTATGTATCCACGCCAAGAGTTAACCTCTCTCTCAGATTTATTCACCCTCGTTCCTATATGAGGCGATGAGTCTGCCTACGCTTATGCGAGTTGTTCCAGTCTATTTGTCACTGTTCAAGGCTGTGCTTCTTTTCCTGAAGAGACACGGCACTTCTTAGAGTCTGAGTTGTCGAGCGCTTTTCATACTTTCTTTGCCACTCTACTGCTAAGATGTCAACGGGCTGCATCCTCCGGCACTGTGAACTACACCGACTGTGATGCAGGAAGTACTCGGAGAGCACTAAGACGATATACAGCAGCCATCTTATTTCTGTATACATCAAGCTTCAATGCATCTGACCGGATCACCGCACCATACAGCGGTGTAGACGATAATACTGAGGCAAGCAGCGGTCTCCTGTTTTGCCTCGATCCTCCAGCATTGAGAATTAGCTACAGTGGCGTATCTAAAATTTGGTCTTGGGGGTTCGGGGTCCGATCGGGTCGAGTCGGCTTCATACAAAAGAAAAAAACAAGTCAAGATTAATCAACATTACTAACTTTAAATTGGCTGAAAAACATGAGATAACGTCCTGAAATCAGTCCCATTAATATAAACGGTAATAACACAACAAAAATAACCGTTACTGAATCATTGTTTAGAAGACACTAGTTGAACTGATTTTCATATATTTCATATTTCAAATGTATATGCAAATGTTGTGTAATAATCCTCTTTGTACTCGTATATTTAACAAAGCGATAATAGCTGAAAAACACACCTGACAAAATAATAAAATAGCCTAAAAATTAGGAGATTAGGCCTAACAAAATTCATCAACTTACTTTTTTCTACTGTCTAGGGGGTCCGTATCCGTTCGCCCCCCTCCCTATAAATATGTCCCTGATTCGTATTTCCTATAAACACCTGTAAATTTTTAAAATTTATTCGTTGTTTACGAGCTGTCCGAAAATTTTACGTGTCACCTGTGTTTTGCGAAATCAGCAAAATCAAACGTCGTGCTGTGACTCATTGTTAAAAAAAGGCCTAACGTTTCTAAAATCCCAACGAAACGGTAAATGTGTTACCAGATGTAGTGTAACAGCCTTCAAAAAACAATGGAGTTTAAACATTGTCGTATCAGCATTGAAGATGATCCCCGCAGTCGACGCACAAAAAGTGCAACAACTCCAAATGCGGTATTTACCTTCATGGGCGTATTTACGGGGGGGGGCGAACGGGACCAGACCTGCCCCCAAAGGGTCGGAAAAAAGTTGACGATGTTTTGTTACTGTCTTAATTTTTAGGCTATTTTATAGTTTTTTCCAGATGTAAACGCTAATATAGTAGTAACTCTTTATAAATACTCGTATACAAACAGGTTTATTACACATTTTCGCACACGTATGAAATATGAAATATTGGAAAATTAATTTAGACAATAAGTACTTTGTAAACGTTTCAATAACGCGTATTTGTATTGTGTTATTACCGTTTACATTAATGGGGCTGATTTCAGGATGTTGTCACACGTTTTTCAACCACTTTAAACATAGTAACGTT
Source organism: Magicicada septendecula (assembly GCA_034769895.1). Lineage (NCBI taxonomy): Eukaryota > Metazoa > Arthropoda > Insecta > Hemiptera > Cicadidae > Magicicada > Magicicada septendecula. The sequence goes on along the minus strand of CM068371.1, from coordinate 87,164,042 downwards.
GATTAGTCTTAACTTGATATTTTTCTTTTGTGTGAAGCCGACCCGACCGCGGACCTCCACCCCAAGGCTAAATTCTAGATACGCCACTGCTTACCTTGCATAATCTTTTTATCATACCAAGATCCTGATTTAACTTTTTAATGATATATGGAAGACTGTTCCTGTGTGTATGCAATTCGCATCATTGTTAAAAAATGTCTAGCGCTGAAAATTCCAAGAAACGGTAAATGTGTTAGTAGATGTTGCACCTTCCAAAAACAATGGATTATAAGTGGACATTGTCGTACCAGCATTGAAGACGATCCCGCAGTGAACGGCCAAAAGTGCAACAACTTCAAATGCGGCACTTACCTTGCATCAACTTTTTATTATATCAAGGTCTTGATTTGAAGTACGACAAACACGCTCTGTGAGATTCGTATGATTTTAGCAACGTCCATTATCAATCGCCTGTCTTCCAACACGGTGTACACAATTTTTGCACGATATATGGATACGGTGACCACATTTTCTCAGTTGCAGTCCGGGACAGTTGAGGTTGAGGTTAGGTAGGTTAGGTTAGGTTAGACTCAGAGGTATGAGGCATTTTCCGAAACAATGTTGAAAATATTGTAACGTTACGATTATTTCATAAATTCACACAAATACAGAACCATGTACTCAACGCAACTATTAAGTGTAGTACACCGGCCAGGTCGCAGGATTTTTGTTTCTCGTTGCGTCAAGTATATGTAGTTGCACAATAATTAAATAAATATTAAAGAGGAGCGAAGTGTTGACATGAAATAATTATTTAAAACCATTTACAAATAATCATCCTAAGATTTATTCATTAATAGAAAAATATTCCAATATTAAAAAAATTCAAACATTAGATAGATCAAATATCCACAATTTATAAATTTCACACATATTAGGCTGTTCATAACATCTAAAAACTAAACAATCATATACTCTTATTCACTAAACAGACATGTTAAATAAGTCATCTAAATTCTTTCATTTTTAGTGTGTCTGACTTTGATTCAATCTTCAAATGCTAATAGCAACTCATTTAAAAAGAAACAAAAATAATATTAAACTTAAGCATAAAATTACTAAGTTGCTATAGACAAAATAAACTAATTACATTTACTTTCAAACTATTATTTAACTCTATTGACACACCCAAATTTTTAACATATAACAAAAGATTTAGTAACATTCAAATTTTCTTATAAAAGTAAATTATTGACTATAACTATTATTTACATTTAAAATTTTTAAGTCTTACTGTTCATGTAAAATTGTCTTTCTGAAAGTTCTTTTCACAACAAAATTATAAATATTTAGTCATCACCTCCATACTGCTGCCGTTACCGTTGTGTGCGTCCTGAATCCTGAGAATGTGATGATGATGATGATGATGCTGTGTTCTATGTCTCTATGGGTTGTTGTTGTTGCTCCTGAGTTCCTCCATACGTCTTGTATGTGTGGTATAAGTGTGTTCAGTCGATCGGCAGACCAGCAGCGTGACGTCCTTTGGAAATAGCTTATCAAACGGACATAGTGTCTTCGTGTAGAGATTCCTTGAGTCTAAGAATGCCCCAAAATTGTCGGTCGTATTTATACTGGACTCAATCTGACATGTCCAGGATTGCTATTGACATGTTATAAATTGTAACTTTCATGCAAAGCGTCCTTTTAATTACGAATCACTTTTTTGTTCATTTTAGCGATTTCGTAAACACACTTGTAGCATGCGCGATATCATTGTTTGCGTAATTTTTTTCTGTTCACGCACATATAACACACATGTTAATTACTCCTTAATTACACCCGTAATTAACATTAATTACTTAGCGTCTTTAATATTGCAAATTTCTGCAATATTTTATATATCACTGCATTCGTTAAGAATTCCTTAATGCAATGGTGTTTTTATAATTGGTGTAAGTCTTTGCTTACAGGTTTAACACAAGTAATTAGTTTATTATAATCCTGTTAAGACATGATTACAGGCAAAACAATAAGTCGTTCGCATCACCCCATATTTTCATGTCGTAGCGTGCTCACACACACAAACACACACACGCTGTAACTTGCCCTACCACAGCAGGTATCCCTCTCGACAGGTTAGATATTGTCAATTCCTGCACAAAATTGTATAAAAGTGTTCCTTATTCTATTTATACTAATTACAATATAAAACATACCGCCCTGGGCAAATATGCAAATATATGTATTGTTGCAATATATATTCTTTTAGTAGATGTTATATTTGGCGTTAAGTATTAACAAAGTGATTTGAAATTTGGTACGGAAATTCAGCTACGTTAGCGCTATAAATGTATAAAATGTCATTATTTTGTATCCACTAATTTCAAAATAACTTTAATTTGTTTAAAATCGCCTGTTGCTAAATTTATAAGCGATTTCCATAAAACTATTTATCGCATATAATTTTTATAAGTTCAGTTTTTATTTGGAATTTTATCTTTAACAATTCTTAATCAAAACATTTTTGATCCGATTATTAACAGCGGAGATATTTAAAAAAAAAAACAGAAATAAACATGATTTTTCAACTAAAATTGTTAATAAAAATAGTTGCCGACCGATCTGGTATTCTAAAACTTACGGGTGTTTTCAACAAATTGTAAAAAGATGAAACCCGCTTCAAACAGTTTCCGAAGAAAGTATAATTTGATTCCACTATTTCTAGTTAGCATTTTAAATCTATTAACTTAAACAAAAGTTATAATATTTCATATAATCATATCAGTTTTCAAATAAAACGCATAAAATTTAGTAAAAACAAAATATGAAAGTAGGTAAAACGTTTTCCGTAGGAAGAGTTAACGTCAGTAGACCATGGACCACGGTTTCTATGTTACCATGAATTAAGCACAATTTTTGCTTTAAAAGAATAGAATATTTTATAGTCTAAATCCGGGACTGTTTATCGAATTTTTGGGACATCGGGAACTTGGTCCGAAATCCGGGACTATTCCTGTGTGTATAACATTCGCATATTTCTGCACTGTGTTCTGTGTGTATTCACAGATTTAACCTGTGAAACAGAGGCATTTACATGATTAACAGGGAGAAATTATTCTGAAGGTTATTATTACACATTAATGTCTGCCATCTGTTATGCGTCAAAAGCATGTAAATAGATTATCAAAGTTATGGGTTTACGGTAACAGGGGAGGGAGGGGGGACATTGTTATGTGCCAGCGGATTGAGGGAGGAAGCGCCGCGTACATTAAACGTGTGTACACGAGCAAGCAAGCAAGGGTCATGAGGTCGTTGCGTTGTGACATGTGTTTGTGTATAATTGTAACGACGTCGACGACGACGACGACGACAATGACAACGCGACGCGTATGTGCGAGCGGCGCACGGTGGTAAATAGGATAGGGTTGGGTCGATGGAGCGCAGTGACGTCACGGCACCAGTGGGTCATGGCCACGCCCTCCCGGGTCACACACCCCGTACACCCCCCGCGCACGCACTCACGCTCATGAATGAAGAAAAACATAACTGTGACCCAACCCGTTCGATACGCAAATTCGTACAGACACAACCAGCTGCAGGCTATCTACCTCTACCTCTACCTCTACCTCTACGCGCGTCTCCAACACTTCATTGAATAACGCAACGCAACGCAACGCCTATTTAACTGCTTCGTTTTTTATTACTTCCAATGCGTGAAAAGCTATTTTACATCTAAAAGTTTCTTTATTTTTACTAGCTTGCCTATTACGGTAACACTACAGCATAGGATAAATAAATTTAGGAAAATTTGTGGCACGATTCATTGAAATCTAGAAATAAAACAATACACAGCACGAGGATTAAATTTTTTAAGACAATTGCAATACCCACATTGACATATGCGAGTGAGGTCGTGACAAAAAAGGAATGCAGCAAGATTCAGAGTGCTGAAATGCAGTTTCTTCGAAGTACTTTAAGCTACACATTGCAAGATAGAATAAGGGATGAGGATATCAGAGCAGAACCCGCAGTAAAGAAAGGACATAAATAAAATTATTTGAACTTACAGAAGACAATGGTGGGATCATCTGCAAAGGATGACAGACGCTCGATTGCCGAAAGCGGAACTGAACTATAAAACCAGTGGTAGAAGAGACGTGGGTCGTCCGAGGATGAGATGGGTGCCGGAACAGGTTTATATAACCTAATCCTTGAAGAGGAGAAGAAAAACAACAACAAAAACGTCGCAACAGGAATATTTGATGATCAGCACTTTAGGACAAGTGAGCCGTTTTAAATATCTCGGCTGTGCAGTAAAATATAAACATGAAATAAAAAGAGAAGAGAAATAAATTTAGGAATATTTGTAGTACCATTCATCGAAATCTTAGAATTAAGCAAGACACAGCTCAACGATTAAGGAATGAGGATATCAGAGCAGAACTCGAAGTAAAGGACATAAATGAAATTATTTCAACTTACAGAAGACAATGGATGACAATCTGCAAAGGATGACAGACGATCGATTGCCGAAAGCTGCACTGAACTATAGAGCCATTAGTAAAAGATACGTGGGTCGTCCGAGGATGAGATGGCTGCCGGAACAGGTTTATATAACCTAATCCTTGAAGAGAAGAATAAGATTACAGCATAGCTCCTATTTATTTTACTTGCTTGTTTCCTTTACACAAAAGGTATTCGAAAGTGAACGAACTGAACTTCATCTGTGTAGGAAAAAAAACTGACTCAACTCCAAGCTATTGGACCGTGGTCCGCTGCTGTTGTTACTGACAGACGTTTCGGCCTCTCCTCTGGAGGCCATCTTCAGTGTGCAAAAAACGATTCGTTAACTGACACGGTCTTCGTCATGACTAGTACTGCGGCATCTGTTAGTAACAACAGGAGTGGACACGGCCCAATAGCTCGGAGTTTAGTCAGTTTGTTTCCACCACTGTTGACGCCGGCCTGAAAGCCTTGGGTGCTGAATTTAATCTGTTCTCTACTAAAGTCATGTGGTTACGCTGTTCATTGGTTTGCCCGAATTGGTAAAAGAAAAATACTTGGAGTTAAAAAATTCTCAGACTGTCAAATACTATATTTGACTGAGAATTATTCCAGTTATTATTTTTTACTGTCAATTGAAAATAACTCCGCAGCCTCTAAAAGTGACAATCAATAATAGTATCACCTCATCTGCCAGTTTACCATTAATCTAGTTTTTCAATAAATATTACGATCCTGCCTAACGTTGTTTGAAAGCATTAAACTAAGTATTCATAAGAACTTTATAAGCAATTTGTAATCAATAAATTTTTATACTAGTAAGCTAACTGAGGTGCAGAACTCGCACATTATTTTGATCGAAGTACATTCATTATAAAATAAATTTCAACACTAGATAATTTTTCAATTGTCTCAAAAATTAGCATTTTGTTTTTAGTAAAATAATTGTAAAGCACACAATCATACAATAAACACTAATAATTCCAATTTACTGCATTGTCCTATTTTTTAGTTAAATTTGTAACCATTTATAATCTTGTTATTTGAATTAGCAGTCTCTGTAACTCCAACTTCGACGTGCTTATTTGCATTACGCTAGGCATAAATTCACCAACCCTTTTGAAAATGTTGAAATATTAAAAGTAGAAAATAATATAATATTAAAGCTTTACATGAAGAGTTAGAAATTTTAAAGGTAAAAAAGACGAACAGTAAGATAATAATGAATATACAAACAGAATTTAGTAATGAAGAAATATTTTTTCATATTTTGCAAGAGTGAGATATGAGATGGGTCAGGGGTTAGGTAAGTTGACAAAGCTGGGTTGTGACTCAAAAAGGTAATAGAGGGTGGGACGAAGCTTCGTAGCAAGTAGTAGGGGCGTGGCTTACGGAGCTGAGCCAATAGACTAGTAGAATTGTTTACAAATTGAATTGCCGTGAAGGCAGATTCACGGGTATATATATGGGTTCCAGCGGGATAAGTTTGTTGTGATTTAAGACTTGAAAATGGTAGAAACACTGAAAGGCCTCGTCCAGAACATGATATTTAGCAGTTTGGCAAGTAGATTCTTATAGGCCTATATTTCATACTTTTCACAAACATACCCAGCTGCTAACAATATATAAAGTGATTTTTGCAAACATAGCTTACAAAATTTTGAAGTCAATCCAATATTTGCGAGCGGTGTTGAGAGATATTAATTTTGTCGACTTATTAAAGATGTCAAGTTTGTACTTTTGAACAACGTTCCTCATATGTCTCATAAAAGCTTTTACAATTTTTTCCAAAATTGTTACCTTTTCCGAGTCTAGAAAATTTAGAAATTTCCAAAGCTGAACATTGTATTCAGTTTCTGGTTAAAACTGTCTTTAACTTGATACTCCACATAGGTTTTGCGATTTTATCAAAAAATTGAATCACTATTTGGGACCTGGCATCAAAAAAGTTTTCAATTTATAACACTAAATCGTGTATTCAAGTTTGACTAAAATTATCTTTAATATAATAATTGCGATTTTTGCGAATTTTCCAAATTTTGACCTCTCACATCTATGCATCGTATCTCTCTATTTTAGGGGGAGATCAACCTCAGCAACAATAGGGTATGTAGGGTAAAAGTATGAACAGGCGTGTCAACTTGCACGAAACTTGGTTAATTCATTCGAAAGTTATTTGAGACGTATCCGAAATAGACAGAGAGACAAATAAATGCAAAGCGGTGGAGTTAGAACTGAGAATTTCATTCGCTTCTTCAATAATCGATTTATATTTATATAAATTATCGATAGCTTTATACTTATTTTATATTTATATTTATTTACAATATACATATCTTATATTTGTATTTATTTACAATATACATATCTTATATTTATATTTATTTATAATGAATACTAATTAATTTAAAAATTAATTCGTACGAAAAAGAAGCTTATGATGCTTTGATAAATTTATTTTTCAGTAACCATGTAAGTAACACAATACCGCCAAAAATCGTGTAACAAAACAATTACGATATTTTTTTGCTTCAAAGTACGCGTTCACTATTTCTTTCCTACTCATAATGAAAAGAACTTGTTATGAGTTCTTCAATGTATCGGCAAAAACGCTCCTACTGTTACAGTTTACTGAGGTGGTTGTAGAAAACATAATAAATAGAGTCCTAATGTAAGGAAGCCAGAAAAATAGGTGACAGCAAGTAGTATAGGACGTGCGACATAAGTGAATGGAAACGCATTGTTTTGTTTTACCGGGTGCTCTAATACCAGACGGGGTGTAGAACATTTACCGGGTGCTGTAATACCAGACAGGTGTAGAACATTTACCGGGTGCTGCAATACCAGACGGGGTGTACAACATTTACCGGGTGCTGTAATACCAGACAGGTGTAGAACATTTACAGGGTGCTGTAATACCAGACGGGGTGTAGAACATTTACCGGGTGCTGTAATACCAGACAGGTGTAGAACATTTACCGGGTGCTGTAATACCAGACGGGGTGTAGAACATTTACCGGGTGCTGTAATACCAGACAGGTGTAGAACATTTACCGGGTGCTGTAATACCAGACGGGGTGTAGAACATTTACCGGGTGCTGTAATACCAGACGGGTGTAGAACATTTACCGGGTGCTGTAATACCAGACGGGGTGTAGGACATTTACCGGGTGCTGTAATACCAGACGGGGTGTAGAACGTTTACCGGGTGCTGTAATACCAGACGGGGTGTAGGACATTTACCGGGTGCTGTAATACCAGACGGGGTGTGGGACATTTACCGGGTGCTGTAATACCTGACGGGGTGTAGGACATTTACCGGGTGCTGTAATACCAGACGGGGTGTAGGACATTTACCGGGTGCTGTAATACCAGACGGGGTGTAGGACATTTACCGGGTGTAATACCAGACGGGGTGTAGGACATTTACCGGGTGCTGTAATACCAGACGGGATATAGAACATTTACCGGGTGCTGTAATACCAGACGGGGTGTAGGACATTTACCGGGTGCTGTAATACCAGACGGGGTGTAGGACATTTACCGGGTGCTGTAATACCAGACGGGGTGTAGGACATTTACCGGGTGCTGTAATACCAGACGGGGTGTAGGACATTTACCGGGTGCTGTAATACCAGACGGGGTGTAGGACATTTACCTGGGTGCTGTAATACCAGACGGGGTTTAGGATATTTACCGGGTGCCGTAATACCAGACGGGGTGTAGGACATTTACCGGGTGCCGTAATACCAGACGGGGTGTAGGACATTTACCGGGTGCCGTAATACCAGACGGGGTGTAGGACATTTACCGGGTGCTGTAATAGCAGACGGGGTGTAGGACATTTACCGGGTGCCGTAATACCAGACGGGGTGTAGGACATTTACCGGGTGCTGTAATACCAGACGGGGTGTAGGAAATTTACCGGGTGCTGTAATACCAGACGGGGTGTAGGACATTTACCGGGTGCTGTAATACCAGACAGGGTGTAGGACATTTACCGGGTGCTGTAATACCAGACGGGGTGTAGGACTTTTACCGGGTGCTGTAATACCAGACGGGGTTTAGGATATTTACCGGGTGCCGTAATACCAGACGGGGTGTAGGACATTTACCGGGTGCCGTAATACCAGACGGGGTGTAGGACATTTACCGGGTGCCGTAATACCAGACGGGGTGTAGGACATTTACCGGGTGCTGTAATAGCAGACGGGGTGTAGGACATTTACCGGGTGCCGTAATACCAGACGGGGTGTAGGACATTTACCGGGTGCTGTAATAACAGACGGGGTGTAGCACATTTACCGGGTGCTGTATTACCAGACGGGGTGTAGAACATTTACCGGGTGCTGTAATACCAGACGGGGTGTAGGAAATTTACCGGGTGCTGTAATACCAGACGGGGTGTAGGACATTTACCGGGTGCTGTAATACCAGACGGGGTGTAGGACATTTACCGGGTGCTGTAATACCAGACGGGGTTTAGGATATTTACCGGGTGCCGTAATACCAGACGGGGTGTAGGACATTTACCGGGTGCCGTAATACCAGACGGGGTGTAGGACATTTACCGGGTGCCGTAATACCAGACGGGGTGTAGGACATTTACCGGGTGCTGTAATAGCAGACGGGGTGTAGGACATTTACCGGGTGCCGTAATACCAGACGGGGTGTAGGACATTTACCGGGTGCTGTAATAACAGACGGGGTGTAGCACATTTACCGGGTGCTGTAATACCAGACGGGGTGTAGGACATTTACCGGGTGCTGTAATACCAGACGGGGTGTAGGACATTTACCGGGTGCTGTAATACCAGACGGGGTGTAGGACATTTACCGGGTGCTGTAATACCAGACGGGGTGTAGAACATTTACCGGGTGCTGTAATACCAGACGGGGTGTAGGACATTTACCGGGTGCTGTAATACCAGACGGGGTGTAGAACATTTACCGGGTGCTGTATTACCAGACGGGGTGTAGGACATTTACCGGGTGCTGTAATACCAGACGGGGTGTAGAACATTTACCGGGTGCTATAATACCAGACGGGGTGTAGAACATTTACCGGGTGCCGTAATACCAGACGTGGTGTAGAACATTTACCGGGTGCTGTAATACCAGACGGGGTGTAGGAAATTTACCGGGTGCTGTAATACCAGACGGGGTGTAGAACATTTACCGGGTGCTGTAATACCAGACGGGGTGTAGAACATTTAAAAGTCGCCTAAAAAAACAGCAAATTTGACATAAAATAATGTGTGAAGACGAGCGTCAAAATATGATCTTAAAAAATAATATAGACTACAGTGTATCTGTATTGACATGACATTGTAGATTTTCGCTGCCATTGAGGTAATAATTATTGTGGTGTTTAAAAACGTAAATGTCACAAAGCAGGAGCGGCAGCTTCAACGACAGCTTTTTAAAAGTTCACAATGCTGACAAAAAACTTCAAACTTCTTGCACGCTGAAGGTTGTTAAAAAGTCTCGACGCGAACAACCGCTGTGCACTACTCTGAAGTTTTCCTACTACGCTACGTACTTCACAAAACCGTTAACGTGTTACTTGTAGCGGTTTTCTGTGGTGCGGAGTTCTCCTGCTGTCTGATACTTGCTTACTCATCGAGACTGCTCGGTGAGTATAAATTGAAGTGATATAAAATGTCTCGACTAACTCCAGTAACGTAATCTTTATTATAAATTATCGTAATCCTCCTTACTCTCTGTTTGAATTCCATTGAATTTAAATAAGTTCCTGAGGCTATCACGTCATAAGTATTGAAATTATTATCCGGGCTGTTAGACCTTGATCTTCCAAATTCTTCATGCCGATAGGTGTTAATCGCTCGACCAAACGTTTTGGCATCACCTCTGGAAGCCATGTTCAATATAAGAATTTCAAAAAGCTGACAAGATCAATATTGTGGTTGTACTAACGTACACATTGTCAGTTTTTGAAGTCCTTACACTGAAGATGGCCTGCACAGGTGACGCTGAAACGTCTGGTCGAGCGATTAACACCTATCGGCATGAAGAATTTGGAAGATCAAGGTCTAACAGCCCGGATAATAATTTCAAATAAGTTGATTTATGGCATTCTTATCTGTCCATTCCCTAGCTACTGAGTCTACTCCTTATTCAGCCAGGCAATAACACTGTTCACTCTGCAAAGTTTAATTTAAATACAATTCTTGTAGTATGTATTTATGTATGTTTAGTGTAGTGTGTAGTTTTATCCAGTAGATTTGTCAAGGACTCTCAATAATATACGTAACCATCATAAGTTTAATCTATATAACACAAGACCATTGTTGCAATCATGAAAAAACAAAAATAAGTAAGTAATTTATAGAATTTAAATTAATTTTAATTAACAATTATTCAATGAACAATTGATTTTTGAATTTTGTTAATTTATAATTTCTTGTGATGATAGTTTAAACTATTGAAACAGTGTATAATATTAAAAAAATACGTAGTATATTCTATTAATAAAAGTTTTATTTATTATTAATAAGGATAAACAAACACAAGAATATTGTGAGCAAATATGAAAGAATTACAATTAAACCTATATTTTAGTTTTGTAGGTATGGTAATGAAATATATTTCCAACCGTTGGAAAAGAACTATGTTTTATTAACTTAATATACAGAAGAATAGTACTATATTGCGATGATATGGATGATCATAAATAAATTAATATTGTCGGGACAAATACATGGAATGGTGTTTATTACAAATTAATTAATTAAACAGTGGTTGAAATTTAAAATGACTTACTGCTGATTTACCTAAAAAAAAAATACTCGGTTGATCAACATAAATTTAAATAAAATGTAACTCTCTTCTAATTAGATTTGTTTTACACAGTTTTTAGTCTTTAAAAGTTCTTTAGAGTCTATAATTGAACAGTAATATTAAAATTTTGATTTTCCTTGACTGTATTCTGAAGAACATTGTCCGTAGCTGGAGTACGGTGGCCTGACGATGTACAGCTGATCCCCAACAGTCTTATGGTATTACCGTAATAATGTAGGTGGTAGACTTCCTCAGGGTCGCTTTCACTGATTCGAAACTTCACGAGCAAAACTCGTAAAAATCCAATACGCTTAATGTGTCTTTCTATACCTATATGGACAATCTACCGTTACCACGGAAAGAGCATGGTATTACACTGCAGTCGAACTAACACTTCTTTATAATGTTTAAATGACTTAAACGTTTCTCTCCGAAATCGGCAAAGTTGAACGCAGTGAATTCGCTGTCTTGTAGCCGTTTCCTCCAAACATGTCGTTTGTAGAGAAACCCGCGTCTATCACGTACGACTAACCGATACGAAATGGTATTGTACGATTACTATCTGAACTTCTGACGGAAATTCTAATTGGTGCATATCTAATTTAAATAAGTGAATTACAATCCGAACATAATATGAAGTTCAGCTTATTCTGGTCAAGGATTGTTCTAAACCTGCGCAAAATTATCTAAAATTTTATATTCTGTTTTTCAATTATGAATCGCGCACAGACTTATTAAAAAAACTTATTCACACTTATATTTAATTATAAGTACAAATTGTTTGTACTAATACAAACTATATTCTTATCTAAATCCCATTTAAATCCTTATTCATTAATAACGGTACAACGATGTTTGTCTAATTAGCGTCTACGCGCGCACGCACACACACACAGGTGCACTTGATAATCGTAACCCGAACTTACGACAATTACTCAGATTTCCATATATCGCGCGTGTGCCTTTCTTGCAGATTTCGACTTGTTTCCCACTTCTTAAGGTTTTCAAGTGTCGATCAGAAGATATAGTAGGATGTAGGATGCTTCCGTTGTCAATATCGTAATTTTACGCTCACCTATTTCCAGATTAAAATACTGAAACGTAAAACAACAAAACAGACTATTGCATTTTGAAGATCTTCATTTTCATCTTCTTCTCGTTAACGGTTTTAGGCTTTAGCGGCCTGTTCCTATTCCACAGTCTACCTTTTCTTAGGTCTACCAACTTTTCTTCTGCCTCTTGCGTTGTAATCTTTCGCCATCTTCGGTATTCTACTTCTTCCGTTCTATTGATGTGTTGAGTCCATTTTCTTCTGTATTCATTAATCCTTTCATTAACTGCAAAAATATCTAAATGACTTCTTACGTCTTCATTTCTTATATGATCTCGTCTATTTATATCTTTTAACTGATCTCAGAAATTTCATTGTTGCTGTTTGTACCTTCTGTTCATCGTTTTTCTTTATGACCCAAGTTTCAGAACCATACAGTAGTGTAGGTTTTGCCATTTTTATAAATAAAATTTTATTTGGGTTTCTTTTCTACATTTATTTTCCAACGTTCTCCAGATCGTTCCACACATTCTTGTGAAATTCGTCACTTTATTTTGTATATCTCTATCTTGTTCATACGCATTTTGAAGACGTATTATGTAATCCGACCGTTTCAATTATCAAGACAGAGGAAACGATTAGGTACCAACTGTTCTGTGTGTGAGGGGGGGAGGTTTGTCCTTACGTTTAAACCTTGTTTCCGTTTGATTCTGTAGTTACAGTAAAATATTAAAACATGATTTACTTGTTCAATTCTCTTTAAGTTAATCTAAGCTGTACAAAATTATTTCAGCTGAAACTCCATTGTGGCTAACAAATTTTTCTGCTACAGCGACGTAAATTACTGAACATGAAACGTTAGGATATTCATCGTCTTCAGCCTACCCTCTGTATGTACAAACCTTCTCTCTCTCTCTCTCTCTCTCTCTCTCTCTCTCTCTCTCTCTCTCTCTCTCTCTCTGCCCCTTTTTCTTCCCCCTTCTACCCAATCTGTAACTTTCAACATCCATCCTGCTCTTCTCACTTTGTCCGCTGGTGTTAACTCTAAATGTTTTCTTATGATTTCGTGTAAGTTGCCTTAAACGTTTTAAGGTTACGTGTATCTTATGTTATTTTCGTTTAATGCCTAAACTTGTTACGCATATGCCATAATGTCATGTACCACAGTGGTTTAAATTGTCATCACGGTGAGTTTTTTATCGTTTATTCCGTTGATATGTTGATTTACTTCAATAAATTGAATCAACACTCTGTAAATCAAATTTGCGTTAGTTCGTGGATAAGAAAAAAAAAACAGAAGTGCCGTGTTTGTTAAGTAAAGTGCATTTATATGTCTCCTTTTCTGGAATCGAGAACGCGCTCCTTATCATTGTGAATGCAAGTTTTTTACATAGACAGTGAACGCATTGCATAGAGTTTTATTTACCTTCTTCCTACTGAAACACGGTAAGTCGTCTGCCTACAGTTGTTCTTTCGTAAGTGCTGAATGGTGTTTACGTCGGAAAGTTAAATAACCGCATTGTGACGTTTGGTCTATGCAACGTCTATTGTGTGCTGTGTGACTGTTCCTACTTTTCCTTTACAATTGTTTATCTTTCTGTTATTGATAAGTCTATGGTTACAAGGTTTACAGCAACAAATCTCCATAGTCGGAGATATTTTATCGACCACTACCATCGTCAGAATTTGGCACTCAACGTTTCGACCACTAAAATATCTGCAGTCGTCTTCAGGTGTGAATTGAACTAATACATTACCTACAAACGTAAGCGTACACGAGATTCATTTAATAACAATCGTGAACCGTCAAAATAATAAACCACCACCTCCTACAAAATTAATGAGAACTGTAGAAAAATTATATATAAAAAAAGAACTACTACTTACCCTGTAAGTCCGCTGGACAGAACCGCGAAGCACAATCACATTGATGTTGCTCATCCCATGCGTGTTCAGCTAATTTATATACGGTATGTCAACTGAACACGTATGGGATGGATAACATAAAATCCTGTGCGATCAATGCCATATCATATCATACAACTTATCATACTGGTACCGTTGGACGGTACTCATACTAGTAAACGTAAAATCATAGAGACATCTTTTAGGGTTGTAAAACATAATTGTATCGGTCATCCTAGTAAAGAGGTATCTAGGATCTGTATTAGGAAGATGAAAGTTTATATACGTTGTGACAGCCGGGGTTAGCTGTGGGCGGACCCAGGGTGCTTAGTTTTGTATTTAAACAGGGCGTTGCTTGTCTCTGACTTACGTGTGTGAACTTGGCCAGTTCTGTCCAGCAGACTAACAAGGTAAGTAGGAGTTCGGAATTCCTCTTTTTTATATATAATTTTTCTATTTGTAGGTGGCGGCGGTTTGTTCCTTTGATGGTTCACTGTTGTTAGTGAACGAATCTCGGGTAGGCCAAAGTTTGTGTTTAATTTATTAGTTTAATTTTCACTTGAAGTCGACCACAGATTGTTTAGTAGTCGAAACGTTGGTCGGTAAATTATAACGATTGCGATAGTCCTACCTAACCCTTCTGATAATGTTCACGGACCTTCAAACGTTAGGTTTAAAGATCGTACAAATGTCCGTTACCTTTGACGTCAGAGCTCAATATTTCACGTCAATGCGACTTGCGATAAACAGCCTAAAAATTAGGCATACCTTTAAAAAAGAAAGGAAACTGTCGTTCTTCTGTGGGTAAAATTTAGACGATTGAATTGACGAGGGTGTGAACGTTAAAGAGAAGAAACAGAGTAAGAAATAGATCAAAACTTCCGTGATCGTGTAGTCGTCCC
This sequence comes from Magicicada septendecula, assembly GCA_034769895.1. Classification (NCBI taxonomy): domain Eukaryota; kingdom Metazoa; phylum Arthropoda; class Insecta; order Hemiptera; family Cicadidae; genus Magicicada; species Magicicada septendecula. The sequence goes on along the minus strand of CM068371.1, from coordinate 87,148,901 downwards.
ACGTTAGCTTATTGCCTTAGTACAACACTTTTTAAGCACATCTGATTCTGATGTCATTTTCCTATCTGTTGTGTTTCCGTATGTGTACTGTCTCCGCTTTTATTCAACATCTACTAGGAAGGTATTTTTAGAGAAGCTTGAGATGAATCATGTAAAAATCTCTCTAAGCGGTGAAATAATAAATAACATACGTTATGCGGATGATACCGTCATATTCCCAGATAGCTTAGAGGGGCTGCAACAACTAATGAATAGAGGGACAGAAAGCAGCCGTAGATATGGTCTACACATCAATGTTAATAAAGCGAAGGTAATGATTGTATCTAAGAACAAGTTTACAAATTTCACCCTTAATATAAACCAAAGGCCAGTTGAACGAGTAAGCCAATTTACATATCTTGGTACTATAGTCAATGAATAATGGGGATTTCTAAAATTCTATAGTTAAATTCTCAAGAAACAAAGAGCAGAATTTAAAAGGCAAGAGCAGTGTTCACTAGAATGAGCAGTTTATTTAAAAGTCACGATTTAACAACAAACACAAAGATGAGACTTTTACGCTGCTACGTATTCTCGGTCCTCTTCTACGGTGTAGAATCTTGGACTTTGACTGAAGGCACAACTAAGAAAATCTTAGAAAGATGAAGAAAGAAAGGGAAGTTATCAACACAGTGAAGATAAGAAAGCTTCAGTATCTGGAACATCTCATGAGAAATAAACAGATTTTACTTATTGCAGTCCACACTACATGGGAAAGTACTTGGAAAGAGAGGAGTTGGGCGACCGAGAATCTCATGGCTGAGAAATTTAAGGACTTGGTTTGGCATGAATACAACTGACTTATTCCGTGCAGCAGTACAGAATGTTAAAATAGTCTGTATGATATCTAACATACGAAACGGATAGAAATTATCAAAAGATATTTCCTTAATGGCCAGCTCTTTCCAGTACAACTGGAAAAACCATGGATTCACAATACGAATTTAAGTTGTCGAAGCAATACCGCTACTTTCGAGAACAGTGTTCAGCTATGCCGTAGCTTTCCTTCCGCCTTTTGATTTTCATGACTGCAATCTTCAAGATCTGTGCAGATCTTCGAGACAAGATCAGGGACTACTTCTATTAACCCTCCATCTACGTACCACGGGCCACGAACCTATGGACCACGGGCTTAGTGAGGCCAGTCGCCAAGGTAGGCAGGCTGAAACGTACGCAGGCCTTTGCAGAGGAAGAGGAAGAAGAAATTTATTGGTTTATTTACTATTCAATATAAATACAGTTCGTACATTTATTGTATTATGAGTTTGATTCCAGTGTTATTAATACGTGTCGCTGTTATTCCCACTTCTTTGCTATCCATTAGTATAGTTAAAGACGGGTATCAAATTAAATGTAAAAGAATTCACTAGCTCTCGAAGATATCTGCACTACTTCTATTTCCTCTCCGTTTATATACTACGAAGCTTGGGGCTGAAACCCACGCAGATCTTGCAGAGGAAAAGGAAGAAGAAATTTATTGATTTATTTATTATTTGACGAACATGGCGTACAAGTCACTTATTGTAATCTGATTTTTATTCACTGTTACGGTGACTTCTCCGTTTTTGAAAAGAACGTTTTTAAAGAGAACATCTTCAATAGTATAGTTAAAGATTATAACCCAATTAAATGTAAATTCAATTTAGTACCTTTCGGAAATATTCCTGAGAATGGAATACAGTCTAATACAAACAGAAATCAATGTGAGCACGAAAACACGATGAGACAACCACCGAATTGGCGTGAAACTTAATTTAATATGAACAGCTAAGCCGACTATGTAATATCGTAGACGACTCAGGGTGGTTCAGACGTTCCTAGTAATTCTGTACTGGCTGGGATTATGTTTTCCTGAACGCCGATCTACATTTTAATACAGCTTATAAAACGCTGAACCGGATTACCGTAAGTGAACTGAATCAGCGCTCGCCGCGTTAACTGACGCGCGTAAATCAATCAGTCTACGTACGTGTTACGTTTTCCATTACTCTACGTTTGCCACATAATCTCTTACGTCACACACTGCACGCACACATTGCACGCAATCGGTAACACCTCCCCCCACCCACGATACTGTAAATCAACATTAAATAATTGAAATGTCATTTTTTCCCTCCCTTTTTAGCACTTTTCTATAAGTTTATGATTCTCACTTCATTCTGAACCTAATCATTCTTGATTTAGGTGACAACATAGCAAAATTTAATTCAACATGCACACTTGCTCGGACTTTCAATCGCAATTTTATTCTAGGTTTTATCCAAATCGCAAACAGGTCTCTCACTCTCTCTCTCTGAATATGTATGTGTTTGTGTTTGTGTGTGTGTACGTCCAAAAATTGTATATTATTTCGTATTTAAGAGTATCTGAATATAAATCATCACGACCACCTTGTTATTTGAATCAGCAGTCTTTGTAATTCCAACTTTGTCGTGCTTATTTGCTGATCTGCTACCTGTCATGTTCCGGACTATGGCTTTCAGTGTCTCCACCATTATCAAGACCTAAACAATGACTTACTAGCAGTTACTAGCAGTTCAGCAAGTAAGCACGACAAAGTTGCTAAATCATCACGATCACATTGCTAGTTGTGCTATGCCCAATTTTGACATGATAATGTCTTTTGGCTGGCCATCATTTGAAAATTTCTGTAACGCTGTAAACTGTAACGCATCACGCTGCATGACGTCATTCTTGCGTGACGTCATTGGGATTGTTGTAAATAAACGTTTGTTTTGATACGTCGCAATATATATAATGTGTTAAAAATAATATCACTGCAAACAATTAAACCAGATTTATAAAGCGTCCTGAAAGTTTAAAATCAAGTGTTAGCACAATTTACCAGCCGGGAATCGTTAACTAAAACCGCGACCGCTAACATGCTAACGTCGTCGCAGATTAAAGACCTAACAAGCAAACAACACTGCATAGCTGTAGATAGGTTATTGGGGTTATTGTCTCTAGTTAATGGTTGTCTTCGTATGTGATTCAGCTAACGATCTATTCATTAAAATATTTGTCATCGTAAATGCAAATCTACTGTTCTTTATATTTAATTACTCACCGCAGAAATGTGAAGTATAACACAGATACATAATGTCATTGGGATTAATGTAAATTTATGGACCTTGAGTACTTAACAATTCAGGAACGTATGCAAAAAAATATTTGATTCTGTTTGAATGTGCGGCAGTTATCATTCGTCATAAGAAAAATTACCCTTGTCAAAACAAAATGTTGCAGGTAAACTATCCCTTTCCCTTAACCGATCTTCACCAAAATCAACAGACCTTGAGTACTTAACAATTCAGGAACGTATGCAAAAAATTATTTGATTCTCTTTGAATGTGAGGCAGGTATCATTCGTCACAAGAAAAATTACCCTTGTTAAAACATAAAACGTTGCTGGTAAACTATCCCTTTCTCTTAACCGATCTTCACCGAAATCAAAAGGCCTTGAGACCTCTATAATTCAGGGTGGCATAAAAACAATTATTTGATTCCGTTTGAATTTACTGCAGTTATCGTTCGTCATTGAAAAAATCAAGTACCGTCTGCCTAGTGGCAAAAGCTAAAGAGCATGATAATGTCTTTCGGCCGCCAGCTAAACGCAACATTATTATGGTTACTGACTGACTGATTGTTTCCTTTCTGCAAATGTTGCGTTTAGCTGGCGGCCGAAAGACATTATCATGCTCTTTAGCTTTTGCCACTAGGCAGACGGTACTTGAATTTTTTAAATTTGTTTTCAGCATGTGGCGAAACGTTTTAATCCACTCAAACTTGTTAGAAGGGTTGGACTTTGATATGACAAAAAAACAAAAAATTGATCTGAATGCTATAAGCTATCTGTAATAATTTTATTTAAAACATGTTCTTACTTCCATGTTCCGTAAGGAAATGGAAGTATGGTGATCGCGAAAAAATCCCGTTCGAGATAAGGGCTGATTCTGATTGTACTACCCTCAAAACATGAAAACAAGTCATTTTCCGAAATATGTGTGTGTGTGTGTGTGTGTGTGTGTGTGTGTGTGTGTGTGTGTGTGTGTGTGTGTGTGTGTGTGTGTGTGTGTGTGTGTGTGTGTGTGTGTGTGTGTGTGTGTGTGTGTGTGTGTGTGTGTGTGTGTGTGTGTGTGTGTGTGTGTGTGTGTGTGTGTGTGTGTGTGTGTGTGTGTGTGTGTGTGTGTGTGTGTGTGTGTGTGTGTGTGTGTGTGTGTGTGTGTGTGTGTGTGTGTGTGTGTGTGTGTGTGTGTGTGTGTGTGTGTGTGTGTGTGTGTAAAAAAATTTCTATGGCGAACGATAACTGCCGCAAATTCAAACAGAATCAAAAAATTTTTTTCGTATGTGCCCGAGTTGTAGAGGACTCAAGGCCTATTGATTTTGGTGAAGATCGGTTAAGGGATAGTTTACCTGCAACGTTTTACGTTTTAACAAGAGTGAAGTACTTAAAAATTCATTTAAACTTTATCAAACAATGGTAATTGTTAAAAATAATTTTGTTGCCAAGCAACCAGGTTGTTCGGTTAGGAGGGAGGGGTAGTTTACCTGCATTATTTTGTTTTAACAAGAGTAAAGTACTTAATTTTAATAAATTAGTCCTCCGAAATAAATTCATATTAATTTACTGTAAAATGTTTAATGAGATAATTAAAAATTGAGTGGGTAGTTGAAGCGGGAGGGGATGATGTGTTGAAAATTGCTGTCCTGAAATCAAGTAAAGTACGAATATTTAATTTTGAAGGATAAAACCCTTAGAAATTACATATGATAAAACTATTACTTTATGAAAGTGTAGATATCATTAATGGAGGGGGATCGGTTGAGGAGGAGGGATGATTATCTGCGTAGTTCAGTTTCTTTATAAGAATAAGGTACCTAATTTTTATAGATAAAGTTACTCGAAAATAACATTATATTAAACGACTACCCCATAGTAAAAAAAACTATAAATAGTGAAAATAGTTTGAGGGTGGGCGATATTTTTTATAGAAATTATCGAACCGAATTCAAGTAAATGATTTTAAATATAAATCTTAGAGCATGGAAGTCATGTATATATGGAAGTCTCCATACCGATATACCGGAGTTTCACATTTATGAAAAATGTTTCTGTTAGTCACACCAGGTTCTTCATATTTGACAGCGCGTTTTGGTCATTGCACCATTTCAAGTCACCGGTGGTAGTCTAGTTAATTATGTTAACAACGCAATGTTATTATATTGTGAATTATAACTGACTTGGCATCTATGCAGTAAATGAAACCCATCCTGAATCGTGACTAATATTGTTTTGAGTGAAAACATTTCTTAATAAGCGGGGTCTTTTGATTTTCCTATATAGTTTAAACTATACGATACGGATGTGTGTGTGCGTGCGTGTATCTCATATTTAAAGTTGAAGACTTACATTATATATATATATATATATATAAAACTCAAAGTCTGAGGATTTGTTTCTTTGTATTGAATACAAATCCACACCGTTACACCGACTGCCACCAACATTTGCACAGGTAGCCTTTGACAAAAGGCAAAAACACTGTCTAACTTGGGATTTGATATTCTGTCCCGATTGCACGATTTAGGCCCTTTTAATTATGCTCTCTTATTGCCGCGTATAAAGATGTCAACAACACCGTGAGACCAGAATTAATTATCATAGTAACAAGTAAATAAACAAATGATATTTAGCGGCATCGAAACTATACCTTTATTCGTTCCTGGAGTACATTTGTGATGTTTTTAATATGCGATTGTATTCATATATTACGATCTGGAAAAGAAGAAGTGTACTAATTGCCAATTGTCCTATTTCTTAATGCAAAGAGAAAATACGTGTTGTTTTCATTTGTGAGGTTAGGGGAAAACGGGGGATTTTAGTTTACTGCTGAAATAAATAAAAGCCATGGTTGAGGAAAACATAAGTTTAATGTGTATATACAATGCTTATAACACAGTAACACTTAAAATAAAGAACCCGACGTTCTTGAGTTAACGGGTATTTGTCAATAATATAACGCAGTATAAAAAACGTAACCTAACGTAAACTATCGTAAACGAGTTTTAACAAAACTGATTATTGTTGAGGGGTCTAATATAAGTTAATATCGAATCAGATTTGTTGGAAAATGAACTCTTGTTCCTGTACCAAAGACGTCGCTACAAGATACACCATACCCTCAATGTAAGTCCACAGAATTTACTAATAACAGAGCACAGGTGAGACAAATGGTCTAAAAATATGAAATAAGTCCATGTCTTTGTATTCTGTAATCAAGAAAAAAATATTGATACTAAATTGAAATTTTATTAAAAACTAAAATAAATGCAAAAAAATAAGAAAAACGTTTGAACTTCACTATGTCGTCAAAATCCAATGCACATTAGTCATGCTCAAGAAAACCAGTATTAAGAGTGAATTGAACAAATTACTTTTAAATTGTCCCCCTATTTAAAGTTAAACACTTATCTGGGAATCACGCGGGGGATCAAGAATCTGACGTGTAGAGACAGACATGACATTGTTACGTATGTAGACGGCGTATGTGCACAAAACGCTGTAAATATCTATAGTGGCAAACTATTTGTAAACCACGGGTTTAGATTCTGGTTTGGTTTATGGGACGGTGGTCGCACAAATGAAGGTTGACCGCAGGGCGCAGCGTGTGTGTCGCGTCCACCCAACCCCTCCTGATAATAAGGGTAGGCTCGCACGACTCACTCCCACAAGAGTAGACGTTCTGAAGTTGATATGGAAACAAGACAAAACGAAAACAAAAAACTTGTTTATAAGTGTACACGTACTCATATACCTATGTTAAGAAGCACTACATATATATATTAAAAATTATGTATATATTTATTCGTTTTTTAATACGATTTATAAACTTTTTAACGAAATTGGCCTATAGTTTTTCACTCCGTCCTCTTCTTGTTCATCATTTTCTACGTTATCTTCTTTATTATGTTTTAGTTTTCCTCCTGCTTAATTTTGTTTTAAAGTGTCAATTATTTTCTTTTTTCAGCCCTCCTAATGACTTTCTTTAACGAAAAGATGAATTACATTGAGAATCGTTCTACTATGTGCTGTGTGCAATTCTCGTGCAAGTTATTATTTTCTTTTATTCATATTTTTGTATGTGCTGAAAGAAAATACACGTTTTTAAAAATGTAATGTGTACTATAATAAACACTGTAAGAGGATGGTGAGTTTAAAGTCACTTTACTTGGCATATGAGAGGCTTTATTGTTAAATTTTCTTATAAATTCTACTACATCTATTCCTTGTAAACAAGAAAGATAAAATAAGCAGAATTTTGAAAATAATTATGTTACTACTTAACTTATTTTTGACAAAATAATTTGTTTAGTTATTGTTACAATGGTCGACAGATCGCTGTGTTTGTAATACAGTGGAAACAGAGTAATTGACATCAGATGAAATCACCATTTAGACCTTTAGTTATTTAATTATTTCCCTTAAATAAATAAACAATAAACACTCGAATACAATAATTCTTCAAGCTTAGATCCTTTTTATGCATCCGATTTATATCGTACGATAACCTATGATAAAAAATCGTACGACATGTAGAACACAGATACAAGTGGCCGTTTTATGGACTGTCCTACAATAAATTTATCGTTCCGAACTCAAAAAACATATCGTGGTGTCCTAGGAAACGCATCAAATAGAAAGTCGGACGAATTGTCCATACACATGGGCCGTAATGGTTCCGTTTATGCGCGATGGTTCCGTTTATATATGGGCGAGTTTTATATCATATGACTTTCAAACATCAGTGCTACCAACCTTCCTGACTAGCGTCGGCGAGGCCAGTTGTGCCAAGTAATCAGTGTTATTCACGTCCCGATGTGATTTTCTTAATGTGTTTTGTAGATCTGGAAGACGCTAACACAGAAAGGCTCATTGACGAAATCCAAAACAGGAGAACACTATGCGATCCCGCTTCCGAAGATTATAAAAACAGGAATTTTAAGAAGGAACAATGGATTGAAGTGTATGTTGTTTTCAATCCAAACTTCAATGCTTTGGACGCGAAGCTGACATCACAAACTTAAAAGTGAGTCTGTCTTACTGTTTCTAATTTTTATTATGTAGTTTTACACATTAGACATTATTTATTAGCACAAAACGTACAAACCAGTATAGAGTAATATGTTAAAACTTAGCTTAGAGCGATAGGAGACTTCTTTATGAACGATTTACAATTTTCAGTTTGAAGCCTGTTGCCATCTTCATATGCAGAGGGTATATAATATGTTTTTCCAATCATTCTATTCCAGATTTTCTTTATTAATTCATCTTTACTAAGTTTAGCAATATTTTTTGGGTCCGCCATTCTATAAAATGTTTCTTTATAGTGAAATAAACCGGTTTCTTAAGCTGCATACAACCCGCACGGATCCGTTATCAGCACTGAAATGTTCATACCCACTTCCGATACTTTTGACGTACGACAGAAATCGGAGACTAATCGAATGTAAAACTTATCGTACGATATAAATCGAATGCATAAAAGGGACCTTAAGATTAACCAACACACAGTAATGCAACACACAATAGATGTCACTTATTAATATAAGTCACTAATTACAGATACCCAATAAATTACAAGCCACAATAATAACCCCGTCACTTATTAATATAAGTCACTAATTACAGATACCCAATAAATCACAACTCACAATAACAACCCCATCACTTAATAATATAAGTCACCAATTACAGATACCCAATAAATCACAACTCACAATAACAACCCCGTCACTTAATAATATAAGTCACCAATTACAGATACCCAATAAATCACAACTCACAATAACAACCCCGTCATTTAATAATATAAGTCATCAATTACAGATACCCAATAAATCACAAGTCACAATAATAACCCCGTCACTTATTAATATAAGTCACCAATTACAGATACCCAATAATTCACAAGTCACAATAATAACACCAATATCGCAGATACGATACTAATTTGGCCTGCCGCTCACCGTTTATGTTAATACACTGTCAAGTTCGAGAAGTTTCCACCACTTTCTGGCCTATGCGTGTCGAGTATAACCGCGTAGTTAGAGGTGTCGACCTTGTACACACGCCACGGCCTCACAGATTGTCTACAGCACAAGTTGTTATTTACACTTAGGTTCCACAATGTCATAACCCCTGTAAAACTTTATCATATTAACTTAGCTTTGAAGATAAAACTTTACATACAGCACTATGGTGCCCGGCTCGGTCCCATACACCTCGCACTCCAACCAGTAACGAAATAGTCGAAACGACTATCGTTTTCAGGTCAACCAAACCTTTTTTTCCCCACACAGCTACCCAAAATTACCCCACTGCCACAAATATGCGTGGCAATATTTTAAATAATGTGAACATATTCTAAATGTTTAAATACAATTACGAGAATAACGTAAATATTAAAAATAATGTTATTTATGATTAAAGAAAATGTACTGACACGCTGAGAGATCGAGCTGAATACTTTTTGAATCCTTTTCGTGTACTTAGTTCACTATTAGCCTAATATATTTACGTAACTTCCCAGTGTTTAATTCATAAAAACAATTTACTGAATTGTAGCATATTATATATTAATATAGCATAAGATGGTTGGATGATGTGCTAGAAGATCTCAGAAGAATGGATGTGAGGGAAGACTGAGATGACAATGGATACAAGACTTTGCAGAAGATTGCTGTTGGAAGCCAGGAATCACCTGGGCTGTTGTGTTGAAGAAGAAGAATAAGAAGAAGAAGAAGAAGAAGAAGAAGAAGAAGAAGAAGAAGAAGAAGAAGAAGAAGAAGAAGAAGAAGAAGAAGAAGAAGAAGAAGAAGAAGTCAAATGGTTTATTGAGTACACCAAGAGAAGTTTAAAGTTGTCTTGAAAATAAATGCGGAAAGGATAAACACAATGACGTATAAGACAAGCAGAGAACTGGATACTAAAGGTCTGAGTACAGCGAAACGTTTAGGAAAGTCGATTACCAGGCAAGCTATAAACTGACAAAGAATAAGCTCAGGATGCACCGCGACATAGCAGCTTATAAATCAACATATTTGTCAAGACATAAAGTTTGAGCAACCCAATTTATACGGAGCACCATAAATACATATAAGCACCACTGTGTCATATATTTTGCGGTTCACTTCTCTCACAAGACGCTCTTCTCATTGTACACTGTCTTATATATATAAGACATATCTGGGTCATATATAGTACGGTGTCATGAGAAAATTATTCAGCCCCTGTAGATAGACACGTTATTTATACACAAGTCGCCTTGATGATAAGCAATTCTCGAACTGAATGCTGTTTTTACAGAATATTTTTACGTAATTCCTGTGTTTTAAATTTTACGTATGGATATTACGTGCTACCTGATGTTAAGCAAACGAGAGCATCGGACACCAGATAAAACGGATAGAGAGTGAAAACATGGTAAGTTGAACAGGCTCTTAAGAACACGGTTGCTTTAAACAAATGCTTCAAAAATTTACGACTTTAGATACTGCACTGTTTGGCTATTGTATATTACGAGAACGATTTGGACAAAGAATTACTGAATACTACTTAGACGTGGAGTTATCGCCCAACAATATAATAAAAGAAACAGGAATGAAAAGCTCTAAGAAGAAATAGAAAGGTGTGCAAGATTTTAAAGAAACCCTTGCGACGGAAAGAGAAAAATATCTAAAGCATCAGCAACCGGAAAGCAGTACAAAAATTAGCTGATTGCCCTGACCTCCTACGAAATAGTGTCTTTTGGCAGCAATGTCTAGACAAGGAAAGTGGATTCTATTTAATATGACCTTATAAAGAGCATCCACTACCCTAAGCATAGGGTGATGTATTTCTGTAAAATAATTTCTGATCTTCCTAAAAAAAAAAATGGATATAAAAACACTATTTCGAGATGGGACTACGCAGGACTCACAGACTGCAAGTCGGTAAATGGAATGCCATGGTCGTAGGTGAAGACCATGAACCATAAACAGACAGAATAATAAACAAAGTGAATTAGGCAGCTGAAGACTGGTGTTTTATATTAATCTTTATAGACGTGTGCAATAAAGAAGAAGGACGCGGGTAGACTTAAGGGGGTCGGAAGTGTAGATTTTGAGCCATACGGTAGAAGTAAGATGTGTGGATAAAGTGAACAATTCAGATATGCTCAAAGAATCAAGGAGAGTGAATACTTGAGAAGGCTGTAAAGAACTGAAAAAAATTAAACTGAACAAATTCTGAGAGCAAATAGACTACTAACTATAATTTCTTGAGATCAGTGGTAGAAAGAAGACAATTGAAGCTCTTGGATGACATAAAATGTGGCATAACGTGAAAATGGAAGAAGACTCAAGCATGGAATAGTTAGGAATGAACACTGTGAGATCTGACGGACGGCGGAATAGTATATGTATACGATTGTAATGATAGTCGTGATGATAATGATGACTATGGATGAATAAACGTCTAACAAGAGAGAATTAAACGGTGCAAACTAAAGGAAGTCTATTTTCAATAATGCGTATAACATGATGGAGAAGGAGAAAAGGAAACACGACTCAAACTCGCCAGACGTTTAGTCTAAAACCATGGTGTCGATTCGAGTCCCAGAGACTGACTGTCCGCATGGTGGTCACTTCTGTCAACCACCAACAGGTATAGACTGGAAAGATTCGAAAACCCTTTGTCCCTTGTCGGGATCTCCTTGGTTTGTCAGAAATTCGATGAGGTCTTCGAGTTCCTACCCTGCCTGCTTTTGTCCGGTCGTAGATGCAGCTGCGACCTCATCCTTCCCATAACTTAAGACCATCAGCACCACAGAACCTCCACCCCCAATCCGGGTCAAACGCCCTCTGGCGATTCTTGATGATCCGCCATAAAGCCATAGTCGCAGTAACTTCTGTTCACAGTCCAAGAGTTGACCTTCGAAAACTGTCCTTTTCTTCCATCCTTAGCCTATTTCATCCTAGTACACTGTGCACGTTGCTTGTCGTTGATATCCTGGTCGCCATCTCGGAGGTTCTCTGCCTTCTCTGCCTCACGGAGACAGGTGACATCTGTTGCCTGAATCGGTTTCAACAGCAGTACCGCAAATACAAGTTCTCTTTCTCCCCTGCCATCTTGCCAGTGGTCTCCATTTCAGTATTAGGCTACCCGTCGATTGTACCAGCACTAGGTTATCTCTTGCAGCCATTGGGCGCGACCCAGATGCTGCAATCCTGACACAGGTACAAAAATACCTCGTTCAAACAAAGCAAAATAAACCAAGGACTAAACCAAACTATAAATAAACTACCGCAGCTGTAATCGAAGTTGTAATATTGACGTTTAAACTGTGTGGCCTCTTGCAATAGATATACAGGACGACATGAAGTGGTGTCTCCAGCTGACATGGAAGAATTGTGTAAGGTATGGGATCGACTTGCTCTATTAAAGACATAGGCCTATTGGGAAACAAAGCAATGCCGAAGCATAGCTATGTTCATCAGATGCCAGAACATGAGCCAAGAAAGTCTTAAAACGACCCAAAAGAAGAAAAGGAACCACGGCTGTACACTCCAGAAAGTTTAAATCTTAATTCGGTAGATTTTAGACCGTGAAAGCTGAAATTATCAACATCTTCACAACAAGGCAGAGGTATAATCTCTTCCTGGGTCTACCCACACACCTGTGTCCTATAGTTTTGTATTTCCAGACTTGTTTGCCCAGTTTGGAATTTAACGTTCTTTCCAAGTGTTATTTCCACCGTTGTTTGTAATCTTTTAATTTTTTATTCGAGTTAAAAAACTTGTAACTCTTTCTTATGGCCTCATTCCTTATACGGTCAAGTTTAGAACACTTTTAACTCCTCTCAAGAACGCCATTTCCGAGGCCTGTATTTTACTGACTTGTTTCTTGATTGTTGTCAATAATTCACACCCACAGGACAGTGCAGGAACTGCCATAACCTTCAAGAGCTTTAATCTCGTCGTACTTTGTTTCTAAAAACACGATTGATTGTCCTACAGATCGTCTGGAACTTGCCTAACTTAATATCAGTGTCATAACTTCTATCATAGCCAAGTGAAACATGAAATCGTTTACGAATTCACATCCGTTCAGGCACACGTAACCTTTTTTTGTCATGTAAAATTGTTCATAAAATTCTATTTTTGGCATTCTTTTCACCGTTACTTGTCTAAGTAATTTTTACTTTCTAAATTCATCTTAAACAAAGATTACTCCGTTTCCATGTCAACCGACGTACCGCACATAAACAATGCAAGAAGTGCCGCAGCGCGCTAGCACTACATTAACCCGGTAAGACTGGCCCAACGTGCAATTACTGTTCAAACCGTCCACCTTCCTCTAAGTTATTCCCATAATAAAAAAGATATATTCGTTGTCTTCGGAAACCACCCGTAATGGTGTCTATATATTTTTGTGGTCTAGCTAATACATAAAACCGAATTGCGTATTTGTTTTAATACACCGTCTCTGCCCTCGTTAAATATCAATTAAGTCTGTTAAAATTATAGGGAGCTTTCATTATCACTGTTGTCATAAATTTCCTGTTATTTATTTTCGTTGTTGATATTACTGTTGGCGCTTTCGTCTTACTGTGTTTGTTATAGTTTTCTTCTTTTATTCTTCTACTAATATTATTTGTCAGGATAATCAAAATATAAATGTTAAGTTGGGTTGGACACACCATTGAGAGAATGGAGGAAGGACAGCCTACAAAACATATTATCTACCAGAAACCAATGGGTAGTAGAACAAGAGGAAGATCGCGAAGTAAATTCAAAGACCAGATAGAGGAGGACTTCAGAAAGCTGAACATAAGAAACTGGAAAGCCAGGGTACGCAGTATGGAAGAATGGAATCGACTCTTGGAGCAGGCCAAGACCCACCAAGGGTTGTAGAGCCACAACTGATAATGATGACGATTAATATTATTATTATAATAATTGTTGTTGTTGTGGTTTTTGTTAGCATCACTACTACTGCCACTACTGCTACTACTACCACTACTATTATTATTAACATCATAATCATCAACATTACTATTATGGCTATTTTAATTACCATTACTTAATTAAGTAACCGCTATTGCAGAACTGAAAGATTTATTATTATTCGGATATAAGGGCTGAGAAATAAAATTCTTTCCCTTCGTTTTCTTTGTCTTGTCTTCTCTTTCTTCTACTTCTGATTCACCACTTCTTCTACTGTGGGATTCAGCCGGTTCTAACTTCATACATCTGTGATCATCGTTTACACGATCTGTAAATCTCTTTAGGTTTGTAGCTCAGTACAGATATTTGACGTACTTGCTGAGGAAACGTGCATCCAACAATATAATTATTAAATATTATGTTAGAACTTCAAATGAAATATCAACTGAGTTCAGCACCTTAGCTGGGGTAAGACAGGGTAATATCTCTTTCTTGTTATGATGCCAGCTGTCAGCAAAGAGAGCAAACAAAGAAGTAAAAACGTTTAAGCTCAGAAACCGGAGGTTATAATCTGTTTTATTTATAAATCTCGCGTTTGCTGAATACGATGTTCTGGTCGGTAGCTCAGAACAGAATTCGCAGCACAATCTGAAGCGACGCGTAAGACAAACATAACCGTTAGCTCCAAAAATCAAAAATAGTTGTAATAAGATATTGGTGAGATGTGGTGGGACCCCCACTCCCCCTCACGTGAGGTTTACCCTATAATTTTTAAATAATTAAATTTATTTGATATGTTCATGTTTTTGCTTCATACCACTAAAAATACCTAAAGCATATCTTCTATGTACTACATTTTTTTCTGTGAAATTAGAGTTGAAAATGATAACTACGTTTAAGGTGCGTTATAATAATGTATATTCTCTGAATTAAAAAGTTGACGTGAGATTTTCATTGCCCCCCTCCCTTTAAATGAGATTTGGTGAGATTTTGCCGGACCCCTCCCCCCCCCCATTTTGAGCTCACGTAATTAATGGACGTCCCCAAATGGAAATCTCGAAGGGGACAGTTCACTAACTTGTATACAACTTAACAATGCTCTATGGCTGTCTCACCTTTAACGTTAAGACATAAAAGAAAAATTCAAGCAATGGAGATGAGATTGCGTAGAAGTTTTGGAAAAAAGACGACAGAATACGAAGGCTCACTCTCCGCAGGAACATCGAGGTGACGCCTACAATTGCTACGATAGAAAGCTCACAATGATGATAGTTAGGTCACGTCTGTAGAATGGAAGAGCACAGATACCCTGCAAGAGCGTGGGAAGGAAAACCGGAAGGTAAAAAGGGAAGATAATTTGAAGTGGGAAGCCAGTAATCAACAGTGTATAAAGGAAAGGAGCAGTGCGGACTGGAGGTAAAGAACTCCACCGGGATACGACAAGAAACCTCAATACTGAATGTATAGAATACGAGGATGAGAGGTAATATTTAAACACTATATAATGTATAATTAAATAAGACTGTACACAGAGTTTTAGTTGTTCTTTTATAGTGAAAAAATGTTCTTGTAACGGCGATGAACATTATTTTAGTTCTACGCTTGTACCGCTTTCAACAATTTCAGCTCATTTGGTTGCTAAGTTCATTCAGAACCCATCAGCATATCAAGACAATCCATCTGCTGTGGGATAATTTCGACCCAGTACGTTCACCTTAGAAGTGAGGTTATTACATTAGCTGGACCCGATAATTATTATTAATGCGATTAAATAAATTTATTAGCAAGTGTAACAAATATGCGGGTATGAAACGTATTATTAAAAAAATAATTAATTCATTTTTATATTCAGTCGATTTTCCATTTGTTTATGTACCGCCTGCCGTGAAATAGTACGTCATTGCCAACGTACACAGTTTGATTAATTCTTTTGTACCTTCAAAAAACAAATTACTATCGACACCGATGGATACATGTACGTGCGCGCGCGCGCGCGTGTGATAATTGAATTGCAGAACTGACAAAACAGTCAATATTTATACTCGGACGTTCTGCTGTAACACAATGCACCCCGACTCGTTGTCTGTCTGTAGTGCATTCTGACCGTTGAATTACTCTATTACAATATGTACACGTGAAACAAATTTATAACATTTCTACTAGTAATTTTATACAAACCAACTCAACTCGTTGAGTAAATGACCTGAAGATGGCTTGACTGCCGAAAGCGCTCGTCAATACCAAAGATAACATGTGGTTTGTATAAAATTACTAGTAGAACTATTTGAGACCACTAACACTCCAATATAACAATAAATTTATAACAGTTTACTACTTTATATGGAGTTATACATAAATAATTTATAAAAGAACTCATTACGACATTTCTTGATTAATTTTATCATTAAAAAATATTTCGAAACTTTCTTAATACAAACTATTGTTTGTTCGATACGACCAATCGTTTTCGTTTCTGACAACTTTAAAAATTAAATCAGTAACCTATTTCTACGGCTTGTATGGCCGGCGTCATAATTACTTAAATTAAGATCCGGGCTATTGGGCTATTGGTCTACTAGAATTACCATTCTGACGGATGTTGTTACCGGATTGTTGTCCGGTAACAACATCCGTCAGAATGGTAATTACAGTAGACCACGCCCAGTAGCCCGGATCTTAATATCAATAATTAAATTAGTCATTCGCGTATTACCTGCAGCAGTATTACTAGCTAATTAACGGCTAACTAGTTTGGTTAAGTAAGAGGAGTGAATCTCCAAGTCGAAATAATCCATTCGTTTCAAATACTGGAGAAAAATTAATGATGTAAATCGTCATCCAAACCTAAAAACTATTGACCATTAAAAAAAATTGAGCAAATATAAGTGAAACATTTGATATAGGACAAACTGTAAGCTTCAATAAAAAATTTAAAAATCATTCTTCAACCAGCATGGAAAAGCAATAAAGATCTAACACCGCTAAACGGACAGAAAATAAATATAATATATTTCAATCTAAAAATTCTTGAATTTTTAACAAAGGAAATATAATGACAGCATAAGAATAGTTTCTTTAAAAGATGGCAGTGATGGCTTAATGATATTAAGCCTGCTAAAAGGACAGACTTCTTCCATCACTTTTTTTTGTGAAGCGTAAAGTGATCTTTCCACTACGCAAGAAAGTTATAGGCAAACAAACACTAAAACATCACAAGTAAAAACTAAAACAATAATATGTCCCACAACCGGCAGAAAGTCAAAACATACTAAAGTATAGTTTATTATTCACCATCAAGATAATTGTACATACGCAAGCGTTTAAAACTTGTAAAATTTATTGACTGGTAAAGATTTATTATCATCGACGTCGTCGTCGTCGTCGTCGTCGTCGTCGTCGTCGTCGTCGTCATCATCATCATCATCATCATCATCATCATCATCATCATCATCGTCGTCGTCGTCGTCTTCGTCGTCGTCGTCGTCATCATCATCATCACCACCACCACCGTCATCATCATTATCATCATCATCTTACTGCAAGTAAGAAAGCGAAACTTGATATTAAAATGCACAAACTCTCATAACAAGGCTCCTCTGCGACCGTTATAGTAACACTAACGTACATAGTATGTTAATTAAATGAATTCGGTTCGTGTCGGAACCTGTTAACAATGAGCATGACGCGTTGTGTTATTAATTATAACGTGTTATTATTAACTCATAACACTGTCTCTGAGTTATTATGTCTGGTTATAATGTCTATATGACACACTCTAGCACAGTGCTTCCACTGAGATATTTAAACGTACGGTTTATTCGCTACGTTTACATGATTTTTTAATTTATAATGTTTATTGCAGTTTAATTGTTGCTTAGATAGATTAGCTAAACGTTTTTGTTAGGTTAGGTTAGGCTGTAGCAATAATTAATGGTATTATTTTGACAAACTGTAACTTCAGATGGTGGTGGTGTAATATTGTTACTGTCATTATTATATGACAATCAATAATAAGTTGCAAATACTTTAGAAATTACACATCACTTAAGGACAGAGCAATAACAAAATTACTAGGTAGAGCACACGAGACAGAAGGGACAATACTAAATATTGTGACATCCTAATACGATGATGAAAATTTATAAGCGTAGTGTAACTCGTCACATACATCATGCGATATTAAGAACGGTTCTCGCGGAGTTATTGAATTATTACGTACGGTACGATGTTGTGCCGGCTGCCTGGGTATCAGCTACAATGTGCGCTGCATATTGTACCCATCCAAGTATAGTGCCATACGTCCGCGTTCGTTCATATGTGCCCGCGCCCGTGTGTGTATGTCACTCGTATATTTTATACACGTTATCACAAGAAATAATTAATCCGTGCTACAAGGTTTCGTCTACTTCACGTTATTTGTTAAAGGTATAAATCATATCTATGTTTCTGTGTTATCAAGATGTAATAAATAAATACCTCGATGATCAGATTTTTGTTTAGTTTTGGTCTATCCCCTTAGTGTGTAAACAATGAGACATAACAGCCAAAACGATGTCGCTACAAACATAGTTGCATCTTAATCTCCTAAACATGATGATGAAATTTTAGGAAATATTCCCTTAGAAAAATACCTTAGATATATCTTGGCGAGTGATATATAAGAAATGTCTGGGCAACCTTACTTGACACAGTTCCCTAAATTTGACCTTTTACCTCATAAATTCCTTAGATACGTAAATAAAAGAAAATGGATAACCAGTAAGTACAATAATATGGATGATACGTTTGTAATCAGCTTATCCAAACGTTTTGCTACATTTGTAAGTCTAACATCGCGCTTCGGACCCGAAGTCACAAGCGAGATTCTTCTTCTTCTTCTTCTTTAGCACTAAAGCCCAACGAGAGCCCTGGATTCCAACACCAGGGCACAATATCTCAGTGTTTCCCCTCACATCCATTCTTCTTAGATCTTCCAGCACATCATCTAACCATCTTATACTGGGTCGGTCCCTCTTTCTGCTTTTATAGACTTGAGCCCTCAGGATTTTCATTGCCATACGCTAATCATCCATCCGCTCTAGGTGACCTAGCCAATGTATTCTTTGAGTCTTTATGAATCTTCATTATCCTCATCCTTCAGTAGCTCATCTCTTTCCTGGTTATTTCTTATTCACCATTCATCATCTTCTTTATCCGGGCCATAAACACGTCTTGCAATCTTTCTTTCAAACCTTCTTTGTGTTTCTTGTTACTTTTTTTTAATGTCCATATATTGCAATCATAAGTAACAACCAAGTAAGGTTAGTGATAAAAATATAAAGAATATCGAAATGTCGTAATTCAGCCTCCGTCTTCCATGTTTAAAGATGTAGAGGGGTGAGAAGTAATCATTAGAACAACATCACATATTTATTTCATAAAAATTAGACTGAAATAATGGTCGGATGGAGAAAATCGTTTCCTCAATGATCTAATAAAACAAGGATTAGTTTTATTACAGTTATAAATTCCGTGTACACATAATCTCCACACAGAAACGTTTTGGTATCTCGTAGTAAACATTAATGTATAAATCCAGAAATTATCTTGTAGTCTACACAAAGTATGTATTAATCGCAATCAGCCAGTTGGTGTAACACGCAATTACCCACCGTATGTATGGTACTGCACTTAGCGTGCGTGTAGTTTTTCCTCCGTACCTGTTGATTTTAAGTACCCACTAGATCCAAACCTGTTGATTCTTGCTACAATTTTGATTCATTCGTTTCACGATCGTTAGTGTCCTCTTTCTAAAGCTGTGTTTCTTCCAAACAAGGTGGGTCTTAATAACTTAAGGATTTAATCTTTTCAATCAACTTGATATTTGAATTAGTCCTTTTAAGTTGATTCTTCCACTCCAACCCTTCCAGTTGGCATAATACTTGTCTAATATGTTGTCTGTCCTATTTAAAATATGACTCCGTTTGCGCCTCCACGTACTTTCTATTGGTGGTAATGGCACATTAAAAATATTGACATTTTTATAATATTTGTCAATACTTTTTCGTGTCTCTGCAAAAATTACAATTGAATTTTTGCGATCACAGGCAGTAGTGAGACTGATTGATCGGATCGGAAGTAGTCTTCTACTTCGGAAGTAGTCTTCTACTTCGGAAGTAATAGTCTTCTTCTTTTCCTTCTTCTTCTTCGTGTTGTTCTTGTTATTGCTCTTGTTCCTGTTCCTGTTCTTCTTCTTCTTCTTCTTCTTCTTCTTCTTCTTCTTCTTCTTCTTCTTCTTCTTCTTCTTCTTCTTCTTCTTCTTCTTCTTCTTCTTCTTCTCCTCCTCCTCCTCCTCCTCCTCCTCCTCCTCCTCCTCCTCCTCCTTCTTCTTCTTCTTCTCCTTCTCTTTCTCCTTCTTCTTCTTCTTCTTCTTCTTCTTCTCCCTCCCCTTTTACTTCTTCTTCTACTTTTTACTCTTTATTTAGTAGATTCTCCTGTTTAATTAATACATCACTCCATCGCATTCATGGTCGTCCAATTCGTCTTTTGCCTTTTGAACAAGTATTCCGAGCCCTCTAGGCTAATCTGCCATCCTGTCAGCATGATAGTAAAGACTGTTAAGACTGTCATCCTGTCTAGTGCTGTTGTCTTTCCTGTATCCAGTCCAATACGTCTGGCACATGATATGTTTCTCGATTATTTACATTTGTTATTCTATCTTGCCTTGTTGTGCCTAACTTTTTTTTCAATAACGTCATCTCAACGATTCGTGTTTGTCTTCTGGTTGTCGTGGTTTCTGGTCTTGCCCTTGCTCAAAGGTTTGCAAAAGTAAATAATCTTTCCTGAACATTGTATTTGACACGAATTTCTGTTTTCAATTAAAATGAAAACAATCGAGTGTCTGTCTGACAAGTACGTAATAAGCTCTTAGATTATAAAATGACTTAATAGTTTAGAAAACGTGCAATATTGCTTGTAGCGCATTACAATAGCAATCAAGTTTACCACGTTGCTGCTAATATTATTTCCAATAACGCGAGGAACATACGTTGTTTGCTTGATGATGCACCGCAAATGTTTGTTTGTTCAAATGATTTATAGTTAAAACAAAATTACACGGCAAACAACTACTGCAGTTGGAAATCCATTTTCTGCACACCGATAATTGAAATGCAACAGTTGATAAATATGAAAACAATGGTGTGAGTGAAGACCAACAACACAACGGTACACGTACGAGTTCCCCTGTAAAACATATGATACCAGTCAGGGGTGACCTACATACAACATCGACTGACCACCGCTGCTGCTCATTGTACAACGGCGCTGAATTATTTATTGACGGTGGCGAAATGCAACCTGGAAGCACACAATCCGACGGTGCTTATGGTAAGTAATAATGACATAAGGTAGTCATGCAGCTCGATGTTACTGCCTAGTAGTTCCTGGCAGCTTCGAAATTTGCGCAAAATCCGCGGTTTTTTGTGGTTGTACGTGTATTATAGACTAAGCGATTAGTGGCTGCAAAAAATTGACCTTTTTTATTTCATAGCGTAAATCTGTGTATTGGAGGAAGACGTGGGGAAGATTTCATATGCAGAGGAATACAGGTATTTCTTCTTCTTCAGAGGCGCAACAACCCTTTACTGAGGTCAAGACCTCCTTTAACAGCCTCCGCCAGTTGTCCCGGTCAAGTACAGCTGCTCTCCAGTTCCGGGTCCCAAGGATATGGCGCGCATCGTAGTTCACACTGTCTTCCCAACGTAGTTTGGGACTACCGACTCTCCTGGTGCCATAGATCTCTGTTCTGTATGTGCCTTTCGTGGTATTTCATTCTCCGCCATTCTGATCACGTGTCCAGCCCACCTGAGTCTACCAAGTTTTATAATTTTCACTTTCACAATATCTGGTTCATTTAGAAGAGTGTTCAGTTCTTGGTTGGGTCTTTTCCTCCATTCACCTCCTACACATATTGGACCAAATATACTGCGGAGGATTTTGCGTTCATGAACCAGCAGGCTTGACTCAGACTTTCTAGAAATGGTCCAGGTCTCAGAACCATAGGTGAGAACTGGGCGGATCTGTGTTTTATACAAAAGCAACTTGATGCTCCTGGCAATTATTCTGCTCTGGAACAGGGGTCTGCGACTACAGAAGCACCTATTAGCTGAGGTGATTCTTCGCTTTATTTCTTCTGTTGTTTCCCCATCGGAGTTAACTTGGCATCCCAAATAAACAAAGTTGTTGACTTTTTCGAAGGAATGGTATTTAGGTACAGGTATTTAGGGGTGCAAATTACGGCCAGTGGGAAACAAGACATAGAAATACAATACAGAATTAATTTTGAAAAGATGGCTATATCTACATTAAATGGAATCCTGTGGGATATACAAATTACAGCAGAAACTAAAACCAAAATATTTAAAACTTTGTTAGAAGTATCGTGACTTACGACTCAGGAGTTTGGACTACTAATAAACACACAAGAACAAAATTAATGACAACAGAGATGGACTTTTGGAAACGTTCGGCAAGAGTGTCCAGACGTGAGAAAATTAGAAATGAAGTCATTAAGGACAGAATGAATGTGAAAAATTCAATTGTTGATTTTATCCAAACAAATAAATAACAATGGTATAGAGAGACGAAAAGAATGGCACAGGAAAGATTGCCAAGGAGATTTATGGAATGGACCCCACCACGAAGAAGGAAAAGAGGAAGACCACCTATCACCTGGATAGAAGAAATTCAGACTATATTGAGGGAACTAGAAATTGAAGAAGGTCTTTGGATGGACAAGCAACAGTGGAAGATGAGAATTCAATCACTTCTGTAATCTTTGGTTCCGGAAAATGTGTAAACATTGTACAGAAAGGAATAATGATAATAAATCATCAGATTGTAAATCATGATGAGATTTTGTGACGATTTAAATTTAAAACAATTAAAAAATAATAATAATAAAAATATAAAATGAGAAGTTAGTGAAAACCCTTAAATCGCACTATTAAACCAAATACCCCTGAACTAACTCATAATAGTAATGAGAATTAAAAAGGGAATATAACTAAAATAATTAATTAAATACTGAGAAAGCAAAAGTCAAAAATAAAACTGTTAACCCTTTATTAATTTTATCATGCTATGACCTGTGTATACCGGATCCAACTTGCATACCGACCCGGCTCTTAATAAAAAATACCTGTAAACTATAATGTAAATAATTAATAATTTAAAGTCACTAGTAGTAGTTGTAATAAATTCTGTAGACAAGCAAAGTCTCGATTGTTTATTTTGTCGAACTGTAAGACTGTATTACTAATTAAAAGTTGGAAATATATTATGGCGGAGTATTCACTCCGCGTCGTTACAATTTTCCTGTTGTAACAATGTAGGACTTATGATGCGACTTTCAAACTGTTAACAGCTGCAAGCGGGGCTCTGCACAAAATGTTTATTTTTCATTTTATTTGATTGTTAGCTTCCACTAACAGTGTGGAGATCTAGATCTATGTAACTAAGATGTAGTGTGTTTTTAAAACAAAGATGTGAAAGAAGAAAATAAGTGCGTAAGGTGACATCTCATACTAAAAAAAATTAAAATATGGTTCAAGTTAAGTGTAATTCCAACATAATGTGAAACGAATATGTAAACTCCAATACTACTGTGCTATTACATATGTGATGTGAGTAACTGTGAATAGTGAAGACTAAGACCTCAACTGCATTTACACTACAGCTGAGAAACAGGACGACTTCACGCTGGATGACACCATAACATCCACTTCATCATTAGTTGACTCCGAGGACATCCACTGGAAAGACTACCACGATGACAACCCACAACTAAGAGAGTACAGAAGAATCACGCGGCAGGACATGGACAGATAACATTTAACTAGAGGTGACGCGGAAGCTCGTCTTCCGTGAATAATGTATCTTTTAACATATAAGTAATTTTAAATGCAAAAGTCTTTTAACTTACAATCTCTAAGCGTTAAGCATTACTATTGTGTAACAAGTAATTTCAGAAATCATACGTTGTACCATAACTCTTGTGATGTAACTTTGAAACATCGCACAACTAAATGAAACCATTCTTCAAATGGTATTTTAAATAATAATGTAATTGACTAAAGACGTAGAGTAAATTTGAAAATTCATAATTAGTTTAAAGAGACTCGGATCCGAGGTAAATACACTATCTGTATGATCATTTTTATTACAGAAAACCCCTTTACAATTTCTGTGTAAGTAAAGATTTTATTTGTAATGTATTATCAATCGTTTGTAAATAAAGGGATGTCATCTTTGTTACATACTAAATTGAGTGCATAAATCAGCAAAATTCCCTCCCCTGTTTCCTTTTATTAGAGTACTTGTAATTATTGTCAGTGATGTGTTTAATTTTTCAGTTTGTTACAACGTAGGCAGCCTGTATAATTGGCCAGAGTCAATTATCACGGGTTCCCTGGATTATAACGTAGCCGACACGTTATAATTTTTTAGCGTTAATAGAAGAGTGGCTAGAGAGTGAAACTCTTGAAATATCCTCTGACTAAATTGAATTCGCACACGGTTCATCGCTATGATCGCCGTAAATCTGTAAACTGAATTACTCCCCCCCTTAACACACACACAATCTGACTTCTTGCAGGCGCTAATGCAAAGTGTGTACACGAAGGTGTTGAAATTGCATACGCGTCACGGCTGCATAACGCCTCCGTAAACTGAGACACAGAGATGAATACGTAATAATTTTATTATTACACTGTATTTGGTGTTTTGCCCTAAGGCAGGTCTTCAAATGGTAAAAGCTCTCCAAGCTGTCTTATCGCATGCCAGACTTTTCGTTTCTTCGTAACACTCTCTTACTTTAATGCTAGCTATTAACTTCATTCTTCTACGCCCTCTTCTTTTTTCTCCTTCTATGACACCCTCCATGACAGTTGTAAGTAAGCAATGACACCCCTCTTCTTAAGCAATGACCTAACCAACTCCTTTTCCTATTTTCTATTACCTACAGGATTCTTCTCTCTTCCCCTATTCTCTCTTCCTCTATTCCCCTACGTAATAATGAGCTTGTCTTTATTGTTGATACTTTATTCATACTGTTCTGCAAAATGTCCGTCTGTTCATTCTCTTCCCTCTTTATTAAAATCTTATTAAATCTATTGAAATTATTGTTTTTAAGTAAAACCACCTCTCTTAAATTATTGGAGAATCTAATTCTTAGATTTGGTGAAGGGAATACCGTGGCTTTTACCTCCACGCGAGGGATAGTCAGACAGGGACAGATTAATTATTTTTTATAAACTGTATTAAAAGCACGGTAGATTGTCAGAAAATAGTAGCATCATTAATAAATCCACTTCATTCTTATAACATATAGTCTATCTTTGCTACTTATTTATGCAACACTCATGCATGGCAATATATGGACATGCAAAATGGAAGCTCACGATCCGACGGCGGTTATGGTAAGTAATTATACCATAAGATATACCTGGCGTTCGATGTTACTGCCTAGTAGCTCCTGGCAGCTTCAAAATTTGCGCAAAATCCGTCGTCTTTTGTAGGTGTACGTGTATTATAGACCTAAGCGAGCGACGAGTGGCTGCAAAAAATGAATTTTCTTTTATTTCGCTGCGTAAATCTGTCTGACTTATTTTTCTGTGACTTACCATCATTTTCTTTTACCTTTCAAGCAATAGACATTCCTGTTGCGACTTTCTTCTTCTTCTTCTTCTTCTTCTTCTTTTTCTTCTTCTTCTTCTTCTTCTTCTTCTTCTTCTTCTTCTTCTTCTTCTTCTCCTTCTCCTTCTCCTTCTCCTTCTCCTTCTCCTTCTCCTTCTTCTTCTTCTTCTTCTTCTTCTTCTCCTCCTCCTCCTCCTCCTCCTCCTCCTCCTCCTCCTCCTCCTCCTTCTTCTTCTCTTCAAGGATTAGGTTATATAAACCTGTTCCGACACCCAGCTCATCCTCGGACAACCCACGTATTTTCTACCAATGGCTTTATAGTTACGTAATTAGCCAACTTATTTATGCTTCTGTGGCACTCAAGTAATCGGGTTGGTATAACATACCTAAACTTAAAGATTGTATAAAATATATAAAAACTCTTGCATTATCTTAAAAGAAATTCTCCTATGTAGAAAAAGGTTAGCACATCGTCATCATCGTCGTCTTACCATCATCAGTATCTTGTTCAGTGGCACTTTCGGCAATCGATCCTCCGTCATCCTTTGCAGATGATCCCACCAATGTCTTCTCTAAATTTAAATAATTTCATTTATGTCCATTACTTCAAGTTCTGCTCTGATATCCTCATTCCTTATTCTATTTTGCAATCTACAATTTAAAGTATTTCGAAGAAACTGCATTTCAGCACTCTAAATCTTCCCGTATTTCTTTTTCGGCCTCACTCGCATATGTCAATGTGGGTATTGCAATTGCCTTATAAAATTTAATCCTTGTGCTGTGTCTTGTTTTATTTCTAAGATTTCTATTAATCGTACCACAAACATTCCTACACTTATTTATGTTCTCTTTTATATCATATTCAGATTCATAGCTCACTGCACAGCCGAGATATTTAAAACGGCTCACTTGTTCCAAAGTGCTGTCGTTTATAACTCTCTTAGTCCTCACTGGATATTATGAATCACTTTTTCGTTTGAATGCGTAATTTCTTGTACATGCCTGTAGACAATGAAACACGGTCACACAGCCTCCTTTGTCCAGCTTAGCAAAGCTTATCTTGTGTCGTTGAGAGCGGCGTCGTTCGGTGAGATTTAGTAGAATCGAATTCCTAGCACTGTAGGAATCGTTACATCGTCGTGGGTTGTAAAGGGAGGAATCGTGGGGTGGGGTGGGGGAATCGCATTCCTTACAGTGTCGGAATTAAACAGAAATTGGTGCAATATCGCGTTGTGTAAAGCAAACAGTTGCTAGGCCGAGTACAGTACTGCACGGTGTACCGGTACGTAATTATACACAGCGGAACAATACCGCATGCACCGTAGGCTAGGGAAATTGGGTCGCTAACGTACCTCCTCCGGAATCCACAGCCACACTACTTCTCCGACAACTGATACAACTAATATTGGAAGGAGCGTTTATTTATACAGTAGCGAGTATTCAGTCCGCAAATGGTCCATACACAAATGGACGATATGTCGACTTACATCGTTCTCGGGTTGGTTTCAGAAAAAAATATTTACACGTTTAACATTTTGGTTTACAATACACTGTATATTTAAGATCTCTCTAAATAAACTCTAAAAACAATTTATAATTATAATATGTTACATCTTCATATTTTGTTGTTATAAATCTTGTTTTAAACAGGAAGTTAGATAATTATCAATTAGATAGTTGTAAACTAGATAACTATAATTAGATAATTATAAATTATTCAAAAATTAGATAATTATAAATCTTATTTTAAAGTAAATTAACCTTCGAAATCTTTATTCAATTTCAGATATACGTTAATCTGTTTATAATATCCTATTATTAATATCGCTGAAAATGATTTTCAAAAAGGATACTTATCCCTTCTGTTTGTAGTGAACATTTTTTTTTTTCTGAGGTTGTAATTTTTACAAGACATTTCCAGTTGACAAATATATATAGTTGCACTGCTGTTACAATGGCATATTTTTATAAGTATTGTAACTTTTGAGTGTTTTCTAATACTATAATTACTATCATAAAAATTATTTACGTATGAAAATAAACAATTATTTTATTGTTGAACATAAGTTTCCAATCATCTTTTATATACGATCAAGACTGAACCTAACAAGGAATATAATGTTTGTCTGTGGTAAATGTGAATTTGACTAAACTGCTAATGCACGGAGTCTATTTCCGCAAACTCCGAGACGCTCCGCAGTATTATTAAAGAAAAATCAGCTTATTTTTAAAATTGATGTCTTAAAATGTAGATAAATTAAATTATTTAAAAGTTTCGTGTCTGGTGGTGAAAAAGATGATTTTATAAGATGAAGTTAACAGAATAAATGTGTATATTTACGTAAGTTAAAAAAAAATAATAATAATAATTTTCTTTGGTTAATTTTTTTCGACGTGGCGAAAAAACGGAAATGCAATCTGAAAGCTCACACTCCAACGGTGGTTATGGTAAGTAATTATGCCATAAGGCAGAACTCAATGTTACTGGCAGCTTCGAAATTTGCGCAAAACCCGCGGTTTTTCTACTCTTACGTGTATTATAGATTGGTACAAGTACGCTTAGCAACGACTGGCTGCAAAAAATTAACCTTTTTAATTTTTCAACGTAAATCAGTGTATTATTTATGAAAAGACCAGATTGTAAATCATGATGAGAGATTTTTACGCGGAGTGGCTTGACAGAAAATCTTCAAATATCCTCTGACTTAATTGAATTCGCACGCGGTTCATCTCTATGATCGCCGAGAATCGGTGAACTGAATGACCGTCCTCCCCCCCCCCACACACACACACTACAGAATCTAAGAAATCCCTTTTCAGTCGTAGATTTGGTGAAGTGAAAACCCTGACTTTTGCCTCTACGCGGGAGAGAGTCAGACAAGAGACAGATTAATTATTTTCTATAAACTGTATTAAAAACACGGTAGATTGTCAGAAAATAATAACATCATTAATAAATGCACTTCATTCAAATAACATATTGCAACGTTACATATACTTGAATTTAAACAAATTTAAATGTATTTTAATTTGTATAGCCCCACGTTCTTTGGGAGCCAATTTATATGCAACATTACAACATTGCAAAAGTTGCATAATATTATATTGTATGTGTACAAATTTTTGTACGTAAATTTAGGCATCTCGTGCCTCACGTCTAGGGCGACAAATTTATATAACGTGACAATTTGGCAAATTAAATTTAATTTAAATTTGTGGAGTCCTTCGATCTTGGAGCACCAAATTTAAACAACGTTACATATACATAAATAGGTGTGAACGGTCTCACGTTCAAGATTGACAAATTCTTTAAACATATAACATTTAAGTTGGGTGTCAGGTGTATCTGCAATAAGAACTCTACGGACTTGAAACGGTAATTAAAATTTATTTTATACTATAAAAAAATATGTGCACATGGCACTGAATTCGATTTTAAAACATTAGTTATTATTTGTTATTATGCCGTAAGGCTTAAGATATATACATCCTTACTAACTAAACATTCTATGCTACTAAATAGTATATAAAAGAAAAATCTCATTTTTAGACTACTCAGTCTATTAATATGTTTCAAAATCAATTTTTAAATCTTTTTTCTATATATGGTACGTACTCAAAAGATTAATAGTTATTACTTCTCAGTACTGTTTTCTCAAATACTAATTGTTTTTATTTATATTCTTTGTAATCATTTTATATCATATTAATTTGAGCTCTTGTTACGTTAATCGTATTTCTAAACATCTATGATTTTTAACTCTACTATACAAGAAATATTACTCTTATTTTTAAATAAAATATTAATGTCTTTAACTGTCTTTGTATACTGTGTATGATTAAGATATGAATAAGTTGTCTATCACCTTATTGTCGTCAATCATACTCGATCATTTTTGTTCCATCGGTGTTCATCTTCGTCTCGCCTCCAGCGTCGGCTGTCTCTCTTCTCCTCTTGTCCAGCGTCGGCTGTCTCTCACTCTCTCGTCCTCTCCTCTTGTCCAGCGTCGTATCGCTATGGAACTGCTTCTCTTGTCCAGCGTCGTATCGCTATGGAACTTCTTCTCTTGTCCAGCGTCGTATCGCTATAGAACTTCTTCTCTTGTCCAGCGTCGTATCGCTATGGAGCTTCTTCAGTAATGCTGTTATTAATTACAATGTTTGTCTTATAGCTTGGTTACGTATTTGTACATAACTGGCAATTTAAACTGTTTATAAAAATATTAATAAATATGTCGTGCTGACGGGCATAAGCTCCCGCTGCATCGTGGATGATTCAAGAAAGAGAACCACTGAAGCTTGCGTGTCCTATTTATACCCATGTCTTGGTCGACACCCTTCAGTGATACAAAATCGACATGTTAGAAACTGTCTTTGGCGTCAGTTCCCCCACTCTTTGTCAAATTCACTATTTTTTATATTTCTGCGAATTGCAGAGTCCTGTAAGTATTTTTTTATACTTATCTTATAACTAATTTTACAACACATGTTCATTGTAATTTTGGACATTGCAACTTAACCCTTTTGATTTGTACACAGTTATTTCACTATTGCACTTGTACGGCGTGTCACTTTCGCGTGGTTTTCGCACACAGTATTTATTAAATTTATTTACATTTTATGGTGCTTTTGGATTTTATTTCTTAATTCTAGTTTATGAATAATTACGGAAAAACAGTCATTGTGCAATTATTCATACTGGGGTGGCAAACTTGCCTGCAGAGACCTGCGTTCACACACACTAGCAAAATACTGGTGTACACACTTTCAGTTACATTTGTGTGATTCAGGTCGAAACACCTGTTCATATTTTTGTCTGAGTCAAGCTTGCAATCCATAACATGCTTATTTCTAATATATTATTAATTATTTACAGTTTATTAAGTAAATTTAAATTTTTATATTTCATGCTCAGTACATCACTTATTTGTACTGTCGCAATATATCTTTACTACTTATTTATGTGACACCCACACATTGCAATATATATATTTTTGTGTGACTTCTTTATTTATTTCCTTAAATAAAGGAAATTTTCCTTGATTCTTTTCTTAAAGAAGCACTAATCAACGTTTAAAAAAAACAGTAATAATTAATCACCAGCTAAATATGCCATGTAAGGATGACGCTGCAGAAGTTGCTTACCACTTCTTACGCACATATAGACCTACGTGTCAAAGGAATAGCAACACGATGGGAGACAAGTTGGGTCAGGCGTACGCCAACCACTCGTGCTACAAATTGTGCAATATTTTCTCACATTCTTGAGTTTTTTGAGTTCAAGTTAAAATGTAACATTAATTTTTTTAATTTTTATTTCGACTTAAAATTAGAATCCAAGATCAATTTTGTTGTAATATTTAAATATTAATATACAATAGTAATGTGTAACGTTTGATAAGCAACAGTGGTGTTTTAAGTTCTTTAGATAATACGAGCTGCAAACTTATTGCCAAACTTACTTGAAAATATTTAAGAAACATTAGTTACACAATTTACTGTTTTAAAAAAGGGAAATAGTTTTTATATACGTATAATAACTATCAAATTAAAACAAATTAAATCAAGCGTTTAAAAAATTTTCGTGTGTATTTACGGAAATGTATACGGCGGTTAGACGAATCTAAATCGTATTATGCATCGTAATATACAATGATGCAACAGAGCTACATACATAGTTATTACTTCTAAATTAATGTCATGTCCACAGAGACACAGTGCACAAACAAACTTAATTATACCGGAGCGATGTCTGTAACTTATCTGGTCCAACCATCAATTTGTTGGTTTCTTGTTGGTTAAACAACAATTTTTTGGTTTCTTCGTTTTCTCGCCACGTTCATTGTGAAAACCAATCGTAATTGAAATTTTTATTTCCAACTCGGGGATTATAGTTTTGCCAATTTCGACCAATCGAGACGTTGTTATTTGGGACCGACCCAAGAACGCTGTTCTATTATTAGCTTAGCGCGGCGCTGTTGTGATTTCATTGATTCCGTTCGTCCGAGAGTTTGTTTCCCTCACTCAAGTCTGTTCAGCGTAGACTTCTCGTCATATGACACAAACATGCTCTCGTTAAACACAAAATAAAAAGACGATGTCTAGAGAGAGAATTTGTGTGTACTCTTCAACTTAATAATATTAGCAAAAATGGAAATTACATGCGCTCATACAGAGATATTCCTGAAAGCTTTCTCTAGATTAGTTTCTTCTATTCAGTACGAATGCAATTTGTATTGAGTATATGTTCAGTACTTACTAGTTTCGACTCTAAAACTAATGTTTGTAAACTCTACTAAACATTTTCTTTTAGTAATAGTAACTTATTGCTTGTAGTTTCGCATCTCCGTTTTGGTTAATCATTGTTTGTTTACTTTTTCCTATTTTGCGTTTAACTTTGCAACACAATCTCTAACTTAAGATGATGGCAGACCACTCAATTGAAAGGTAGTTAAAGCGAGACCTTTCCTACCTAAAACTAATTAGACACAAACAGTAGTTAGACATCAGCAAAGGCAGTCTTATACAATAATTCAAGTTAAATTTGTGCAACAGACAACAATAAATGTCGCCTCATTAAAGTTTTGAACTAATTAACAAATAATAACTTTTGGATGCCCTGGTAGAGTAGTCGGGTAATGTCTGGAAGGGGTACGGACAATCTCGAACCATTCACAACGTTACGAAACTCTCCCGTGCAAACGACAGTCACGTGGGCACTCACCTATACTGTACTTCCTCAGCGTAGAAATATATTTTTTCTAATGAAAGTCGGTAGGCAGGCTACAATTTTTTTCATTCGTTAGTTCCATTTCTGTCCTTTCTTGATAATTTGAGGCCTCCAAACGAGTTGCCTGGCAACTTCGGCAGTCCTAGTTACTCTGTCTCAGTTTTTTGGCCGATCGTATTCAGCTACTTGACAATACACATTTGGGCGTACTACATTATTGACAGGAATAAGTAGTAGCTCTTTTAAGAAAAGTAAGTTGAACTGAGGTGCTTCATAACTGAAATGAATAATTTGCCTGCTGGATGACAGATTATGTATACCTAATCTGTAAATTAAAACCTGTATTAAATAGCACAAGCCACTTTCAAGATAACAAAGTTGCTACTCTGCAACGATGCTCTAACTTTAAAACTCAGACAGCATTTGGTAAAGTCTTATGTATGGTCCACACTACTTCTGTATGAAGCTGAGTCATGGAATCTCAAGCATGTCACATTTGAACGCCCGGGAGCTTTAGAAATGCGGCTGCAGAGAAGAAGGCTGAAATTTCGTGGGCCCATCGTGTCGCTAATGAACACTCAGTGAGAAGATCAAACCGTGAAATAGAACTAATGACAGTCACTAAATCCGATAAGATTGTTATTTTTGGGACATTGTAACTGTGTATTGGGAGATACAAAATTCTTTAAAACGTCTTAGCGATGGGTGGTTTCTTAAGAGTAAACCCTGTTTCGGACGGTTTCCATCGCAATGTTTTCCTCACTTGACGTTTCGATCGCTGGAATCCAGATTAGCTCCGATCGTCCTCAGAAGCTAAACAACATAAAACAGCAGGTTGAAAGAAATAACAGTTACTGCCACTCACAGGATGACCTCAGATTCCAGGGAAACTTCTGTTCAACAATAAAATAATTGTTTATTTTCATACGTAAATAATTTTTGTGATAGTAATTATAGTATTAGAAAACACTCAAAGTGCCGAACGTGAAGAATATTACGATGGAAGCAGTCCGAATGGATACACGGAGATACACACTGTCTTACAACTTATTCTG
Source organism: Magicicada septendecula (assembly GCA_034769895.1). Classification (NCBI taxonomy): domain Eukaryota; kingdom Metazoa; phylum Arthropoda; class Insecta; order Hemiptera; family Cicadidae; genus Magicicada; species Magicicada septendecula. The sequence continues at coordinate 87,115,415 of CM068371.1, read as the reverse complement.
AAGGGAAAAATTCTTGGGGAACGGAGTAGAGGAAGAAGGCGAAAACCTGCCTCGACAACGTCAAAGAGTAGATTGGAACTTGAATATTCAGCAGATGCTCTGTCGCCTATCAGAAAATCGTCAAGATCTAGCCGCAGCGATCGCCGAGAGACCGGGCAAGGTGCGTAGAAGAAATTTGATTGGGTAATCGTGGGCAGCTAATGTTTTCAGGTAAGTGTAGTACGTCTGGAATCGACGACAGCGCGGACCTACAGTACCATATGAGTCTCGTAACATAAATTGTTTGACTGAAATATTCGTATGACAATTAGTGTGCTTAATTGGCAGCTCGATTTGGCAACTGGAAAATTTCAACGTTAACGTCGTGTTTCTCGATAAATTAACAGCAAAAATATTTTAACAAACAAACTACCGCTATGAATCACAATACTTTACTCTAATTGACACGGCGCGCACAATTTATTACGTTACACGTCACAAAACTAAATGGAAATAATATTTTGCAAACTTAAAACAAAAATAAAAAAAAAGTTGTTTCTTTAAAATGGTTTGAAACATCATAAATCGTCGTTTACGACACTTTATAAATATTGAAGATAAAACGAAATTTGGAAAAAAGATTTTTTACCTAAATTAAAATTTTTAGATTAATATTCCTTGGAATTTGGTTACACGTGTTTTCGTGAATAAGTTAGTGATTAGGAAGTGATTTTCACATGCTAACACGTTAAGATGTAAAGACGGAAGGAATTGCAAAGGTTATTAATATTTGTTTTCTTTTCGAAGTACGTTGACCTTATCATGTCATTAAATATGAAAATTACAATTGCAGACAGTGGAGGACTAAATAAAAATTAGTGCAAAATACATTTACCCAGCGAAATATATATACTTAAATTAAATTAAATAACTTCCGAGACTTTTAGGCATTAAGGAGCCCCTCATATTAACAAATAGATCTTTATAAGTGAATTTAGAAAATAGTGATTAAGAAGGCAGATTACGGAGAAGATTAATTATATTTTTTAAAGCAATTTACTGTTTTAGTGAACGTACTTTAGTCAAAACTGATGTTTGCTGACGATCAGGTCATAATAGCCCAGACAATGAAAATAGGGGGGCCTCTATGAATTCCAGCAAATAATCAGAATTCCAGCAGATTTAGTCTGGAAATTTCTGTTATCAAGACTAAATCTATGGCTTTTAAAGGTTGCTTTCCTGTAAGGTGTAAACTAGTACTGAATGATCAACTAATGGAGCAATTCAGGTTCTTTGGATGTGACTTCTCTTATGTAGGTGAGATAGATGTGGACAAAAAAATAGAGAAGTTTAATCATATGTGTGGAACACTGAATGGAAGGGTCAGAAGAGATACACTTTTGAAATTTTGTAAAGTTATGGCAGTGAGACATGGACACTGAACGCAAAGACCCAAAGACCCAAAGCCGGATACAGCCTAGTGAAATGAGTACTACGATTTCACGACATTTACGATCTGTACTAGGAGTATCACGGAGGAACCGGCTAAGAAATGATGATGTAAATCTAAGTATAAATGACTGGAATAGAAAGTTAGAAAACCAATTCATAAATATTAACAGTCCCCACTGTTTGAGTAAAGTTCAAAAGAAAAAAATTCATATTAGTCATGAGATACTGTATACATTTAACAATTCTTTTTTTATTATTATTTCCGGCTCTACAATGTTTAAACATTTTCCGGAACCAAAGATTACACAAGCGATTGAATTCTCATATTCTACTGCTCCTTGTCTATCCAAAGATCTTCTTAAATTTCTCGTTCCCTGAATATAGTCTTCCTTTTTCCTTCTTCCTGGTGGGGTCCATTCCATAATTTTCTTTGGCAATCTTTCCTGTGCCATTCTTTACGTGTCTCCATATCATAATAATTTGTTGTTGTTGTAAAATCAACAATTAAAATTTCACATTCATTCTGTCCTTAATGACTTTCTTTCTAATTTTCATTATTGGTTATCTAATTTCGAATATCTTGGTTAACAATTAACTTAAGAAAAACAAACATAAAAGAAACAAATATAGGCCTATATGTAGAACTATATAAAATGTCTATTTATGAAATTTGAATATTATTAAAATATTAATTGCCGAGCGACCATTTGGATTAGTGTAACGCCAGACTTTTTATTGTCCTTATTTGTTTCGCTGCCTTTCATGACTACTGGCATTTAAACAAACACTTCTTCATATAAGAACTTTACACTTGATATAATGTATGAAACTACTTGCGAACCTACACAAAACAGTCTAATGTTATTAAAAACCGTTAATTTGTGATTTCACCTCGTGACGAAGAAACACTAAAAATAATGTTTACCTTTGTTCGAGTACAATTTCGCGAACAACTAAATGACTCCCTGAGCAATCTCGATAATTTATCAGGTCGATACTCTGTACTAGAGTATACCCTGAAGTACCACGGAGTAGAGTACCTATTTATATTATTTTACCACGTGTATTATTTGAACGATGTTACATTGACATTATTTTATCACACTCTTTTCATTTTCGCTCTTTCGTCGCCGTATAGTTGTTCCTTTTTTCCATTTAAAAAATCTTCAACACAAGTTCTTACCAACGAAAAGTACATAATGGAAAACTACCTTAACCACATAGCGGTACAGAAAATCATAGTCAACCTTCACAAATCACTTTTATCACCGATAGTGGGGGCAGTATGATCCCCCCCCCCCGGAAACTGTTTCTTCTAACGTTGAACGTCACCGTGTATGTTGTTTGCAGACTGCCCTTTGAACATCACATGAACTTTATTTCCGCTGAAGTTAGACTCATCATCACAACAAAAAATTTCCAGTTCCACAGTATCACCCTCTACTGCAGACAGAAAGTCATGTGTTATGTATTGGTTGACTTATAACACCACTTTTTTTAATTAAATAATTTCCGTACGTATATATTTATATTATGAACTCACGTTCAACATGTCAATCACATTTGGCATAAACACCCGTTTGGTTATCAGTGAATACTGTGAAGCAACTTTATGCTTAAAAGTAACAGGCTAATACGTCTTCCAACTAGCGTAAGTGGACAGAAAAATGATTGACAACTCGCATTCAGTAGCGATCCACGCGAGAGTTTACGTAACACGGGTCCAGAACCTTCGTAAGTAAATGTAAATGATTTCTGTCGAAGGAAATTTAAAATGCTTCGAAGCTTTATTAAACACATGTTGCATAATACTGACGCAGTGATTGTTTATGTTACGGCGTGTGTGGGGGGGACGCAAGAGAGCGCGCGCGCGCTTGTGTTTGTGAATACAGAGCCAGTGTATACGTATGGACCAGGGAGAACTCGCTCGCCACCACACAACACAAGAGGTATACAATAGGGAATGCTATCATTTGTGGTTCTGTTCTGTTCTCCTGCAACTTTTCGTTTGAGTAGACATTACGATTGTTTATGCTTGTGTGTGTTTAGTAATCTACGAGAAACAAGCGGCCGTATGAGCGCGCGGGTGCTTGTCTGTGTTTGCTGCGACACATCAAAGGATTCACTTAGAAAGCGCATACCGTAATTACTCGCATAGCACAGCATACCTTTCGTCAACGTCATACACATGGTTGTCGTTTATACTTGATCTATATGCATCGTACTTCACAAACGGTGTGTGTGTGTGTGTGTGTGTGTGTGTGTGTGTGTGTGTGTGTGTGTGTGTGTGTGTGTGTGTGTGTGTGTGTGTGTGTGTGTGTGTGTGTGTGTGTGTGTGTGTGTGTGTGTGTGTGTGTGTGTGTGTGTGTGTGTGATCAACAAATCACTCGCACGCATTGTTCTAGACAGACGTTGTACGCAGTGGTTATAGTGTACTTGAGTACAGAAAATATGCATCGTATACGTGTTTTTATTTAGCGTGGGATACAATACTTGTGTTGGTCTGATTTTTTAATCGATTGGTTTTGACAGTTATTCTGAGTACTTTTTCTCGTTTCCTGAAATTATGATTTATGTATTAACTTGCGACTGTAGCAGATGGTTTAGAAGAGTCTGAGACTGTCTACCTTATGCAGCGTATATAATATGATATACAATATTATATACAATATGTAATATATGTACATATAGATATACTATTGCAGGAGCGAGCAATTATTGCGAACTGAGTTTGACAAACTGAACGTCAAACGCTTAAGGGGCGTGTTTCTATATTGTTTCTTGAGAGACAGAGACAGAGAGTGTAAGAGAGAGAGAGAGAGAGAGAGAGAGAGAGACGATAATTATTTCTTGAATAAGAAACGTAAATAAAAACTAAGTCATTACTTCATACACACGTATGAAAACTTGTGAATTCTTAGTTTGAACTTAGTAAAAGAAAATTAAAACACTTTTCTTAACACACGATAACTCGACATATAAAATTTCTGATAAGTTTGACAACAACCTGATGCGTTTGCCAAAACGTTTGTTACTGAAAAAAAATTACTTTTCTTATAGAACAGTTTTTCTTGGAACAAGTAAATTACTTTTTGCTTTAACATTTATAATATTTAATTATTTATTTACTTTCTTTCTTTCTTTCTTTCTTTAAAATATTAATTATGTTATACATATTTATGCTCTATTACTAAATATGAGTGACTATCTCTTTGCGGCATGAGTTGCCAAGAAGGCAAAATACAGTATTTTTCGGTAGTATTAAACATTGTTAAATCATGGTAAACAACCTAAATCTACTTCAAACAACTGCTCATGGTAAAATAATACAAGTGCAAATACCCGATTCTTATGAGAAAAATGCGCCAAATGTTTTCTTATGAAGTAAATGTAATATCTTTGATACTTTTTATCTGAATCGCATAAACAAGATATGCAGTCCGTTATATTAAAAGTCCGTTGTAACTGTAACCCTACATAGCAAGTAGGCTTTACAATATAGATACGATGGATTTAAATTACGTGGATAAAATAGAAACTAATTATATTTTTTTGTATTTATTAGATAAACCTACAGCAGTACAGCAAAAAAAAACGCTTATATCTTATACGAAATAATGTATAAACATTTGTAATAAAAACAGTCCATATTAAGGAACACTTAATTACACAAAACGCTCATAAGTAGAGCAAAAATTTGTCTAATACCAATCTTCTTTAAAAACAATCTGATTATGTGCCAGAATCACTTTTCATATTTACTGACCTTAAAAAATTATTAATTTTCGCTTGAGATTGGTTAGAGGTAATTTCTGTAATCAATAACACACGAAGGTGTCGAGAGTGTCCGAAATAGGGCGATAAGCTTTCACTGCGGAACATATTCAATGGCAAAGCTTAAGTGCTCTTTTATTTCGCTCACTTTAAATTTGTGAACGGAATAAGTCACACTGCTCGACACCTGCATACACTGTCCAGCTTTGCTAAGCGTCATTTTAGGACCTGATTGTATTTGTTTTTTCAAACATTCCATGTTGTTTAGAGCTGTCCGTTATAAGCGAGGTTCGTTATAACGGAGGATTACTGTAATTTGTTTATGAATAAAAGGACTAAGGTTTGTATAACAAGTTATTTTTTATTATAAATATTGATTTTGTGAAATTTAAAATTAAACATTACAATTATCTGACTTTAAGATATTACTTTGGTTTATTTTGTACTTATAAGAAATGATAAACGTGCCGTGTATACAAAACTTCAACTTCACAACTCATTTCTTTCTGCAGTAACTAACTTAAAAAACATAAAGACATGCAAACAAAAAATAAGAATTTTTTGGCGTATGTTTATTAGACATTTTTCCTTTAACTTAATGAATTGCCATCCCAAAGGTTGGCACCGTCTTTCGAAATACCCTGTTTAGCAAAACAGGGTTGTCGTGATAAACGAAAAGAAACAAAGTTAAAATAGAGTAGGTAAGCAACGGATCCGTGACCTAATCGCGACTGGCTCACCGTTTTTTGCAGGGGCTTCTTCCACAAGCAAGTTCTGTTCTGACCTGCGTTTCACCACCTCAACGTGCTGTACTATATAATAGAATATAATAGAATTAAATATTATAACGGATAATCACCGTAAATATAAAGGAACATATTTGATTAAAAAATAATTTCATTGTTATAACATTAATTCAAACATCTAACTGATTTAATGTTTGTTTTAAAAATAAAGTCGTAGTGTTTATTTACTTACCGAAGTTAATAAGTAATGTTTAAAAAAATAGAATAAATTTTATTGCTCTTTTTTATTTATACCGTTATATCATTATACGTTTCCCGAAAGTGGTGTGTGTGTGTGTGTGTGTGTGTGTGTGTGTGTGTGTGTGTGTGTGTGTGTGTGTGTGTGTGTGTGTGTGTGTGTGTGTGTGTGTGTGTGTGTGTGTGTGTGTGTGTGTGTGTGTGTGTGTGTGTGTGTGTGTGTGTGTGTGTGTGTGTGTGTGTGTGTGTGTGTGTGTGTGTGTGTGTGTGTGTGTGTGTGTGTGTGTGTGTGTGTGTGTGAAATTGCCTTCGCAACGTTTTCACTTTTAACTTTTTAACTTATTTTTATACGGCATATTATGTAAACAAAATCAATAACAAGGCGGTGCGGCGCTCACAAAGAAGGTAAACGATAAAAAATTGATGAGACTCATTTCCCTTTTTGCGTTACAATCGATCCATTAAGAGTGCTTTCATTCAACGTCACCCTGCTTTACTGCGTAGAGCGACCGTTGTTGAATTAAGTACAGTAGTTTATTTTAATTTATGGCATACATCGACGCGTTGTTTGCGGTTGGCGGTCTCGAGAACCATGAGTTCGACTCCACAGCAGGTTTCACGATCGTTTTCCCACAATTCACAATAAGGTTGGCTCCCAGAAATGTTACCTAAATTCATGAAATCAATGTGTTTGCTTTTTTAACGATTGTGAAGGAGACAAATACAATAAATGATCTACAGTTATAAAGTATCCCAATATAAGGCACAGAATTTAAGGAATATAATTATTGACTTACTTTTGTAACACATTTTTTAATCATTGTAAACCATAGAAAAACTCGGGATATACATGCAGACAGACAGACACAAAGACAGAAGATGCACGGGCGTCTTGCGCCCTGATTCCTCCACGCTGTCCAGGCCGGGGCCTGATGAACGCCAGTTGCAAACAGGTCAGCTCGATCGTTTGCTCTGCACAAGGAGTTAGGGTGCGGTCCACGAGTACATGATACGGCATGTACACCATGGGAGCAAATTGATGCTCTCATGCTTCAGCCAATTGCCACGCCAGGGCTTAGCCCGCAGGAACGTAGAGACGCGCTGGCGGGAACAAGAGGCTCGAACGCCCTAGGGCAGTCGGCTCTCACAAGGAAGGCGTACGTACATGCACACAACTAACCAGCTATTCTAATTAAGCATGAGTACAGTGAATTAAGCTTGTCAATTGGGGTACTGAAGGAGGAACAGGAAGAGTACCTAAAGATGAGATTCTGAGGGAAGCGGGTGAAAAAATGATTTTGTTTTGATCCAATACGGAAACGAAAAGTATGGTCGGTCGTCTAACACGCTCTTCAAACTGGTTCATCACCTTGATCGAAGGGTGTAGGGGGAGGGGGAGGCTCAGGCAGAATTACACGGTTCGGGTTAAAGAAGGGTATGTAGTGATCAAGCCTAATTCTACTGAAGTCATCGTTCAGTGATCGTAATCGGAACGGTATACAGATACTATATAAAAGCAACAATTTATATATTCTTTTATATATTATAATAAGTAAAAATGTGCCTCCATACTTATTTATTTTATTTTCATTTGTTTACTTTTTTACTTACTTTTAGAATAATAAAAACCGGAGTTCCTGTGTTTGTATGTCTATAGTTTCAATTGTTTCTGCCTATTTGTATTTCCACTTTACTATTTGACGCCATTCGAACCTAGAATCCCCCCCCCCCTACATAACCAAATAACAATCCATCCAAACAACAGGTGTCATCTGGGTAGTATAATTTTATACAAGATAATATATTTAAAATGTTAAAATAAGGTCTTTTCAATAGATGAAAAGACTTTAATTTTTAATTAAACACTAGTAGAGTGTTTAGTATATAGTAGGATGGTCGAGCGGTGTAACACGCACCTTGATTGGTGATTTTTCCTTAGACTTGATTGTGTGTGTAACAGTTTAAGAACACGGCTGTAGCGCCATCGTTCCGAGCGTAATTTGGCTTGTAGCGTTCTGCGGCTGGAGAATCCGCTACCCCGTCGCCACCCCGACACGCGCCGCTCAAAATTGCAGTGGTTTTTCCAAATGTAGCCCTAACTGATCCAGACTAGAGTATACCCTGAAGCACTACGGAGTAGAAAATTACACAGCGCGTACCAGAAGTAATTTGCGAACGCATTTTTAATCTTGTCAGTTCCTTCTTATTAGAATTTATCGCTACAGTTTAGAAAATCGGCTCGATTCCCAGTCAAATAAATTATGTACTTATATGTTATTTCACCAAGTGTATTATTTGATGAATGTTACATTGACATTGCTTTATCACCCTCTTTTCTTTTTCGCTCTTTCGTGGCCGTATGATTACAGTTGTTGTTTTTTTGTTCATTTAAAAACCTTCAACACAAGTTCTCACCAGCAAAAAGTACATAATGAAAAATTACCTTAACCGACATAGCGATACAGAAAATCGTTGTCTTGTCCTTCACAAATCACTTTTATCACCGATAGTGGGGGCAGTGTGATTTCCACCCGGAATCTGTTTCTCCTAACGTTGAACGTCACCGTGTATGTTGTTTTCAGACTGACCTTTGAGCTTCACAAGAAGTTCATTTCCGCTGAAGTCAGATTCATCAACGGAATTTCCAGTTTCACAGTGTCACCCTGTACTGCAGACAGACCAGTCATATGTTATGTATTGGTTGATTTATAACACCACTTTTTTAATTAAATAATTTTCGTACGTATAGATTATGAACTCACGTTTAACATTTCAATCACATTATGGTATAAACACCCGTTTGCTTATCAGTGAATACTGTGACTTTCAAACCTCCACAAGACACGGCCTAGTAGCTTGACAGTTCCAACTATCATGTCTTTGTTTATTTTTAACGGTAATCAAACTTGCAATTAACGATTTCATCTTGTATCAGTTATTCTGTATCCGCTGTACAATAGGAAGATCCGTTTGACCGTCGTAACAGTATGTTCAATTAAATTTTTTAACCAAAATAAGCACTTTATTTCTTTAATGAAGAAGAAAGAAATTAAGAAATCTTCCAGAAACGAGTATATGCTGTATTCCAGCATTTGAGTTGCCAAAGTTGTCGGACCACGAGTATGAACCAGATAAATCGGTAACGAGTAAACGCCGCTCGGGTACATAACGATAGGTCTGCCATTCGCGACGAACGCAAGTTAGAAAATTCCTTGTTGAGTTACTGCAATAGGTACTATAATCCTGTGCTGTCCGCGAAAGTGCAAGATTGTCCGGTTAGGGTATATAGACACTTCAAGCTTACTAGTAAGATGCAAGCCTAACACCAGTCAAGCAGTAATCGTATCGGTTCGCGGTGTTAACTTGTATGTAACCGTGCCCGCGAGAAATATCTACACGCCCGGAAGCGACCTTGAATCCGGACAAAGTTAACCCACATATTCATCCAGGTAGGATAAACTCATCGTCTGAAGGACCTGCAGTTGACATTAAAGGGAACTGAACTTACACTATTTATACACACTTGAAAACTCATGTAAAAGGAAAACTCTAATACAAGTTATATCAAAAACCACTTTATAGTTTAAATAAGAAAAAATAACTGTTGAAATATTAATTTACTTCATGGTAGAGAAATTAAATTTAGTTTGTGTTACGAACGCCAAAAGAGATAAATTAGCTATTTTTTGTGAACAGTAGTATTATTTTGTGAACAAATTAGCATTAAAGAAACAGTAGATTGTCAGACAAATTCATAGCACCAGTAACAAATCCGCTTCATTCCAATAACATATATCTCGACTACTAATCCTGTGCGACTTAATACATTGCATAGAATTTGGGTTGATAGTTCATAACGAGACAATACAACCAAAGCACCTCTACTATTCAAAAGAGAAGAAAAAGAAATATAGATGTAAGAACCTTAGAGAAGCTCAATATTAGTTGCGACAGGCCTGAAGAAAGTAACTTCCTGGGAAGATAACTGCGGGCCACATTGCTTTGCGGCACAAATTCCGAGCGTAACTGGCCAAGAAATGTTCTGTAGTTTGCGAATCCGATACCACGCCACAGATATGGCACGCTCAAAATCACACTGTTTTTTGTTTTTTTTTTAAATGTCGGCCTAACTGATCCAGATTAGAGCACACTGTGAAGCACTACTGCATAGAAAATAACACAGCGCATATCAGACGTAACTTGCAATTCTCGTCAGTTTCTTCTTAGTTATTAGAATTTAAATTAGGCTTGATAGATACGATTTATTAGATAACTAACCATCAACAAAAAGGATTCTATATAAGAAAAAATTTAAAAATCGAGTTACAACATAAAGACTTCCGTAACGTGGGAAAAGTGCACAAAAATATGTAAAAGCCAACCAACCAAGTGCGACTGGAAAATAAATACTAAGTACTCTCTCTACATTCAAGTACCGTATCTCGTACATACAACACTATAATATGTAACTTGTTGATTGCAGGCAAACACACACACACACACACACACACACACACACACACACACACACACACACACACCGTCTGTGACTGACGCGCCGTTCAATTATTCACGAAAGAGCATGTGCATAACTTTGACGAAAGGTACGCTAAGTGAGTAATTACGCTTGCTTTGTGAGTGAACACTTTGATGTGTCGCAAATACACAAGCAGTCTCTTCTCGTTGTTCGTGGATCGCTGAATACAAGAACACGAACGATCGTAGCCTGTACGGAAGCAAAACGTTTCAGTAGGACAGCACCATAAATGATAGCTGTTCCCATTAACTATCTTTTGTATGAGTTCTTCACGGCAACGAAATGTTCAAACATTCACAGCTTTTTGACACCCCCCCCCCAAACACACACACACACACACACAGTACCGTAAACAATCTCTGCGTCTGAAGTACAGAACAATATTAGACTTGTATACAGTTAATAAGCTAACGCATTGTTAGCCGTGGTTCTGATGTGAGGAAGTTATCGTTTACGTGTGAGGACATAACAAAGAGCAGTAGTAAATCGAGGCTTACCAAATTAGCATAGTAACGTAAAAAGAGAAGGAACGTTAACACACAATACTTTATTGCAAACTACACATAAACCAAAGACTGTCCCTTTTCCCCTTTGTACAATAACCACCGTGAGTTCATATTTCCCCTAACCTTTTCCTCTTTCATTCTTCGCCTATCCTACCTTAATACATGTTACATCTTTCCTTCTTTATTTTCCTCTCTGTACAATTGGCAAATTTCCCACTTATATATAGCGGAGTTTTTAATAACGCGTATTACAATGAACGTGTAAATTACACTTAATTTTTATACTGACAAAATGCAACGAACAGGCAAATTTGATTTAATTTTGATACTAACAAATGTATTTTATCATCATCATCATCATCTTCAAGGATTAAACCAAGGGTGGTTTTTCCGGTCTCAATTAGGCAAAGATAGACCTGGTCACTCCAGCGCTTCCTCGGACGTCCCACACCTCTCCGTCCCCTCGGCTTATAGTTCCATAGTTGTTTGGGGATGCGGCAGTCATCCATTTGGCAAATATGTTCCCACCAATTCAGCCGATACTGGTCGATCCTGTCTAGTATACTCATAATATTCAGTTCCTGCCGTATATCTGTTTTTCTTCTATGATCATGGAGAGTATACCCTGCCACGTGCCTGAGAAATCTCATTTCAACCGCTTGGATGCGACTGGCCTGGCCTTTCGTTAAAGTCCAGTTCTCAGACCCATAAAGAAATGTGGGAAGAGCTATCACCTTGTAGAATTTAAGGCGTGTTCCTTTACTTGCTGACTTAAGGGTTCCCCTAATCCCGCACATAAGGTTGAATTTATGCAACTTATTCACAACGTCGTTGCTTGCATTATAAGACACACTGTAGTCCAGGTTTTCAAAATTGCTAACTTGTTCCAGGACAGTACCATCTATAACAATTTTTGCCCGTACGGGATCAGTTCCACGAAAATCCATTGCCTTGGTCTTAAGTGTGGATATTTGCAATCCAGAATCTTTGCAGATTCGATTTAACAAATGTATACCCATCTGCAAATTGTTTTCAGAGTCCGACAGAATAGCCTGATCGTCCGCAAACAACAAAGAGTCAATTGTAGAGTGACCAATCATAAAATGTTCTGGAAGACACATCTGCCAGTTTTGTGTGACATCGCCAATATTTAAATTAAAAAGAGGTGTTAATGGACAATGGACACTCATGTCGTACTCCACAATTGATCAGGCCAACTCTAGAAGCTGTTCTCGGTTTCCCTGCTTCTATTAAGATTTTATTCTCCACATAAAGACTCTGTATAGCTCTAATTAGATGTTTTGGGGTCCCTTTCCATTACTGCCCATAGTTTGCTCCGATTCACTCTGTCAAACCCCTTCTCGTAGTCGAAAAAAGAATTTATTTCATGTGAAACAAATCCCTTGCCTAACTGAAATTATCTTTAAATATAAGTGTCCAGTTTGGAGAGCTTTATATGATAGGGCTCTTTTGGAATTAATTCTCCCAGTTTTTTTTTTCCAGGCTGACAGCAATAATCTAACGTGGCCCAAACGTATACACTCATTTAATGGAAGCTACGTATAATTACTGAAATTAAGAGCCGGCTATTGGACCGTGGTCTACTATAATTTTTATTCTGACGGATGTTGTATCAGACATTTAGGCCTCACCTCGGGAGGTCATCTTCGGTGAAACACGGTTTTAAATACAATGAATGACACGGTGTTCGACAGTAACCAAAGTACTGTCCCACTGTGGCAACGCCGTGTCAGACGTATTTAAAACCGTGTTTCACTGAAGATGGCTCCATAGGTGAGGCCGAAACGTCTGCTCACAATATCCGTCAGAATGATAATATACCACCATGACGCAACAGCACGGATCTTAATTTAAATAATTATTATAATTCAATAATTATAATAAAATTTTAATAATAATTTCAATAAATATTTCAATAATTTCAATAAATCTTAATTTCAATATTTCAATAATTAAATAATTATAAATTTCAATAAATAATTATTTTAATAATTTCAATAATATAAGTCTCAGAAATAGTAAGCTGCGTATGTTCATTTGAATGTAGTTACGTGACCGTTAGTGTACATGAGCGAGGGGCGCAAAGAAGGAAGGTGAAATTGTGCTTCGGTTAGAGTTAAAAACGACTTGCTTGGTTGTTGTAATATGCTAATCACAATAAATCTTAATTTCAATATTTCAATAATTAAATAATTATAAATTTCAATAAATAATAATTTTAATAATTTCAATAATATAAGTCTCAGAAATAGTAAGCTGCGTATGTTCATTTGAATGTAGTTACGTGACCGTTAGTGTACATGAGCGAGGGGCGCAAAGAAGGAAGGTGAAATTGTGCTTCGGTTAGAGTTCAAAACAACGCCTTGCTTGGTTGTTGTAATATGCTAATCACAGTCAGAGAACTGCTTACAGGCCGCTGGTCTGTCGTCAGCTGTTTGTTTTGTGTTGTACGCGTCACTTCCTCAGTCAATGTGTATTGTCGATGGTTTACGATTGTGTTGTGAGTGTACTCGGAATTATACGACAAATAAGAATCCTTGGGTGCTACATTTTTTATAGTCTTAAAACTTTGTTCGAGAACGTGAGTTGTATTAGCGAGCGGAGATTAGAGTATGCTACGATAATTACGTAATGTTCTCGAGTTTTCGAGAGCTTCATTTCTACACGTTTCTCGGCTAACCGAGCAGGTGCAGTGTCTCGCTCAAGACCGCACTCGAGTATCCTCTAGACTGTTCGAGCAATTGTAAATACGCAGAGTACACACAGAGTTAGAGAAAATTATTTTGGAACTTCTGCGAGGTATACACATAAGGGTCTCAGACGTTAGTTCCACCTGGCGATATTGTAGAATGCGGATCAAGTGATTGTTGCGGATTAGTGGAAAGCGATTTATGTGTTATAATTAGTGCGGAACTCTATTAGTTGGCATTATTATTGCATGTGGATAAATTTAACTTGAATTATTATATGACAGTTACTTGTTGATTTCAAATTGTTATTTGTGACTTATTAAAGGTGGTAATTAGTGACGTCATTGGTGTCTGTATTTTGTATCCACTGTGCAATACGACGATCCGTGAGAAGTCGTAACGGTACAATCGATAATAGCAATAGCGTGGAATACAGAACGCAAGAACGCAGCACTATTAACAACAGAATTTGAATACTTTTAAAAGCTAACATAAATAATAAAAGAAAGGAGGAGATAAGGCAAAGAAGGTAGGAAGGGAGGCAGACACGTAGAGTAAGGTAAAGAAATAGATAAGGGACGCAAAGAAAAGACGGTAGATACGGCGGTTGAACGGGTGTGAGAAACAACAATGTATTCGTTACAAACGAAACAAAATTTAACAGTGGAACGCGTCAGGCTGAAACAAATTCAATTTAATTTTAAAGTCACAAATTAATACTGGGCGTTGCGTTGGAAAATGCGCTGTAGCGTTGTCCCGTTGTTGTTTGATGTTGTTCTATATTTTGTTCGTTCTATTTTTTATCCGGTTTGAAGATTATTTTCACATCTTTCACACACACACATTATTTTTTACATTTACACTGTTTCAAAAGTATCAACTGTCAGGTTCATAATACGTTATATTATATATATTCACAGCGTTTATCGTTAACGCGGAACTCATGTGGATCATGAGCATGATATATAGTGTATTATTGCATTAACTTGTGTTCGTCCACTAACTTAGACTTCATAATTTTATGGTGAAGTTTTTGGTTTTCTTTTACCAGTGTGTGCTTTATTTTCTGCAGCATATCAAATAAAGTAATGACTTGCCTATTGCCTAGCAATTTGCGGCAGTATATTTACATTTACTTACGTTTAATGTATATTTTCATATACTTTATACTTGTATAATATTCATCTCTTTTTCCTGAAAGATCATATACATTGTTACTTTCTTTAATTTTCTATCATGTAGGCGTTTTAGTTGGCATTAACAGCTAACATTTTCTAAACCATCTGTTTCACATTTCTTATTAAGCCTCCTATACTCTTTCTTTCTATCTTTCTCTCTTTTTCTCTCTCACTTTTGCTCTGTCGTTTTCTCTCTCTCTCTCTCTCCCTCTCCCTCTCATTCTCCCCTCCCCCTCTAACTCTCTCTCTTTCTCACCTCCCCTCTGTCACTGTTTCTCTGCACGTGTGCGCACTGTTACTTTATTACTTGCTAAGTTTTACTTGCTAAACATTTGAGACCTGGTGCTACAGAAGAATATTCAAGATAAGCTGGAGGGAGATGATAACGAACGAAGAAGTCTTTAGAAAAGCTCAGGAGGAGAAGAGTTTTCTACGAAATTTAAAAGGCAGAAGAGCCAAGTTTATAGGGCATATACTACTACACAATGGGTTGGTTAAGAGAATAATAGAAGGAACAATTGAAGGGAAGAATCACAGAGGACGACCCCGTTTAGACTACATGAAACAGCTTATGGTCGATATGAACTGCACATCATATTGTAAGTTGGAAAGAAAAGCAGAGAAGCGTGAAGAATGGCGAGGTGCTGCCAACCAGCCTATGGGCTGCTAACCTAGAAGAGAGAGACGTTTTGCCAGTACGTTGACCACAAAGTACCCTAATTATTGTTGTACGCAAGTATTAAGGTTGTATTGCCTATTGCCTCATTCACGTTTAACATACTCAATAATATGTGCATCATCAGAATTCAAGAAATAATCATCAACTTGTAGGTTTTCGATTGTTTAAATTACAAAGAATTCAGTAGTCTATAAGACAGTACATTTTTAAATTTTCATTGGGCAGTAAATATTTTTGTAAATAACGAGCGCGCGCGTGTGTGTAAATTGCGATAAGGTGAAAGAAACAGTACTGTTGTACAGCATTTGCTGTTTCTCGTAAATTAATGTCTCTTTCCTTCTCTTAGTTTTTGAATGTTCTCGTTCAGTGATCAACTGTACTTGCAGTTTAAAGACAACATACCAGTATAATATAATAGATTTGTATGTTTCCCGCGTAAGGTTAGTGTGCAGTTGTGTACAATTGTGCAGCAGCACAATTCGGTGTCACTATACCACGGTCTAATGTGATTACGCCGCATCTAATTACATACCGTTTTCCAAGGCACCGTCGCTAGTTTCCACGCCACTCGATGTAATCTAGTTTTAATTAAAAACAACCGACGTTACTTAGCTTTAGTATTTACTTTTATAAAATTTAATTAAAATAAAAGTGCTGTAACTGCCGGCTGCTGATGCCTTCTCCAGTGTACAGTTTTGTTTAGTCTGTTAAGTGTCGTTAAAGCGTAGACTGGTCAGTTTACTCGGGAAAGGTCTTTCCAATCATCGACGTATTTCTGTTTACGAGGACAGAGGGGTCCGGGGCACAGGAGACATGGAGGCGTACAAATTATTTTCATCAACGAGATTATTCCTGTATAATAAGAGAACACTGCTTACTTTATTATAACGAGATTACAATAATAATAATAATCAAACTACGAACGCAAAAGCTAGTGTCATGTAAAAGAATAACAACACAAAATTGGGAACGCTATAAACTACTTCTACTTTTTAATAACATACATTTTTCATAAACAGTGGAAACAGTAAGTTGGGGAAAACTTCTATTATTAGTTAATTTTAAGTAATTTGAAGTAGTTTTAAGATAATTTTAAATATAATGACAGCCTAAACAAAAGTGAATGGTTAAAATATGTATATGTTGTTGAAGCGAAAATTACTTCAACGTCTGTTGTGAAACAAATTTTAATAAAATAGTACTGACTGCCTCTCCAAAATAATATTGACTCACCCTCCAAAATAATAATACAACTGAAAAAATTATAAATAATAGGTGATTAGACTTTTTTAAACGTAACATTAACAAGAGAAAGCATTTAACAAAACGAAAAAGCTCGTACAATAAAAACTGATAAAACAACTTAGTTTATGAAAGTAGTAATTTTTATATAATAAAACTGACATAATACCGTAGCCATTTTATACGGAAAAATAAGTTCAAATTGTATAATCTGGTGGGCATTAATTACTAATTTCCTACGTTAAATTTTCTACTTTTACACAATTTTACAATAACAATGTCATACAGTAAATTATTCAGGGTGGTCCATGGGAATCTAACGATTTTCAAAATGAAATAAGTAACAAAATATATTTTATTAATTTTGTTTTATTATATAGTTACAGCAGATTTGATGCGATTTACAGGCGTAAGCTATTTTTTAACTAAGACCTCTCTCTCTCAAATGTCATTTTAAATAAGATCTCCTTCTCCCTCACTTTGTATGGACTACTGCAGTCTGTCCCATAAATTTTGCATCTCTGCTTACATTATATTTTATTCCTTTCTGTTCAGCGGCCTTGAGTTCACTAATATCGTTAGGTTTATTACTCTAGACCCGAGGTAAGAAAATAGTCACATACTGACAGATCTGGAGACCGTGCCGGCCATGCAACATCTCCTACTCCGGAAATTACGTGACCTGGAAACATCTCTGGAACTACCGCCGCGGATGCTCTGGCAGTGTGGGCTGTTGCTCCACCCTGCTGGAATCATACAGCGTTCAAGTCGATCCAACGACGACGCAGTTCAGGAGCAGGGAATTCCTGTAACGTCACTGTGTATCGAGCAGAAGTGACTGACACCATTTGTCCTTCCTCTTCAAAAAAATAAGGACCTACAATCCAAAACTTTGCCACAGCACACCAGATAGTGCTTATTATCCACAAATTTATCGTATTTCGACTAGGAACAGCATCGTGACGTGGAACATTAAAGTGGAACAATCACTGCGTACTCACAATTGAATCACCATTTTTAAATACGTTTTCACTACGAACGCACAGTGTGTAGCAGTCCACTGCTCCATTGTAACTCATATGGCATCAAGCATGCAAGGTCACAGCCAGTCCGATTCCCGCTTACATGCCCAACCTATGTCGTTTTAAAAATCATCATATTCCCGTCGACCACCCTGTATTATTGAACGAACAAAGTTCTGTATTAATTCCACTGTTTGCCATTTGTCTGTCTGTCTATTTGTGGATTTGTCTATCTATTTGGGGAATGTCTCACAATAACTTTTTAATACATCAGCTTTTGTACAACGTAGTTTGCATGTCCATACTTTACCCCACATAGTCCTATAGTGTCTTAAAAAAAAATAGATGCAGGAGGCAAAAGTGTGAGGAGTCAACATTATCAAAAGGTCGAAAAATCCATATGGGATGTCAAATTTAGAAGAATTGTATCTAAAATCTGAATACAGTATTCAGATTTGGAAATTTAAAAATATTCAGACACCACGGTCTAGGAAAGGAATTGTATAAATTGAAAACATTGTATAAATCCATGCCTGTTATGAGACTAAAAAATAATTTCAACCCAACTCAGAACGTAGTATTTACTTTAAAAATGTTTTAATTTTAGAGGCCGAAAATGGAGGTAAAAGTTTTGGAAAAATTGTAAAAGCTGTTAATTGAACCTGTGCGATTAATATCCGTCAACACCCCTTGCAAAGGTTTCGATATTGATTTCTTCAGCGTTCAATAATTTAGTTCACTGTTTAAGACTACGAGCCATGCAATCCTCATCACACCACTATAAATTACGTACATTTATGGCGGTATATAGTCGAGAAAAGGAAATAATTATTTACTGGCTAGGAGTTTTAACAAATTATTTGTAGTTTTATTTAATGACTTATTAATAAAGATTTTTCTAAAATATTATAATTTTCGTAAACGTGTGTATGTGTGGGTGTGTGGGTTGGGGTGGAGGAAAGGGTAGTAATTTAGTAATTCTGACCTCCCTTGAGTGTGTAGTCGTGTGTTAGTGAATGAACATAATTTCTTAACAGACCCCTCATGATTTTCTGACAAAACGCATGACTTATTGAGTTAGGGGAAAACTTGAAGTCAGAACAAACACAGACACAAGTACACATATACATGTAGAATGTAATAAACAGTAGAAACGAGCAACAAACACTGACAGGTAGAAATACAACTTGGCCTGTAGGTATACAGCGGTATAAGCCCATTGACTGAACGGCGTTCTCCAACATACAATCGCTATAATTAAAAATTCTGTTGAATTACAACGGTCAAATGATCAAAGTAACTTCGGGAATTAAGACAAAATAGTCCTAATCAATCGCCTTTTGATGGTTTGACTAGAATAAACTAAACGATCAAAGCGTACGAAATTCTAAGGTTGAAATTCCTTTGTTATTACTACACTTGCAAGGGCAAACCTGGCCACCACCCATTAGTAAAACTGCTAAAGTGATGACAAAACCGGACAAATCAATTGAGTTGGAAACAGGGCCTCGAATAATATCTCTGACTCGTAATAATAATAATAATAAGAAGAAGAAGAAGAAGAAGAAGTGTAGTAATAGGTTCTTTGTGAACCACCGTAGGACAAGTACGGTTAGCTGTCAGTTTGAACAGTACGGTAGGCCAGTATCGTAAAAAGGAATAGTAAAATACCGCTTTTAGAATAACAAAAATGAGTATTGCCAATAGAAACTCATTTTATAGACTTAGTTCATCTAGAGGCTGAAACACAACATTACAGTGTTACAAGGGTGCTACTGGGAACCTTTAGATTACTAACCGTACATACTATTTTGTCTACCAAATCCATACGTCCGACTCGAGTTGTATTAAAAATACTATATGATTAAAAATATAATCATATATATGTAGGTAGATAGGTAGATATATAGATAGATAGACAGACTGATGGATATATCATACAATATGGATAGATAGATATATCATACAATGTTCGTTCTGGAGAAACCCGACCGACCCAATGTTTCATTCCAGTAATGGGTGGATTAAATAGTCTCGTTACTGCGTGGTTATTCATGTTTCACGAATATGGGTCTTCATATTTCCCAGTGTTCAAATATGATTTCCGTATAACAATATGCTGCATTCCGCTACAAAAGTATGCCTTAACTTTATGTTGATGAGCTGTTTATTGAAAAAGTTTATCTATTCACAAATGCTTCTTTTGCAAAAGCTACCCCGTCGTTATTTCTCTTTTCCCATTATTAAATTGCGGTATTTCTTTCTGTCTTTACACGATGTATCTTTGAAGATTATTGCTGTATGCTGCATTAGACAACTCCTTCTTACTCAGGGTCTCTCCCGTCCTTTGTGTTCTTCTCAGGTAAGACTTTATAAACCGTTACAGTATTTACTTATTGGTTTCAACATTTTTAAAAACACAATATTTCAGTTTTATACAAAACAAACAATAATCCTAAAATGTATTCTGTTCGAGACAACCCCCCCCCCCCAAAGAAAACAAGGAGACTAAATGTACCGTGAATAAAGTCAATTCTTTGAATTCCTCAATCCTATGTCGGCGAGACAGGAAGATGTTCTAAAGACAGGTTTACTGAACACTTACCTAAAAGAAATATAACTTATTACATTTGTTCAACGAGTGGTAATCTATTGCATACCGTCTTAAGGAAATGTTAATCTATACCAGCTTAAGGAAAAACATAAAAACAAACAAAAACGTTTGTTTGCTATTGCAAGAAAGCAATATGAAATATTTTTAGACATATTTATACATTAAAGCAATACAAAATTAATAAATCATCAATATTACAAAAATATCGTTTTTTGACCGATATAATCTTATCAAAGCTTATCAAGTAATATTATCAAATAGTACGTCCGACTCGGTTATAATTTCAACACAATCTTTATTGTGGTATTGGCTGTGTATACTCCAAAAAACTATTAACGCATTTTTATTCTCTGTTTATTTTTTATTTGTAATTTATTTTTATTTTTATTCGAGATTTTACTTAAAAATAAAACAGAAAGTTGTAATAACACTTGATACAGACTTGGTATGTGATACAGTTGAAACAGATTACAGCTTTTATACATTTAAGCACCTTACTGCGGTAAAATGGAAGCTGCACAGAATAATTCGAAGCAGAATTGCTAATGGAAATGCAGCTCAACACTGAAATTTAAAACTTACTGACTGCGGAAAAGGAAATCATTAGTCTGGGAAAGAAGACTGCAGAGTGTTACGTCTGGAGCGCAGACAATATAGACATTAAGGAAAAGAGAATTATAGTATTTTGGGAGTTTGAAATCTGGGTGTGGAGGATAATGGAAAAGATTAGTTGGAAGGATGGAATGATTAATGAGGAGGTGCTGAGTTAAGTTAACGAGTAAGACAGTTGTGAGAATAACAACAATAAGACAGAGGAAAGCGAGGCGAGCAAGGCTAAACAATGGTTTGCTATATAATTGTATCAATAAAATAGTCGATTATAATGATTCAGGAGAAGAGAGGCAGAAGAAGGAAGACGATAAGAATGCTGTTTGATGTGAAGGATGGTTGGGGATAGAGTCAGTAAGACATGCGGTGTCTGCGTTCTTTGTTACCTGTCACGAGACAGTTCCATTGAGCAAAAATAGAAGACGAAGAAGAAGAAAAAGAAGAAGAAGAGGAAGATTAATATGTATTATGTCAGCCAATTTGTGACACTTATCTCAAAGCGTCAGTCACTGTAAATGTTACACTAATTATTTGAAAATGGTTTAACAAGGTCTAACAGTAAAGTGAAAGTTGTTTAATACCGGTACACGTTGACAATATTGAATATTTGAAGCAATGTAGCGACTGACTTTTTGAAAAAAAGTGTTATACCTACAGTAAGACAGTACCGGCCCTTCTCCAAGACAAAAACTCTTCGAGATTTAAACTCTTTATAAAATTAAAGATTTATTTAACGTAATTTGCATATAACTATGTGGATTTGCGGATTGCATCGGCCCTTGTTGCAACGGACGAACAATCATTTTTGGAGTTAAAGTTGATCGAAACTGTTGTTAGAATTACGGCTGTAAGGACTGTAAGGCCGTGGTCCAAAGTTGTTGTTCGGCCGTACCTTCGACGACCATCTTCAGTGACCACAGTACTCTGTCATTTGCTTTGGACCACGGCCTTACAGTCCTTACAGCCGTAATTCTAACACATTGACGCCGGTCGTGAAAGCCTCAGACAGAATTTGATCGAAACTGTTTCCCATGAATAATGATTTGTCACAAAAGACTTTCTTCACTTTGCTTTCGAGCTTCCCCATTCCCCATTACCAAAAACGAATGTTTATATTGTTCGGAGGATGTATTTTCTCAGTTATTAATACATTAACCCTTATAAAAGCAGAACAGCAAGTTTTAGATTACTTATTACACATTTGCTGAAATTTTAAACTAATTTAAGTTGTAGGCAACACGATTTTACACTTTCTTATGCGTGTGTTTTACAATTTTTTTTCTGTTGCTATATCTAAACATTAAGAGTGTAAATGGTAATATGGTTGTTGAGTTAAAAACACACAGTGCCTCTCCAAACGCATTTTAAAGGGTTCAAAAATACGTTCCACGAACAGAGAGCCGCCATTGCGGTCAGACACTAACTTTAAGGTAAGTATAATGCAAATTTCAATGTACGATTATAACGTCAGCTGAAAGAAGCGAGCAAACGTGTCTACGTACATAACAACGCCAAGGTTTGCTGCCGCCTCATTAAGTCATTAAGGATCCAGTCAAACGCCGTGGATACGAACACTCGACGCTTCGCTTCAACGCGACCGTGCAACATCGTCTTCTCTCTATAACGTTTTCTTTTCTTTTATATTAATTATCACATGTAAGCGCACGTCTCGGTACGGCACGAGAGTAATCGCCGCGCAGCCATTACCTTACCTCATTACGCTCGCGCGTGTGTGTACATTGTTGTTTGCTTAATGAGATTTGCCGCGCTACAGCGAGCCCCTTTGCTGGCGGTATCGACCGACCCAGACCGACAACCTTCCTATCTTCCGCCTGCACCTGCCGTCGGCAGCAGGTTGATTGAACCTACCGTGTAGGTATACACACACACGGTATGAACATGTAATGTTATCCCGGTATCAGACTGTTATAGTCGTCTGACTAGTGCGCGGGTTGTGGATGAATTTGCAATGTAAATGCTCGAATTATGTCGTTTCGCATTTCTCGTGAAATATGCGATTTTTTTAACGTGTCGCCACGCTTCTCTTATTAAACAGAGATGCTATCGCCGCCGCGATCGTTAAGCGAGGGGGCCGAAACTTTCACGCCTCCCGCCCCCGCTTCCTCGCCCTCTGCTCGCACGTGACTAATTTTTCTTTACTTTTTTATTTAATTTTTGCAGGCAATAACTGTAATAAGATAATAACCGTTTAGGTGATTCCAGTACAGTCAGCCTTGCCGGTGAAACTCTCGTCACGTTGTTACCAAAACAAAACGGCATTTGAAATAACTAATTGTTGTTACAACAGTGTTGAGAATAAACTGATTAAACTCCGGGGTGGTGGGCCGTTGGCTGTTACTGACAGACGTGTTAATTACTCAGTTCTTCTTTTGCCACAGTACTGACTAACACCGTGTCAGTTGGTGAATCGTTTTTTTTACGCTGAAGATGGTCTCTAGAGGAGAGGCCGAAACGTCTGTGAGTAACAACATCAGTGGACTACGGCCCGGAGTTTGATCAGTTTATTCCCAACACTGTTGTAACAACATTAGTGGACTACGGCCCGGAGTTTGATCAGTTTATTCCCACCACTGTTGTAACAACATTAGTGGACTACGGCCCGGAGTTTGATCAGTTTATTCCGAACACTGTTGTAACAACATTAGTGGACTACGGCCCGGAGTTTGATCAGTTTATTCCCAACACTGTTGTAACAACATTAGTGGACTACGGCCCGGAGTTTGATCAGTTTATTCCCAACACTGTTGTAACAACATTAGTGGACTACGGCCCGGAGTTTGATCAGTTTATTCCCAACACTGTTGTAACAACATTAGTGGACTACGGCCCGGAGTTTGATCAGTTTATTCCCAACACTGTTGTAACAACATTAGTGGACTACGGCCCGGAGTTTGATCAGTTTATTCCCAACACTGTTGTAACAACATTAGTGGACTACGGCCCGGAGTTTGATCAGTTTATTCCCAACACTGTTGTAACAACATTAGTGGACTGCGGCCCGGAGTTTGATCAGTTTATTCCCAACACTGTTGGCGCCGGCCGGGATACAGAATATTTTGTAACAATAGTTAAAACTATATTATAAACTATTTATTATTCTTATTATTTTTATTATTGTGTTATTTACTTATTGTTTTTACGTAAAACACAGTCGTCTTCGTTTCATATTATTAAATTATATTTTTAAATTATCGTAAGTCTAATACGACATCTGATGATAGGAACTAGTCTGGTGAATAGAAAGTGAACGTGGAACGGAGATGGTAGACCAGATGATATTGGTACCATATGTGTGTGTTTTACAGGCATAGACGTTATCATAGTTCGTACTTGTCACAATGGATAACAATATCGTATTTACAGGTTCACTTAATCTCCCCACACATATACGTATATATATGGACTGATTGCGAAACGTTGATAACACCTGTGTGACAGGTAGGTACGCCGACTCCTAGGGAATGCGTATCACGTGGGACTCGAACGACTCGTGGGGGGCGGGCCCCGTCTGGTATAGAAGGGTTATCCAGGGAGGAGACTAATAGTGGACCGCGTTCTGACCGCTCATAAATTACTGTTATAGACTATGCGGTGTTATAAATATGCGGTGTTAAACCAGCAATTACTGTATACTGTAAACTGACCGCTAGTTACTTGACTATGATACATATTTAACTACCGTGTTTATAATTTCTGTAAAATCTCTCTCACTCTCTCTCTCACTGTCTCTCTCTCTCTCTCTCTCTTCCCTCCTCTCTGCTCTCCTCTCCTTTTCCACTGTATAAAATATTATCTCTCACTCTCAATAACAGGTAACACTTATTTTATGTTCGTAGTAAAATTATGTTAAGGGTTGCATATTTTAGAAGGAATAAATTAAGATGGTTTTGGTGTAAAATACTTTAAAAATTACGTTATCGTAAAAATTAAAATTGAAACCACTAAATTGTAGGTTGCAAAATTCACAACAAGAGCAAACCAATCGGTCGAACACTTGAACTTGCCTCTCGTTAATATTTTTTGCATGTGTGATTTCGTTTTTAATAAACGGAAAGGTCACACAGTTCCTGCCCCATATTAGAAATAAATCGATCACTCACGCTGACTCAACACCAACCGGCATAAAATTCACTTATTAGGATTTTAGATACCCAAGTCTGATGTTCTTAAATAAAATTTTGTTTTTAACTAGCAGCTTTACTGTTCTGACTGTCGCTAAGCTGATGCAGGCTTTTTTCTCGAGTAGCAACAAATATGTCAAACAAATATAGGTTTATATGGGTAATATATACGTAGAACTGAAGCACCGAGTTGCTTCTGAGTGCAGTTAAGTATGAAGGAACGCAGCGCCATTTGTTGAAAGAAACTGAAATATACTCACAAGTGAACATAGTATCGAATGCGGTATTTTACAGAGGTAAAAAGATCTGTAGGATCTATATAAAAGTGTAATGTACATTTTATAGACCCATAAAAAGGAAGCACACAAAATCCATTAAAATCGATAATGTTAGAGACGGAGTCAGAAGAGTCTGAGTAATGTACAAAAATGTTTGTTATCATAAAGGTGTCAGTTCGTTGTAAGTCAGTTAGATAAATTACACTGTGTCAGTATTAATAATTATTTAGTTAATATCGGTAGTGTTCCTTCCTTCCTTAGTTGGCAATCCGCAGATTGTTTTGTAGCAGTTCTCCACACCGACCTTCTCTGTGCTTCCGTTTCACCTCCCACAGGAACTACAACTTACATCACAATAACGTGTTTCATATATTGGAGTCTCGGTCTTCCTCTTCCTCTTTTCCCTTAAATGTTATCTTCAATTATTGTTTTATCCAATTTTCGTGACGCATGATATGGTCAATAAGTTAAACCCTTCCATTCACAATATTTTGCCAAAAACTTGTTGTTTCTCCAACTCTAGTCAGAATCTGATCATTACTAACCTTGTCGGTCCATCTTACTTTCAGTCAATTCCTAATAACGCCACATTTCCAGTGCTTTAAGTCTTCTCCTTTCCTGTGTTCCAATCGTCCATGTCTGACATACATATAGAGCTATGCTCCATATGTAACTCTTCAGGAACGTCTTTCTTGTATCCAGGGCTTTAATTCTTTAGAAGTCAGTAATTGCAATTTACTTTTACATGCAACTTTAGCCAGTCCGATCACACTCAAAATTTCTCTTTTACTTCTGCCGTCTTCTGTGATTTTACTTCCTAAGTTGGTAAACTCTCTAACATACTCTTATCGTTTTCCTATTCAGCAGTATATTCATACTGGGCTGTCCGTGTTTACTACAGACCATCACTTTAGTTTTATTAACATCTATTCTTAAACTGTACTCTTTGCTCAAAACCTCATTCATTACATGTAACTGTTCGCTTAACTCCTGTTCACTTTCACCCATAATCGCGATGTCGTGTTCTCTCTTCTTGCACTTTTATTCCAGAATCCGTTTGTTCATTTAATACGTCATGTTGATGCTATAGGTTGGTAGTACTGTTATAGTTGTATTGTAAATTTCATTTTACTACAGGTATACACGAGAGCATCCACCCACTGAAACGTCCATTCGTTGTCGTACTCACGGTTATAATAAAGTTCACAAAAACTGTCTGATGTTTTCTTTTAATGTTTGCAAATGTTGATACGTTCGATTCGAAGTAACTTGTGTTTAAAAAACGTTCTAGTTACGTACGTTTTGGTATGCATTTCCGTATCCTATTAGTACTAGAATTATGAGTGATGATTTACATAAAAATATTAGATTCAGGTCAAGTGGGATCATGAGTGATTAACTAATGCATCATTAAGTGGAAAACTAATGCTTAATTGTAACTTACCGTAGTTGTCCGTAACAATAAGAAAAAATAATTTAAGTTCAGAAGAGATGACCGTAACGAGATAGGCCTACACCTCAGTTCGCGTTCTGATATCTGCACTAACTAAATGCTCCTTCCTGTTCCGTTTGGAGTAGTCTCCAGGCTGGGATGAGCGAAACTCGGAGTATTGTATAACTATTGTACACCGTCTCTTTAAAGGAGTGAAGCGATTTCTAGAACTCTTTAAAGCTCAGAAACCACCCAGTAAAAGAAATAATATTGAAATGAATGGAACCACCTAGAATAGCCGAGAGCGTCCTAGACCCGTTCCCCGCCAAGTGTGCCAGGTGTTGCCTCAGTCAAGGCTTCATTCGAGTACTTTCCAGAGTACTCTACAGAACACTTGTATACACATTAAGTGGCGTACACATTGAAGATGGAAGATTCCTAGAAGGCGTACGCTACCTACAAAAAGCCATAGCAGCCGGCTTGTCAGTTCAGTGGTGTTGTGATATAATTAGTGCGGGATTCTTTATAGTTGACATTATTCTTGCGTGTGAATTGTTATAAGAGATTATCTTGTTGATTACAAATTATTGTGATAATTAAAGCTGGTTATTAGTGATTTCATTGGTGTCTGTATTTTGTTTTCCACTGTACCATACGACGACCAGTAGACAGTCGTAATAATATGAAATCGCGGTACTAAATTATAAGGATGTGGTTGAAAACAAGATAACACGGCACAAGACATCGTACTATCGAGTGACTGTTCTTTGCTTCCAAATTCTACCAGAAGGTACAACGTTGAGTGACGTCGCCGCAAAACACTCAGCATGTTGGAAGTATTTGCGTAATACAGTCACTCAATTTATGGTGGAACACGCACGGCCTCTGCCATGTCACGTAGTACAGTATACCTAAATTGATCGGTTTTGTTTCACGCAACATAACCCAATAGTATCTGCATATGGTTGTTTAAATTATTACTTTTTACACAACTGTATAATTAATACATTCTCCATAGTAACGGCGTAGTTTATTTGACTACCGAATTAATTTAGGATTAAACTACGTGAGTCATTCAATAATTAAAGAGACAAATAGCTGTAGAGAAAAACGGTTGGTAGGCGGAGTATGATATTTTCAGAAGTGTAAGTTGGTATCCGTGTGATTAGTTCTGATCAGCTGTTTGATTAGAATTGGTCAGTTTATAACCCCAGATTCTCACTTAACAATGGCGAGGCATATTGAAATTTTGGAATTAGTTGAACAACGTGCGGTGGTTCGTTTTATAAGATTTAATGCTTCGCTAAAAATAGTTATTACAAGACAGTATTTATCACATCTTCGGTACCGTGGGGAGACGAAAAAATAGTTACACAATTGTATACTGTATTACCAGATCCGTCCAATAACACTGTACTAAGAGCAGATTATTATTTGGAAAATAGGAACAAACATACCATATTAACAACAGTTTACCCAAGTGTATAATGTGTCAACCATATCGAAACTGGTTCAGAAGAGAGATCCTGAGGAGTACTGAAAGGTGAAGAAAGACGCAAGTACGTAAAAGTTATCGTGTTTACAACGAGAACAGCAACAGAATGTGTAAGAAAACAATGTTCTGGGTAGCTGATTGAATACCCGTGTTACAACGAGTTTGTACCTGAGCACCAACCACTAACATCGCCCTCTGCGCCACTGTCTCCAGTTGGATGGCAAAACTTTTGACATCCTACGATGAGATCTCGGAGCAGAAGCGCAGAAGACGTCTTCTATGAAAGTTCGCACAGTACAAGGTAGCTTTCATATAAAATAAGTGCTGTAATAAATATAAAAATATTAAAATGGAAAGTGTAACGCTTATTCAGAAAGTTGTAAAATTACTTTAGACATTTTAGTTACAGTATTTTATATTTATTTATACAATTAAAATGTTTATATAATTTGGAAAAGGGATTATTATATTTTAGAATTAAATTCAGATTTAGTAATACCAATACAGATTTTGGTGTAACATAATAATAAATTCAGATTAAGAATCCTTTCCAAAACCAAGAAACATGTCTTGGAAAATAGTCTTTCAGTTGTAGTGTTTACACTTCTTACACATCACAGCTATTCTCCTTAAGGCGGGGGGGGGGGCAGTAATTATTCGAATGCTTCCAGAACTACAATGGTGATGACTTTTGGTCTTCATTTTGTACTCCCAAAACCAACAGCCCACTTGCAGACTCGAACCCCTCAAGTTAACAAGTCGGAATATCACAAAGTATGTATACCTCAGCTACACACGACTCTCATGTTTTATACACGCAGTACAATAGCATTACTGAATAGGTTACAATATAAAATTCCCTTCACGTGGGAAAGCGAAGTAAGATATTAGGTACACTTTGCAACGCTCTATCGTATTTTACGTTTTTTGCTTAAATTGTTCGGAACGGAAAGGTTGATGTATTCCCCAAACAATTGAAAAGATAGAGTAAAGTAGATAGATTCGCCGGCTGCTCAGGTGTTCGTCACAGACTAAGTAAATGGAAATGTATGCGATATTGAATAGTAGAACTACTCTGTTCGCAGCAGCAGCCGGCGTGTCATATTGGATTCACGGAGTAAGATGGATGTCGTCATTCTCGCTCCCAGAGACGGATGAAAAGTATTGGAATTCGTAATGAAGCGCATACAAATATCATTCTTCATATGTCTGTTTTTTGTTTAGATTATGAAACTACTTTGGAAGTGATGAAAATTTCAAGCCTGTGAACGAGGTATTAATAGTATCGAGAGATCGAAGACGTACTTTATTGCATGGTAAACTGGCGGCTCGAATTTAATTTTCCTTGTTTGGCGTCTTTGTGCAACAGACATATTGACATCAGATCGGACGGTGGTCAAACAAAAAAAGGCAACGATTAATTTAGATATTTCAAATTAAATTTTTTAAGTAAATTATTTTAATTCACTAAACACTCCATCGTCTTGATTTTTAAGGTAAACGAATAACACGTTAGCCCCCTTTGTAACGCTATAACTCACGGAAAACACGTTTTTTTTAGTTTAGTGTTTGCAACACTTCTTTAAGGCGAGGGGGAGTAAGAAATTATTCGAATGCTTCCAGAACTAC
This sequence comes from Magicicada septendecula, assembly GCA_034769895.1. Classification (NCBI taxonomy): domain Eukaryota; kingdom Metazoa; phylum Arthropoda; class Insecta; order Hemiptera; family Cicadidae; genus Magicicada; species Magicicada septendecula. Next base: position 87,085,153 of record CM068371.1, on the reverse strand, counting down.
AATGGTGACGACGTTTGGTCTTCATCCACACTTTTACTTCTAGGTATACAGTGGTACGATTTAAACTTCTGAAAACGTTTCTAGACTTCATTTTTAAAACTCTCTTTAGTTTAGTTTCTTTTACATACAAGGTCCCAGAATGTAGCAATCAAATACGATCAAGGAGAGTGCAGTATTATAAAATACCGTACTGATTTTGTTTTGAAAAGAAATTATTTAATCCATGTGCGGTTCTTACAGTCATTTGTAAATAAGAAACGAAGGTACTAAATACTGTAATGATACAGGATCTCATCGGGAAAATGATTAAGTTTGAGTCATCTTGATTGGAGCCACTGTACTGTGGGAATTGGCGCACATCTTGCTAGTTACTTACTTTCAATCGTTGAAACACTGAAGATGGCCTCCAATTGTGAGGCCAAAAGTCTGTTGTTGATAACAGTAATATAGCCCGGCCTAATAGCCCGGCAATGAACAAGTTGGCGCCGGCAGTGAGAGCCATAGTTGCCTACATATCTGAACTGTTATGTATCACATCACATCACATCACTCCGATGGCTTAATGGCTTGACGATGGGAGGTTAAATTTTAAAAAAATGACTATTTTAGGTTAGGAAATCAACTAGCCAATTGTACCGACGTAATGCAAGCAAACTACGCTAGCCTTTAAGCAACAGAATTGCATACGACAATTGACGCGCGCGCGTGTGAGAGGGAGAGAGAGAAAGAGATGGAGCAGACAGATAGTCAGACGTACAGACACAAAGGGAGACATGCACAATAAGTAGACCTAACGTAGGTCAACCGTACTCTTCACTATAGAAAGGTGGAATCGTTAATTCGAAAAATATAAATATTGCATATTTCAGTTTTGGCCCACTGAAATTATTCTATCATTTCTATAAGTTTTTATAAATTTCGTTCATGTTACATATTTTTTTTAAAAAGGACAAAAAGTATATAAATAACTCTAATAACTGCATACACTTCAAAAAATTGTCATTGTAATATTAATATGTTCAACAAAAGATGTGAATTCCACGAACAATCGCAACCGAACTGTCGGGTCTCTCTCGCCTTGGGGTCGTTTACACATTTACATAACCACCGTTATGCACACCGCACCAACACGGACGTTGACGGGTAATGGGCAAGGGATTCGACGGTTCTGCAGCCCGTTGGGAAATAGACTAGAACCGTTCTGTTTCTGAGCCTGCAGCAACTTTGTTATTATGTCTTACCAACTACACAACTTTTCTCTACTCGTTGCCTTTATCCACCTGTTTTTTTTTTTTCAATTGGCTTACTTCCTTCCATGATCATACTCATAGATCTTATCTTAATCTCCTATTTAGTTTCAGTTTATTTTTCTCCAGTAAAGATCACCTTTTTCAGTTCAGATTCTCCAGTAGGCTATAACTACGACATTCACATTCAATAAATTTTCAAATACAAAACAAATAATTTATAGAAATAAATTTTGTATTTATAAAATTTCTATATAATATGTATAGAGCAGTTGTTTTTATATAACACATACTTGATGATATAGCAGCTGAAATTGTGCTTTGGATGGGAAAGTAACCCATAAAACCAAGGAGACGATTGTGCTGCCACCTTAAAAAGCAAAATTATCTATGGCTCTAAACTTGGAAAATGAATCAAAGAAACTCTCGAACGTTCCGAGCAGTAGAAATGGACTTCTGAAGAAGGTCTCGTAGGGTCTCCAGTCTCCAAGTAGATTACATGTTAAGGTGTCAGGAGGCAAATTCGTCTAGATAAAACAATTTTAGATACCATATATACGAAGTACCTCATTCGACATGGTCATGTAGAACGAATGCCTAATGATCAAATTGTATTAATCGTTGGTCCAGAAAGTTATTAAATGGGTTCCAACCAAAAGTCGGTAACGGGAGATGCTAAAAGGAAGTGACAATACGTGACAATTTAGAGACTTGCTGCAAGGATATTGCAACGACAGAAACCTCTGACATACCAGAAGCTGTGCAAGCATTCATATACTTAGATGAATACACACATTCATATTGAATAGTTTCAATATTTTAATAAACGTTATATTTATTATATTAGCATTATCCTCTAGACTGCATCTCTAAGTGGGCGTTGGACGTACAACACGTTTCTAAGACACCCAAATTCGAACAGTTTCCTCAGATCATCTCCAGCCCCGTCTTAGTTTGTGTATGTCTCTTTCCTTCTCCCGTTTGGGTATCGTATCGTGATGTCTATGTCTATGTTTGTTTCAATCTCCTGCATGCGGACAACATGCCTAGGCTGTTAAGCCTCATTGGTTTTATAAACCGGGTTGATTAGTGGTTTCATATAAATCATTATTAAGACGCCTCCGCAGTTTTCACACAAAAAAATACTCATAAAAATCTTCCTTTCAAACACGTTTTTTACCCACGATTCTCATGATTTTTGACATTGCTCACGTCTCAGAACCTTCAGGTAAAATTTAATACAAAAAATTATTAAGATCAACTGAATGTATGTTTTGGTGGTCTAGGAGAGGAAAGATAACAAATGGAAAGAGTTTTTATAGAAATTATACGTATGGTATCATAAATATACGCAACCAGTGATTGAAAGTAAGTCGGAAACAAGCGTTGAATTTAAAACTCAAGAGTAGAAGGTGTCACGAAAGGATTACAGAATTAATAATACGGATCTCACCAGATTTTGTAAACCCAGTTTTCTATTCCGATGTACAAGTCCATAAGTAACCATACTCCTGATTCCCTAATGACGTAATGTAGTTCAGTATTAAATCAGAACGTACTCTTGGCAAAACCCATTTTCAATTTTTAATGTCTTTGACGTGTAAACCTTCGTCTGTTTGTTTTGTGTCTTCGTCATTTTCACAACTTTCACCAGTTTATTTCCATATGAGCTTAGTTTTCCATTCTCGTATAGCGCTGATTCCTGTTCCTAGAATCCTGAACCTGGTTAATACGTAAGCTGTTTTGAAATCTGTGAAGAGGTGATGGTTTTTACACAAAATTGTTTCGTTTCCCCTGGGGTAAAAGTTGGGTGACGCGCTGGAATTTTTAGATTTAAATCCACTCTGGTACGGGCCGACTATGTTTTAGACCTACATAAGAAACTAAACTTTTGTACAATGTATTTATTATTAGATGCTAAAATTGCATTCCTTTCTTTCTTAGTTAGCAATCCGCAAATTGGTGTATAGTAGTTCATCACACATATCTTCTCTATGCTTTCCGTTTCATCTCCTATATATCATAATTCGTTAATCTGTTTCATATGTTGGAGTCTCGGTCGTCCTCTTCTTCTTTTCCCTTCATTGTAATCTTGTATTATTGATTTAATCAAATTCTCGTGACGCATAATATGGCCAAACAAGTTCAAACACCGCTTTACAAAATTTTGGCAAACATTTTTTTTGTCTCTCCAACCTCAGAGTCAGAGTCAGAGTCTCACCTCATTACTAACCTTATCGTCCCACCTTACGTTCATTGCCTTCCTATAACACTATACTTGTAGTCCTTCAAGTCTTCTCCTTTCCTCTGTTCCAACAGTCCACGTCTCACATCCATATGTAACTCTTGGGGAATCTCTTCCTTGATTTGTTTCTAGGTCTATTCCTTTAGAAGCCAGTAATTTCAACTTATTGTTAAATGCAACTTCAGCCTGCATGTGTCAAAATTTCTCTTTTACTTCTTTCGTCTTCTGTAATTTTACTTCCTAAGTAGGTGAACTTTCTAACTTCTTCTACTTCAGCAGTATAATATTACATTATTACTGACAATATTGTTATCATATTGCTGCAACTACGTGCTGTGTACGTGTAGGTTAACACGTTGTGCATCAGGCGAGCCTCATACCCCATACTGCATCAATACCCGAGCAGTATTACTGATATTGTTATATCATATTGTTATCATATTGCTGCGACTACATGCTATGTATGTGTAGGTTAACACGTTGTGCATCAGGCGAGCCTCATACCCCATACTGCATCAATACCCGAGAAGTATTACTGATATTGTTATATCATATTGTTATCATATTGCTGCGACTACATGCTGTGTACGTGTAGGTTAACACGTTGTGCATCAGGCGAGCCTCATACCCCATACTGCATCAATACCCGAGCAGTATTACTGATATTGTTATATCATATTGTTATCATATTGCTGCGACTACATGCTGTGTACGTGTAGGTTAACACGTTGTGCATCAGGCGAGCCTCATACCCCATACTGCATCAATACCCGAGCAGTATTACTGATATTGTTATATCATATTGTTATCATATTGCTGCGACTACATGCTGCGTACGTGTAGGTTAACACGTTGTGCATCAGGCGAGCCTCATACCCCATACTGCATCAATATCCGAGCAGTATTACTGATATTGTTATATCATATTGTTATCATATTGCTGCGACTACATGCTGTGTACGTGTAGGTTAACACGTTGTGCATCAGGCGAGCCTCATACCCCATACTGCATCAATACCCGAGCAGTATTACTGATATTGTTATATCATATTGTTATCATATTGCTGCGACTACGTGCTGCGTACGTGTAGGTTAACACGTTGTGCATCAGGCGAGCCTCATACCCCATACTGCATCAATACCCGAGCAGTATTACTGATATTGTTATATCATATTGCTGCGACTACATGCTGTGTACGTGTAGGTTAACACGTTGTGCATCAGGCGAGCCTCATACCCCATACTGCATCAATACCCGAGCAGTATTACTGATATTGTTATATCATATTGTTATCATATTGCTGCGACTACATGCTGTGTACGTGTAGGTTAACACGTTGTGCATCAGGCGAGCCTCATACCCCATACTGCATCAATACCCGAGCAGTATTACTGATATTGTTATATCATATTGCTGCGACTACGTGCTGTGTACGTGTAGGTTAACACGTTGTGCATCAGGCGAGCCTCATACCCCATACTGCATCAATACCCGAGCAGTATTACTGATATTGTTATATCATATTGTTATCATATTGCTGCGACTACATGCTGTGTACGTGTAGGTTAACACGTTGTGCATCAGGCGAGCCTCATACCCCATACTGCATCAATACCCGAGCAGTATTACTGATATTGTTATATCATATTGTTATCATATTGCTGCGACTACATGCTGCGTACGTGTAGGTTAACACGTTGTGCATCAGGCGAGCCTCATGCCCCATACTGCATCAATACCCGAGCAGTATTACTGATATTGTTATATCATATTGTTATCATATTGCTGCGACTACATGCTGTGTACGTGTAGGTTAACACGTTGTGCATCAGGCGAGCCTCATACCCCATACTGCATCAATACCCGAGCAGTACTACTGATATTGTTATATCATATTGTTATCATATTGCTGCGACTACATGCTGCGTACGTGTAGGTTAACACGTTGTGCATCAGGCGAGCCTCATACCCCATACTGCATCAATACCCGAGCAGTATTACTGATATTGTTATATCATATTGTTATCATATTGCTGCGACTACATGCAGCGTACGTGTAGGTTAACACGTTGTGCATCAGGCGAGCCTCATACCCCATACTGCATCAATACCCGAGCAGTATTACTGATATTGTTATATCATATTGTTATCATATTGCTGCGACTACATGCTGTGTACGTGTAGGTTAACACGTTGTGCATCAGGCGAGCCTCATACCCCATACTGCATCAATACCCGAGCAGTATTACTGATATTGTTATATCATATTGCTGCGACTACATGCTGTGTACGTGTAGGTTAACACGTTGTGCATCAGGCGAGCCTCATACCCCATACTGCATCAATACCCGAGCAGTATTACTGATATTGTTATAGCATATTGTTATCATATTGCTGCGACTACATGCTGTGTACGTGTAGGTTAACACGTTGTGCATCAGGCGAGCCTCATACCCCATACTGCATCAATACCCGAGCAGTATTACTGATATTGTTATAGCATATTGTTATCATATTGCTGCGACTACATGCTGTGTACGTGTAGGTTAACACGTTGTGCATCAGGCGAGCCTCATACCCCATACTGCATCAATACCCGAGCAGTATTACTGATATTGTTATATCATATTGTTATCATATTGCTGCGACTACATGCTGCGTACGTGTAGGTTAACACGTTGTGCATCAGGCGAGCCTCATACCCCATACTGCATCAATACCCGAGCAGTATTACTGATATTGTTATATCATATTGTTATCATATTGCTGCGACTACATGCTGTGTACGTGTAGGTTAACACGTTGTGCATCAGGCGAGCCTCATACCCCATACTGCATCAATACCCGAGCAGTATTACTAATATTGTTATATCATATTGTTATCATATTGCTGCGACTACATGCTGCGTACGTGTAGGTTAACACGTTGTGCATCAGGCGAGCCTCATACCCCATACTGCATCAATACCCGAGCAGTATTACTGATATTGTTATATCATATTGTTATCATATTGCTGCGACTACATGCTGTGTACGTGTAGGTTAACACGTTGTGCATCAGGCGAGTCTCATACCCCATACTGCATCAATACCCGAGCAGTATTACTGATATTGTTATAGCATATTGTTATCATATTGCTGCGACTACATGCTGCGTACGTGTAAGTTAACACGTTGTGCATCAGGCGAGCCTCATACCCCATACTGCATCAATACCCGAGCAGTATTCTAGATCCTCGTCATGTCAATGTTGACGGCGACTGTAAAAGGTCAGATGCGCGAGACTGTAATTACATTCTGAGTTACAGAGGTTACTGTTCAATATACTGTGTACCCTGTGAATTTCTATGGTTGCTGTATGTAAGGCCTATTGGATTACATATAGCATATAAGGATGATTGTGTTCCAGTATGATTGTTTCTATAAAATTAAAAATTACGTCAGTTGATTTCTGTGGCATTTAATTATATATTCCATTTTCTAGATTATACTTTATAACGTTAATAACAATGCTATTAGGCCTAGTACAATTTATATCTGATATTAATACATATTTTCATGCTTACATCACACGTGGCACTGGGATGTGAAATGTATAAAAGATTTAATCGAACTACGTTAAAAGAGGGCACAAATACGAAATAAATCTTTCAATTAACAACTTACATCATTTGTGATTATAATTTTACGAAAAACCACTTAACATTATTACATTTCATTTTGTGTAATTTTTGTAAATAATTTTACTCGTATCGATATGATATAACAAATAAATAATATAAACCAAGTTGGAATAGATTATGAATATATTTCTATATTTACATTATAGAAAAACAAGTATAGGGTGTAAAGTAATGTGTTTGTGTTGTAAAATGTCGGGCGTTACCTCCGCGCACTTTTGTTACTTACTCTGTTGACTGGATCCTCTGCAGTGATGTAGTCCTGTAACACAACTTAAATCTATGCTTTTTGTGGGCGCCACTTGGAAACGTTTGTTCCAAGAAAAATTAAATGTGATTGATAAAATTTTTAAATCTATGAAAAAATTTAAACAAGTCAGTTTAGCTTCGAAAAATCAGTTAAGTTTAATGGTTCTTTAAAAACAACAAACAAATCGTCTGAAGGACTATCATTCATAAAAATTATAAAATTGCAGAGAAAAAATTTACAAGTTATTATTATTGACAAATTTTTTATATGTCCAATCAAGTATTGGCTAGTATTTCAGATTCTGACTCAGTTGACAAGCATGAGTTTAATATGTGAAAAAATCTTTACTCTCAGGACGTGACTCCTTTGAACTACCAAGACATATCAATTAGATGCCTTACAAGAAAAAAAACTAAGTGATTTGAAGGTGTATGTGTGGCGTGTAAGTACAACTGTGTGATAAATGTAACCAGGTAACAAATGATTTTAATTTTGGTAACTCACGTTCCAATGGTCGTTTATTCTCTCACTGGACACTTCCTTCGGGTAGTTTCTCGATCTCGCCTCTTCGGGTGTACACTGAAGCTATTTAAAGTCAAATTTTGCGATCGTTACTTTTTCCGCACTTTTTGTCAAAACGTTTGGCAGTAAAATCTCGTTCAAACGCCGCCACTACGAATCATCTGTTTAGCGTTGATTCAGAAATCTGCCACCGCAGCGCTGACTCCCATGCAGTGTTGAGGAAGGCTAGTGTATTGTTTGTTTCGTTCGGGGGAATTATTTGTCACGTTAGTCAGTCAATGCGAACACAGCAGAATTCGTTCTCTATTTAAATGTTGGTACCCTCCTGGGCCGTCGACGTTCTGGCTGCGTGCTTTCTATTAAAATTTGCCGTATCGCTGCTCTATTTCAGCGATATTTTTTGGCGTATACTCTCGTTGAGGTTAAGTCAGTCGGTTATGTCTATGTACGGGAAAAGCCTTCCTGCCGTGTCTTGTCGATTTCTCGCCTCTCGGTTTCGCCTTAGCTGCGTTGATCAGTGTTGTGTGAGATGCATCAGTTCTGGAGTTCAATCTTCAAGTGTTTTTTGGTCAAATTTTGTCTCGCTTTTATACTAAATCGGGATGACTGTTTTCGTCGACTTCCGGTATATTTGTGTAAAAATTCTTTCTAGATTGTTCGAGAATAAACGAAATGGAATGTCATAGAACAATTTTCACTTCCGTAGAAGCTTTTAGAACGAATTTCTTATTCTTCATACAATGGATATTTCAAAATTTACACTGGTATTTATCAAACAGTTTCACATTAGTACTTACAATTTGTATGCCATTAATGTATTTAGATTCCTTGTTTTTTACTGAATCTAGCGATACTAAATATGATTGGTATCTAATTAACTTAAGTCTAAAAAACATTACAATATACAACCCTCACCTTGAGTTGTAGTCATTAAAAACTCAATATTTATAATAAAAATTGTTGTGGAGTTATAAAGTTCCCTTCACAAGCTGGACATCTACTACTACTACTCTCCTACAACAAAATAAACAAATTTTAACATCAATAAAACACAAATAAATACAATTTTATATGGCCTCTGCTCATGGCCTAGGTTCTTGTCAATTTTCTAATACAATGATTAGTCTTTTTCCTTAATATATGTATTATTTCACCACTATACACACAGAGTTTATTATTTTGTCTATCTTTTGTGATACCTGGTTACTTTGTACATATATTATATTTATCACAAGATGACATAGCATCATTGATTGTCTTGAGATGTCATTTTTTATGGTGTGACAAATCTCACTCTAATTAGTTAAATTCTTTTAGAATTGACTTTACTTTCAACTGAGTTTGTTTCTTATTAAGGTATTTTGATGTATTGTACCTTTCTATCTTATTTTTGTTAGTATTATGTAAGTATTCAGCCAGATATGATTCTTTTGTACTGGATAATTGGCTTCAGCCATACATGGTATTAGTAAATATTTTGCTGGCTTGACTATTACAATGTTAAAGTTGGTCAGGTATATTAGTATAGTTGCTTTATATCATACTACAGCTTTCTAATACAGTTTGGTTGCATTTTGGCAACATTAAATTCATAAATTATACAATATTAGATGCCTATTACATGTTTTTAGTTAACACTGTTTTTGGCTATTTTGACTGCTTTTTATTCATTTGACAGCTTCCTTTATTTAAGATAAATTGTTCACTATTGTCTGCTTGACACTTACATAGAGTTTTTATTTAAATCTGATAATAATTAATTTTTCATGAAATCTTGGTGTATGGTCTCAAATCCAACACATTAATATTTTTTTGTCATTGCAAATATACAATTTTTATTTTAACTTAAACTCTTTCTAATAATGTATTTAAGTCACTTAATACATTTATTTTATTTACATCACATAATATAATGATGGATCATGTCCATTTATTCACAAAAAATAGTTTTTAATACTATATTCATTGTTATAAAACTTAATAATTATTGACTTTATTCTGGTGGATTCTGACATTATTTCTCTCTCTTATAGTGTCTTATGGTTTTTTCACTCTTGTTCACTTTAATAATATATATGGGGTTTTGTCTTAGTCATAGTTTGGTCGTTTTTTCAAGTTGATAGAAATAATTATTATACAAAATTATACAATTTTTTGGGACTACTTGGGTTCGATACTGTTCACTTCACTTTCCTCTTATGCTAACTTACTATATAAATGATTTCTTTTTATGGAACGTTCTGTGACGTTACATATGCCTCACCGTTAAAGTTGATAATTTTGGAAAAACATATCTTTGGTTTTGATGAAATTATCATCTCTATAATAACCCTTTATTATTAGCTTTTTTATATCTCATTCTTTTATCTTATAATTAAATTCCTGTACTACTCCTTTAATATATTAATCCAACTCAATATTCCTAGTTCGTTCTTTGTCATATCACCTATTCCTTTCCTTTTTACCTTGATGTTTTATAATTAATCTTTGATATAATTCCCTATCAATTCCCTAACTTACATAGAGGGTTGGGAGTCAGAGTGGCTCGCTATAGCATACATTCTCTGTCCCTTCCTGTCTATAACTACTGAAATCAGAGGCAACACATCCCTGTTCAGAAAATAATAATTGCACCTTTGCAACAAATAATAATAATAATAATAAAAAAAAAATACAATATTCAAAGATCATAGGCTCCTACACATAAATTCCCTTTCTTAAACTCTTCTGATTAATTCACAATTATATTAATATATCGTTCTCCGCAGGTTAAAATTATCGTTTAAAATCATTCAATGTTAATAGCTATATTCATATTCATCATTACCTCCTTATGTAACACACTGTTTTCCTTTTTTTTTTCTTCCATTTATCATTTCCATTTAAATATCAAATATATGACAGTATTTCTCCCTCTTTTCTCCTTTACTAAGTGTCCGTCTCATAATATTCATTTAATAATAATCTCTCTCCTTCTCTAAGTACGGGTAAGTTGGTAAATATACGTTGACATGGCTATTGGAAATAAATCTTGCCTATGGTGGAATGTGTCCATCTCGTAGTATTTATTTATAACAATCTCTCTCCTTCTCTAAGTACGGGTAAGCTGGTAAATATACGTTGACATGGCTATTGGAAATAAATCTTGCCTATGATGGAATGTGTCCATCTCGTAGTATTTATTTATAACAATCTCTCTCCTTCTCTAAGTACGGGTAAGCTGGTAAATATACGTTGACATGGCTATTGGAAATAAATCTTGCCTATGATGGAATGTGTCCATCTCGTAATATTTATTAATATTAATCATTATACAATAATATTTATATTTATTTAAAAATCTCTACCTCCTTTCTAATTATGGCTAAGTTAAAAAATTCACGTTGACATGTTTAGTCAAGGTACCTTCTCTATGATGCTGTATTTGACTTGGGTCTTTGGTCATGGTACTAGGTTACTGATTGCGTATTCGACTTGCGATTTTTTAATCATGGTACTTTTTTAATGAAGTCTGGTTATACGTTCCCTTTACCTTGTTCCTAATTGTGTCAGTTACCTCGTAGGTATTGTTTTTATTGTCTCTGGTTATCGTGAAAGGCCCTGTATATAAGAGTAGCAATTTCCTCGTTATGCCTTGTATAGCACTGGGCAATTCTCTATTTTTAACTAACACCTTTTCACCTACCTCATATTTAATTGCCTTAGGCTGTGATCTGATATATTTTTTCCGCTGCTGTTCCGTTTTTTCTAACACCTTATTATAAAATTTTGCCCCTTCAAATTGGTATGCGGGTTCGTCGGGAAAATTAATAATTTCTTTTATCTCTCGTGGTGGGGGTCTTTCGAACATAACCGTGTATGGGGACATCTCGATGGTATTGTGATGCGAGAAATTGAGGAAATCCTCGGTAGAGGCTACATATTCATGCCATCTTTTCTGCTCGTTATGGCAGTATGTTCTCAGTAACCGTCCTACCTCCCTTAACACTCTCTCGGCTGGGTTACTATTCGGGTGATATACGGACGTCTTGTACGTTTTTATTCCGTGTTCTCCCAAGCTTTCCTTCCAAAGTTTTCCCCTAAACTGAGTACCGTGGTCCGTAATTATAGAATACGGTCGGCCCACTTCCATTATATAACGCTTGATTATTATGTCTATTATTTTCCTGGTCGTTGCCCTAGTTATTGGGTATAGCTTTGTATACTTGCTAAAGTGGTCGAAAATGATTACGATAAATTTATATCGGTGTCTCCCACCGCTGCAGATATCGAGAAATACCTTTTCCAATTTTTCGGTAGATAATATGGGTATCATGACCCCTTCCTTCCTTTCGTTATCACACTTAACTTTTTGACAAATATCGCACGATCGTATCGCCAGTTGCACCTTCTTATTCATCCCCTTGATGTATGTTTGCTCCTCCAATGCCTTCCTTACTTTAAGGGCACCCATATGTCCGTACCTCTCGTGATAGTCGATTATTAGCGGTCTCTCTATCGCTGGTGGAATCACTAATTTCCAACTCTCCTGGTGCGGGGTAATCCTAATAAATAAAGTGTCATCGTGAATACAATAAAATCTGTTTATGACCTCATCGCCTTCCTGTACCCTTTTCCTAATATCTCCTAATTTCGGATCGGCCTCTTGTTGTGACTTTATTTCGTGCAAAATATTTTTTAAATCCTCCCTGCTCTTAATAATGTGATAAACCTTGGCTAATTGTTCCTTTTCGCCGTCAAAGGTTTGGTCTGGTATATTGACGCGAGATAAGACGTCGGCGGCTACGTTCTGTTTGCCGGGTATATATTCCCATGTGATATTGTACTCTTGCAAGGCCAAAACCCATCTAGTCAGCCTTCCGTGGTTCAGTTTACAATGCTTTAAAAATGATATAGATTTGTGGTCGCTTCTAACTGTTATGGGGTACCCTAATATATATGTCCTGAATTTACCGCATGCGAAAACTACACTCAACAGTTCTTTTTCGGTAGTATTGTAGTTTCTTTCGCAACTGTTCAGCACGCGGCTAGCAAAGCTAATTACTAAATGGTTACCGTCCTGATCTTCCTGATAGAGGGCTGCACCTAAACTCACGTTACTGGCATCGCAGTTTAGAAAAAATGGTTTTGTAAAGTCGGGATGATGCAACATTACTGTTTCTAAAAACTTTTCCTTTATGATATTGAGCACTCCATCTTGCTCTGGTCCCCAAGTCCATTTGTCTTTAGCTGATAACTGCTTTTGGAACCTGGCAGTTAGTTCTGAGTAATTGGACCGAAACTTTCTGTAATAGTTGCAGATTCCTAAAAATGACTGCAGCTGTTTCCTATTCTTTGGGGTGGGGAACTTCTGTATGGCCTCTACCTTTTCTTTGGATGGAGTAATCCCTTGTTCTGTTAAATTAAATCCTAAAAATTTCACCTCATTTGCTATGAATTGGGACTTGTCTAATTTGAGGGTGATATTATTCTCCGATAATTTCTGTAGCACCTGTTCAACCCTATTACAATGGTCGTCCCAATTTGCTGAAGTCACCAGTAGGTCGTCGACGTACACTGTCGTAAACTTCAGTACTTCCTGCCCCAATATTCTGTCCATTATCTTTACAAACACCGCCACAGAATTTATTAAGCCAAAAGGTAACCGCTTAAACTGATAGTTTCTGCCCTCGAATATGAATGCCATATATTTCCTACTATCAGGGTGGAGTTCTATCTGCCAGTATCCGCATACCGTATCCCAGGAGCTTATATATCTGATTCCGTGGAACTTTTTTAATATCTCCTCTATCTCCCCGGGTGATGTGCGGTCGTTAACAATCATTTTGTTAATCTCCCTAGCATCGAGACATATACGTACCTTTCCGTTCTTTTTTGGTACCGCTATGATTGGGCTGGTAAAGGGCGAATGACTATACTCGATTATGTCGTCCTCTATCATCCTGTTCAATTCTTCCCTGACTTCGTTCTTTAGCGAGTATGCGATCGGGTACGATTTCCTGTTAAATTCCACCGGAGTTTTAAAGTTTATGATGCACTGATAATCTCTGGCTTTACCTGGAGCGTTCGAGAATATGTGTTTATATTTGTTGTATACCTCGATTAATTGTTCCGCCTGTTTTTCGCTGACCAGACCCCTTGCTTTCGTCCTTTGGAAATCCCGTATTTCTTCTAACTTTTCTAACCACAACTCTGGGTTTTCCTCCTGATATAATGGCATATTGATTGGACGATCGGTACAATAATAATGGTTCACTATCGCTTGATAAGGTGTATTGTCTGTACCACTTCCTTGGACATCGATCAAATTATTGGTCCAAATCCCCTTGTTAGTCTTAAAAGTTATCACCTTACTTTCCAAATCTATCACAGCATTGTATGGCCTAAGTATATCGCAGCCTATTAGTATACTCATGGGTAAATTACTCGCCACTAATAACCCTATTGGTAATGTTACCCCATTACTAGTCATCTCTAATGACACCTGTTTCTTTATTGATTTATTTTGCCTCCCCGTTGCTCCGACTAAAACAATGTTATTTATCGGTAGAGTGGGTATTGGTAAATTACTATTTTGTTTAATCCGCTCTAACTCAGTGCTATCAATAAGTGACACATTTGACCCCGTGTCAATGAGTAGTATCGCTTCTATGCCATTGATATATGCTTTAATCTGCACGATACTATTATTCCCTTGGTTACTATTTTTAATGATATCGTCACCTTCTTCTAATAACTCCTCTCTAATATCCTTAAGGTAATTATTTATTCTTAATATAGTCCCGTCTTTGTCCTGTCTATGTTCGTCGTTTGTCACCCCATAATATTGGTTCAGTGAAGGGCTGTTTTCCTTTTTCACTGCCGCGTTTAGTTTAAATGAGCCACTGTCTCATTGGCCCGGTCTCCTGGAACATTGGGTTGCTGACCCGTCTGTGTTTCTGGCCTGACCTCGGGATTACCGTTAATAGGTTGGCTATTCGCCATGTTACCCTGGCTACCTGACGCCTGTTGTGGGTAAAACATGTAAGTGGGTACATTAGGTGGATATGGCCGTCGGTTATTGGCCATTGTATAATTTACCTGGGGCCTGTACTCATTTTGGTTTCTCCTATCGCTTCCTCCTTGGTTTCCCCCGTTGCGATAACCATTACGTTGACCAAAATTACTTCCTCTATAATTATTCCCGCGATAACCGTTTCCCTGGTGGAAGTTCCTACCGTAGTTATTCCCGGTGTAATTACCTCTGTTTGGTCCCGGATAGTTGCGGTTAATTGGGCCCTGAGTGTTATCATTTCGGCCATTTGGTGGGATATTATTATTCTGATTATTGGTGTTTAGATTATTACCGCTCCCACCTCCATTCCGGTTTGGTCCGTTATTATTGTTGTTGTACTCTACCTTACGATTGGGGGGTTGGTAATCCTGGAACCTTCCTGTGGATTCGCAATTTTCCAATAATTTTGCCAGATCGGCTATTTTGCTAATTTGTTGGTATAATTGGGCATCCTTGATCCCATAGCTGTAATGTCCAGCTAATTGCCTTACCAAACATTCTTCTGGGATCGGCGGTATCAACTTCCGTGCTAAACATACCTTTCCCAGGAAATAAGACGTCGGGGACTGTCCATAGGACGCGTCGTATTTGCCATAGAAAATGTCCATTCTTACCCTGTTTTGTGCGGTCTCTGACCAATACTTTTCCTTAAACTGGCGTTTAAACTCTGCTAAATTCGTTATTTCTGGTCGCACCGCTATCCACCAGTTATCCTTAGTATTTTTAAACGTCTCGTCAAGCATCTCTCTTATCCTGTCCCACCTTGTTTCTCTACTTCTCCCAATAACCTCCTCCATTCTTTCCAAAAATTCCATTGGGTTTCGTCGGTAGTCCTGGAAGTTGATTACTTCCCTGTTTTCACCATGACACGTATGAGTGTTTAGTATTGGTGTGTCTCTCAGCGCCTCTAATCTTTCCTGCAGGTTTTTCTCTCTCTGGTCTATTTCCAGTATACTATTTTTGTTAGTTTTTATTTGTTCATCCAGCCTGTTAGCGATGTCATATGTTTCCTGCATCCTCTCGCTAACGTCTTTCTGGACTTCCTGCATGATGGTGTCTTGGTTCTGCCTTACCTTGTTTTCGAGATTTCTAACATCTTGTTTGGTCTCTACTGTTTGCTCCTCTATACTTTCGAAACGTGTATTGTTTCCCTCCCGTAACCTTTCCAACTGTTTCTCCATATTCTCGACCTTCCTGTCACTATCGATCTTATTATCATCGATCCTTTTGTTTACTATTTCGTATTTTATGCTAATTTCTTTTTTCAGGGACTCTATGCTTCCTTTTATTTCCTCCTTATCTTCCTGTCTGTTTTTATTCAGGGATTCTATATTTTTGTTCATACCCTCCTTTAAAGATTCTGTGTTTTTGTTCATTTTTTCTTCCATCCTTTGGAACATTTGCTCATTACTTTTTTTAGTCTCCTCCTTGTCTTCCTGTCTATTTTTATTCATATTTTCTTCCATCCTTTGGAACATTTGCTCATTACTTTTTTTATTATTTTCGTTCATATCTTCCATTTTTTGGAGCATCATCATTAATATATTCGCGTCAGCACTCCCTGTTATTTTTTCTGGTTCGGGTTTCTCTGTCTGTTCTACCATTTGTATGGGTTCTTCTCCCGTTTGTTCTTCTAATTCCTCTGCCGTTTGTACCGGTCTTTCCATTTCTAGTGTGGGCGGTTCTAATTCCGTTTCCTCGACCTGTACTGCCTCTCCGTCTTCCACACTCAACTCGGGTTCCACCGTCTTCTTCACCTTTTTTCCCTTTGGTTGCGGCATTTTAATATGTTGGTAGTTGCCGGGCTTGTTCCGTCTTTTTCAAGCCTCACTAGTTGGGCTGCCAATTTATAGAAAAACAAGTATAGGGTGTAAAGTAATGTGTTTGTGTTGTAAAATGTCGGGCGTTACCTCCGCGCACTTTTGTTACTTACTCTGTTGACTGGATCCTCTGCAGTGATGTAGTCCTGTAACACAACTTAAAACTATGCTTTTTGTGGGCGCCACTTGGAAACGTTTGTTCCAAGAAAAATTAAATGTGATTGATAAAATTTTTAAATCTATGAAAAAATTTAAACAAGTCAGTTTAGCTTTGAAAAATCAGTTAAGTTTAATGGTTCTTTAAAAACAACAAACAAATCGTCTGAAGGACTATCATTCATAAAAATTATAAAATTGCAGAGAAAAAATTTACAAGTTATTATTATTGACAAATTTTTTATATGTCCAATCAAGTATTGGCTAGTATTTCAGATTCTGACTCAGTTGACAAGCATGAGTTTAATATGTGAAAAAATCTTTACTCTCAGGACGTGACTACTTTGAACTACCAAGACATATCAATTAGATGCCTTACAAGAAAAAAAACTAAGTGATTTGAAGGTGTATGTGTGGCGTGTAAGTACAACTGTGTGATAAATGTAACCAGGTAACAAATGATTTTAATTTTGGTAACTCACGTTCCAATGGTCGTTTATTCTCTCACTGGACACTTCCTTCGGGTAGTTTCTCGATCTCGCCTCTTCGGGTGTACACTGAAGCTATTTAAAGTCAAATTTTGCGATCGTTACTTTTTCCGCACTTTTTGTCAAAACGTTTGGCAGTAAATCTCGTTCAAACGCCGCCACTACGAATCATCTGTTTAGCGTTGATTCAGAAATCTGCCACCGCAGCGCTGACTCCCATGCAGTGTTGAGGAAGGCTAGTGTATTGTTTGTTTCGTTCGGGGGAATTATTTGTCACGTTAGTCAGTCAATGCGAACACAGCAGAATTCGTTCTCTATTTAAATGTTGGTACCCTCCTGGGCCGTCGACGTTCTGGCTGCGTGCTTTCTATTAAAATTTGCCGTATCGCTGCTCTATTTCAGCGATATTTTTTGGCGTATACTCTCGTTGAGGTTAAGTCAGTCGGTTATGTCTATGTACGGGAAAAGCCTTCCTGCCGTGTCTTGTCGATTTCTCGCCTCTCGGTTTCGCCTTAGCTGCGTTGATCAGTGTTGTGTGAGATGCATCAGTTCTGGAGTTCAATCTTCAAGTGTTTTTTGGTCAAATTTTGTCTCGCTTTTATACTAAATCGGGATGACTGTTTTCGTCGACTTCCGGTATATTTGTGTAAAAATTCTTTCTAGATTGTTCGAGAATAAACGAAATGGAATGTCATAGAACAATTTTCACTTCCGTAGAAGCTTTTAGAACGAATTTCTTATTCTTCATACAATGGATATTTCAAAATTTACACTGGTATTTATCAAACAGTTTCACATTAGTACTTACAATTTGTATGCCATTAATGTATTTAGATTCCTTGTTTTTTACTGAATCTAGCGATACTAAATATGATTGGTATCTAATTAACTTAAGTCTAAAAAACATTACAATATACAACCCTCACCTTGAGTTGTAGTCATTAAAAACTCAATATTTATAATAAAAATTGTTGTGGAGTTATAAAGTTCCCTTCACAAGCTGGACATCTACTACTACTACTCTCCTACAACAAAATAAACAAATTTTAACATCAATAAAACACAAATAAATACAATTTTATATGGCCTCTGCTCATGGCCTAGGTTCTTGTCAATTTTCTAATACAATGATTAGTCTTTTTCCTTAATATATGTATTATTTCACCACTATACACACAGAGTTTATTATTTTGTCTATCTTTTGTGATACCTGGTTACTTTGTACATATATTATATTTATCACAAGATGACATAGCATCATTGATTGTCTTGAGATGTCATTTTTTATGGTGTGACAAATCTCACTCTAATTAGTTAAATTCTTTTAGAATTGACTTTACTTTCAACTGAGTTTGTTTCTTATTAAGGTATTTTGATGTATTGTACCTTTCTATCTTATTTTTGTTAGTATTATGTAAGTATTCAGCCAGATATGATTCTTTTGTACTGGATAATTGGCTTCAGCCATACATGGTATTAGTAAATATTTTGCTGGCTTGACTATTACAATGTTAAAGTTGGTCAGGTATATTAGTATAGTTGCTTTATATCATACTACAGCTTTCTAATACAGTTTGGTTGCATTTTGGCAACATTAAATTCATAAATTATACAATATTAGATGCCTATTACATGTTTTTAGTTAACACTGTTTTTGGCTATTTTGACTGCTTTTTATTCATTTGACAGCTTCCTTTATTTAAGATAAATTGTTCACTATTGTCTGCTTGACACTTACATAGAGTTTTTATTTAAATCTGATAATAATTAATTTTTCATGAAATCTTGGTGTATGGTCTCAAATCCAACACATTAATATTTTTTTGTCATTGCAAATATACAATTTTTATTTTAACTTAAACTCTTTCTAATAATGTATTTAAGTCACTTAATACATTTATTTTATTTACATCACATAATATAATGATGGATCATGTCCATTTATTCACAAAAAATAGTTTTTAATACTATATTCATAGTTATAAAACTTAATAATTATTGACTTTATTCTGGTGGATTCTGACATTATTTCTCTCTCTTATAGTGTCTTATGGTTTTTTCACTCTTGTTCACTTTAATAATATATATGGGGTTTTGTCTTAGTCATAGTTTGGTCGTTTTTTCAAGTTGATAGAAATAATTATTATACAAAATTATACAATTTTTTGGGACTACTTGGGTTCGATACTGTTCACTTCACTTTCCTCTTATGCTAACTTACTATATAAATGATTTCTTTTTATGGAACGTTCTGTGACGTTACAACATACACGCATCAGATTTTAGGTGTAATATGTGTGTGGGGTTTGCTGTAACAATTAGTAGATTATATTCAACTTTATGTAACAATCGTGTGCCGATAATTAATGTTAAACATGCAATAACAACAACAACAACGAAACCTAAATCACAACGTACAATGTCAACACCAGAACGTAACATAACGGCGTAAAATCAGTATCACATAACACGATCCAATTGGAGCTAACAACTTGGAGACACAGTCATTTAAAACAACTAGAGGTATTTCAAATACGTTAGTGAATATAATAAAAGTGGGGTGTTTATCAAATTATAAACCTTAAGGCTTTTATCGTTAAGATATTAATAGACGTTAAAATTTTTAAGATTTTTCGCAACAAGATACTAAACGTGTGGATAAAATCCGATTATTACCAGGGTCATTCAATAATTAAAGAAACAAATAGCTGTAGAGGAAAAAGGGTTGGTAAATTATTATGATAATTTCAGAACTGCAACTTGGCATCCCTGTAATGAGTTACGATCAGCTGTTTGATTAGAATTGTTTTGTTTATAACCTGAAATTTTCATTTAACGATGGCGAGTCCTGTTGAAGTTTTGGAATCAGTTGAACAACGTGCAGTGATCCGGTTTTTGCTTTCTGTAGGTAAAAACCAGGGTAGAATTTACTCACATATGACAATAAGGAAACAATAAACAATAAGGAACAGCTAAACAATAAGGAAAAGCTGTATGAACCGCGGAAATTTTTATAAGTTGGTAGAACAGTTAAAAATGGTCGAATTTCAGTGACTGACCAGCACGATTGTGGACATCCAGTTGAGGTTTCATCTCCAACGCTTGAAACTCGAATAGACGCTCTCATCCAAGAAGACCGACGGAATCCAGTTGACCTCATAGATAAATAATTACAAGTAAGTGTTGGCACAGTTCATAATATTATCAGCCAAGAGCTCAAGTGCCGTAAGACAAGAGCAAGGTGAGATCCAACAGAGCTGACCTATCACAAAGACTCTAGAGTTGGAGTGAGTACAGAGCTGAAACAACGCTATATACAAGAAGGTTAGGGAGAGTAAAAAGTAGGCTTGAAGATTACGCACCACATTCACTATATGGGTTTGCTGTGGCTTTTCACTTTCACAAGAGAAACGTGAAACCTTGTTTTTCCTATATTTAATCTATCCAAATTTTTACTGAATTGTAACTGAAACGTTAAATATTTCATACGGTATGCAACAAATGTAGGTTCTCAATCCCTTTTCTATTTGAATCGGCCAGTGTATTTGAACTTTTCACAAAACGCTATCTGTATTGATTATAAAATATACCACATATGCAACGTGAAATTTAAAGGAAAAATATAGTAGCACAAAACAAGATGCAAAACACAAATGTCGCCTAATGTAATCTGGGCAGGACTTACTTATGCCTAGAGGTAAAGCTTTGTCACTGAAACCATATCCCTTGCTGTCACCTTCGTCTACGCATAACGAGTCACATCGCAACTCGTCCATCAGGCTCCCAAATGACACACCTTACGCCTTCAAGAAAGTTTTGCGGATAAATGTTATGGAGGCGTACACACCCCCAGAACCATCCTCTCTTATCACCCATAGCGTTTAGCAAAGCCCTTGGGTATTTCGCGCTCAAGATATTACGTGTGTTAATTCACTATTGCTACACGACAACGCAGACGCTACTTCTACTCTATACTTCCTCCATACGCCTCCTCGTTTTGATACGTCCTCCTACCAGATTTCCAAAAGTATTTTTGAGGGCAATCTACCGACGTCATTCGTTAATACACGTTGGGGATAACCGCATTATCATTCTCTCTGATGATGAAAATTGATTCTGTAAAAATGTTCGTACAACAAAATTTGCAGGAAAAATTAACGAGTATAGAAACAATTCTGGTATACGCTATCGCTGACTGCAAGAAACTTTGAAGCAAGAGACAAGATACAACACCATGATAAAGATTTTTTTTTATTGCAGATTTGTAAACTGTTTGACTAAGCGAACATCGAACAAATTGACTGACAAAACACATACATGATTATGAGGTGTTGATGTCAATACACCTCTTCTTGTTATTGTCTACAGAACAAAGAGATACACAAATTAAGAGACTAAATAACAAAACATGTAAACAACTGAACAAAAAACACTTCCACTTGTATATGGATATTTTCATGTTTAATATTTTACTTCACGTAAGCATATTATACGTGTTCACAGATGTCACATGTCACAGGTTTCATATAAAATAAGTGCTGTAATAAATATAAAAATATTAAAATGGAAAGTGTAACGCTTATTCAGAAAGCTGTAAAATTACTTTAGACATTTTAGTTATAGTATTTTATATTTATTTATACAATTAAAATGTTTATATAATTTGGAAAAGGGATTATTATATTTTAGAATTAAATTCAGATTTAGCAATACCAATACAGATTTTGGTATAACATAATAATAAATTCAGATTAAGAATCCTTTCCAAAACCAAGAAACATGTCTTGGAAAATAGTCTTTCAGTTTTAGTGTTTACACTTCTTACACATCACAGCTATTCTCCTAAAGGCGGGGGGGGGGTGCAGTAATTATTCGAATGCTTCCAGAACTACAATGGTGATGACTTTTGGTCTTCATTTTGTACCCCAAAAACCAACAGCCCACTTGCAGACTCGAACCCCTCAAGTTAACAAGTCGGAATATCACAAAGTATGTATACCTCAGCTACACACGACTCGCATATTTTATACACGCAGTACAATGGCATTATTACAATATATTATAATTTAATGGTAATTTATTATAATATAAATGGTATTTTATTATGTGCGTGTTGTGCGCGCGTACGTTCGTTAGGTACGAATATGTTTTACTGCAAAACTTAGGAACGAACAGCATACGTGTGAGACAGTCAGCTGCGTGGTGAAATACTGCTCTTGCGTCTCAGCTGTCAGTTTACACGCGCAGTTGATACGATGGCGTTAGAGTTTTGACAAACCGCCAACGTTTCTCCACCTGTGCGAACAGATTTTTGACGGATATCAAAACGGCGTTTCTTCCGATTAGTTTATCGTCATTTGGGTACAGGAAACAGCAACTTAATTAGTCCTTACAGACACTTTCAATAATATAATTTTCCTCTCGTTTTCCAGTGCACTTTTTCCACCCGCGCTCAACCTTCTTTGTAGTCTCGGAAAATAAAAAGATTTTGGCCGATAACCTGCATTTCGGCTGAGGTCTTAGCTGTAGATCGTTTTGGGACCAGTCTCGAACACATCTTAAGAAAAAGAAGACCAGTAGCTTTTTAGGCAGTCCCGTGACTAATTTACTACTTCATCAACGAGTATTTATCTAACAGCCCTCTGGCAAAGTCAATGTTCTTGTCTCTTAACGGAGATCCGTCTCTCCTCCACACAGACGCAACGCTTGTGTGACTATTTTTGAATTTTCCTATCCAACCGTGGATGCTCCGTTCGCAATAAAACTATGTTGCGGTATTATATTGAAAGTCTTTGCTGTATTTCGGCTACGAATACACAAACTAAAACATTACAACTGAAAACAAATCACCGAAACCCGTATTACTTTGATGCAAATAGAAAACGGAGAGACGACTGTTAATAACATGGCAACAATAGTGAAACTGACGCAGCAACTTAAAATCTAGTCAATAATGGAATTGTGCAGATGTGCAAAAAATAGAAAGAGTTGCCAACTGGAAACAAATACAACTACGTTGTAAATAAATTATTGTCTCTGCCTTTGTGTCTTGTAACGCACAGCGCAAATTCAGTCCACCCAGCGACGCCGTCTGAAAATTCCATTCGGCTTAAAAACAAATTATGTTCTCTATGTTTCTTTAGTAAAGTCGACTTTCCATTCGAGTTTTTATGCATTGTAAAAAGTTGCTGCAAATTTTAAATAAACATTTTCAAATAATGCTCTGCGTTTCAATGTTACAAAATAATTGTAACTACTTCGTTAGTTTACAAAGTTACATAAAAAAAAGAAAAAGAGTAACGCAAATCTCAATTACAAAGACTAGAAACATCAAAAGCAAAGTTTTTAATCGAGATACTCTCTACCGGACAAGACTACCAGGGTATAATGTCTCGTTAAACAGTTCCTAGTTAAAAAATAGAATTGATTACGAATACCTCAGGAGCATAGTAAGTGATTGAGCTCTTTCAAAGACCTGAATTCTTAGGTCTTCAACAGGGTCTTTCAACCCCCACTCACACAGCTTCTGAGGACGATCCCAGATTCCAGTCATTGAAACGTAACAAAAACAATTAGGATGGAAGCAGTCCGGATAGAGGAGCATGATAAGTGGTTGAGCAAAACTTAAGCAAAGAGACTGTTGATATATATATTCCAAGTTGGTGTATGTGAAGGGACATAAAATGTAATAAATATAATACACTCACTCCCTTTGACACCACCTACAAATGGCATTAAACGGTACAACGTTCTCTGGTTCATTGTATCAATTAAAATTACTTCCCCTCGCCTATCAGGCTATGACATACAAAGCTCAGATTTCAACATAAGATCTGCAGCTGCGGCGATTCTTTTGTTTCTCAGGTCGATACTAATCGCTCACCTCGTTCTACAACAGATTCAACGTATCTTCCCTTTCTTATCGAAGTCTCCTTGGTTTGTTAGAAGTGATGTAGTACGAAGAGATTTCTGAGGTACTGCCTGAACCGCCTTCGTCCGTGAGCTGGGTGAGCTGGTTGTAACTACATTCACTGCGTCTTCGGCCTACTCCTCCTCCCCCTACCACAGTACCAACTGTGTGTGTGAGGGAGAGACAGAGATAGAGAGACAGAAACTGACAGACAGACACATCGGTAGACAGACACAGAGAAAGGTAAACATTTGCACTGACACTTTTTTCAAACTCTAACAGTACGCGATTTTTACTTCCATGTTCCATAAGTAAATGGAAGTACGGTGATGGCAAAAAAATCGTGTTCGAGATAAGGGCTGATTCTGATTGTACTACCCTCAAAACATGAAGAAAGTAATTTCCCGAAGAGTGTCTGTGTGTAGAATTTTTTCTTTGGCAAACGATGACTGCCACAAATTCAAACAGAATCAAATAATTTTTTGCATATGTGCCTGAGTACTCAAGGCCTATTGATTTTGGTGAAGATCGGTTAAGGGGAAGGGGTAGTTTATCTGCAACGTTTTATGTTTTAACAAGAGTAAAGTACTTCATTTTGATAAATAAAGTATCCTGAAAAGAAGGTCATAATAATCCACTGTAGAAAGGTAGATGAAATATCTATAAATGAAAAGGGTAGTTGAAGGAGCAGAGGGTAATTTTCTATAAATGAAAATGATAGTTGAAGGGGGAGGAGATTATTTTTTATATGTGTACTACGTTATCGGCAACAAAGAAGTAGTTTGTTGTTAAAAATCCTTCCCGGGCAGTTTGGCCCTGGTCCAATGTTCTCTGCAAAACCAGACGTTTCGGCAGTGCCATCGACTGCCATCATCAGTGAAAATCGAGTGCGCTAACTTGAGGTGTATACGTTAGTGATCGCAGTACTGTGGTTAAGGCTGAAAAAAAAAGTTTCTGTGGAAATATTTCATTTTGAAAATTATTTTAAACGTAAATCTTAGAACATGGAAATCACGTATGGTTCTCCGTACCGATATTTGTTTACCTATCAGGCGTCGTGCTCATAGATTGGCTGCACTAAAGCTGTCGACAGCTCCATTCTGACATCTCAGAACAACTTCCCTCCATATCTACAGCCCCTCTGCGCGTAAGCACCTCGCGCTTCTCATGCCTTCACCCTTCAATATTGTTATACGTAAGAATGTTACAGGAGTTGTAGGAAATTATCGAATAACACTAATTGAATTATTAACAATATAAACTCCCAGGAGCTTACAGCTTGTGAGTACCGGTGCCCGGAGTGCCTATCTGGACTCTTACTTTGCTTCAACTTGTCTTCGGTAAGGTCCATTCCCTTTAATCTGTCCTGTCGGTCTCTCTTGGCCAAACTCTTGGTTTTCCGACCCCAACGCTACTAAAGTATTCGATAGTTTTTATTTTCCTCTCTTATTCTTGATCTTATTCGGCCAACGGTCTCGTAGGCGGTAGAGGATTATCCCAACAGCGGAGAGCGCGGAAGATCCTCCGGGAGAGTTACCCCGAATGAAAATCATGCAAACTCAAAGGCATTAAGGTGATACCCTCACCCCTCCGCGGCATTCGTAATGCAGCCAGGAAAACTCTGTTACTGGCTGAAACCAGAATAGCCTGGGAACACGAAGTCAGTTGGTGCAATCGTTTAGAAAGAATGCAAAATGACCGTCTTTCCTGAATCGCTCTGTTACCCCAAGATAGAACGTCCGAGAACAAGATGGTTTACGGAACAGGCAGTCCAACCTAGGCCATGAAGTGACGGAGAAGAAGAAGACTAAAAATAATTTATAAAATAAAGATAACACTGAGGTGGGGGGGGGATTACAAAGATTAAACAGCACAGTTATTTGAGGAGCAAGAATGGAAATGAAAACAGAAGGATATATGGGACAAATTCCACAGAAAAAACGTATAACTTAGTTTGAAGTAAAGAATCTTGTGCAAAATAGAAATTATTCGGAACACGTTTATTTAGACTTGAGGCACATTATTTTTTATTGACCTTATACTGTACCTCCGGAAAGGAAAAGGACTGAGCTGATTTCATACATAGGCCTATTTAAGTCTTAGGAACATTTGAATAGGTCTACATATAAGCCATAAACCATATGTAAATCGTATATGAACATATGACTGCTTTTTACACATCCAAATCTAGTTTTAAAATCGTCAAAATAAAAAGGCCTCTGTACTACTGAAGCAACAACCCGGGGTACACGGCCCCCAGCTCCTTGCAGTGTTGTACCAGTTTATTCAATACCATAGCTTTTAAACGTCGTTTGATTCATCCAACTTTGACGAGCAGTTTACACGAACGCGACCGCCTGTTGTTTCAGTAAAACTGGCCATTTACGCCATAGATTAAGTCTACACGACACTACAGTAATGAAAGCTGCTGGTGTGCTCTCCATAATTGCACTCGTCGCGAACATAGCCTACTTTAAATAATGTGTCTCGTTTAATGAGTGCAGCAGTGTAACAGTGCAGCTGTTTATGTAACAATTACGCCTGCGATGCCGTAGTAATTGATATACCTCCTGCTCCATGATTCACCCGTGTCCAAACACAATAAACAGCCTTCGCAAAGACAAATCACATAGAACATCGGTTCCGCGTTGTCTAGCGTATTTGCTTTTTTGTTCAAATTAAACACCACTCTTTTTGTTCCGCCGACACTTAGCTACAATGAAACACAAATATTTTATAAAATTTAGGAGAATTTAATTGAAAATTTAGTAATAATTACGTTTTTATACAGTAAAGTATTCACATTGTTATTTTTCTAAACCGGGCAATCCGTTGTTTACCTTTCTGTTTACAAAAGTTTCAATTTCTGCGACAATATTGATAAATACATACAATAATTTCTTCCATATATTGTTTGTACAGCGGAAATGGACTTCTTCAGGAAGAGTTGTAGAAGATCAAAATTAAACTTCATATATACAAATTATTACCGTCGTCTTATGATTTTTACAACCACCGTCCTCTCGCTGTTTCACTCCATTCAGTGCTCCCATCTTCCTTAATCGACTCTGCACAGAATCATTCATCTGAGACAATCACGAACTCCTTTTACTTTTTCGTTTCGTTAATTCTGTGGAGTCTCACAGTCCCACGCTTCATCTACTCTTTCTGTTGCTGGTACTTCTTATTGATTACACCCAGATATCTACGGCATACGTCATGCTGCCAATATCAAAACGCAATTTGGGTTTACAATATGATATCGCGATAACAGAATACGGTGCGTGACTATGGTCTTTAATATATATGTTCCTCCGAATCTTTGTGATGATTTTGTCTTACACAAAATATACGTACATATATGGGTAAAATTGTTTCATATAGGTTCTTTGTATGTATTATATATTCCTTCCTCTATGACTGACGTAATAAATGAATATATATAATATATTATAT
Organism: Magicicada septendecula; assembly: GCA_034769895.1. Lineage (NCBI taxonomy): Eukaryota > Metazoa > Arthropoda > Insecta > Hemiptera > Cicadidae > Magicicada > Magicicada septendecula. The sequence goes on along the minus strand of CM068371.1, from coordinate 87,057,324 downwards.
ACTTTTCATATTGTTACGTTGAGCTGAAAGATAACAGAAGAGCCTACGTGACTCAAATCAGGCGGCAACTCACGAGGCTGTTTCAGACGTTTGGCGATCATTCTGCCGACATTTCACAAGGTTAGCTGTTTCTAGCTAGTTCCAGAATGGCTGCAACTAGCAATATTTCTAGTCGCATCATCCAAAAAGTGATGGATTATTCTCGAATCTCAGCGGGGTATAAATACAGGTTTCTGTGTGCAATAAAAGTTTGTAATTAGTGACTCTATTGGTGTCAGTTATTCTGATTCCGTTGTACAACACGATGATTCGTGCGACGGTCGTAACAAAGTATTTAAAGACGTAACCTATACCTCAGTACATTACTGAGTAGCTTACTTTCATTAGAAAGAATCCTTACGTGAGTGTTCATAGCATCCGTATGAATTATATTACACAGTTAATTAAATTAATCTGTGAGTTATTTTTATTCCTGTTTCAAAGGTATTTCAGAACGTATATACCGTCTGTCAGTTGAGGTCAACAACAATCGTTATTCACGTAGGCTATAATTTGTTTGCCTGCACTGTATTAGTAATTAAATATTTCGTATTGCAATTCTTGATAACTTACGATTTAACACGGAAAAAGTTTTCTCGTATTTGTTTCATAAAAACACAGATTTGTTCACTTAAACTGAAATTTATAGTTTGCTATTTTATTCTTAGATGATCTCATATAATGCTATTTATGCGCCAAGGTTATTCCCGACTATTATATACGACGACAAATATAACCAATATTTATGTTGTAAACTCTCATATAGAATACTACGCATTTAAATTTTTATTGTTCGTTAGGTTTCACCAGATTCTGAGGAAACAAATATTATCGCCCGTATTATTCTCACCTCCAAGAAAATATGAATTTATTAAACTGTTTTACCTTAGTTGCCAAAGTAAATTTGTAAAATAATTGACATGTTAGAAATAGCTTAAACGTGTTAGTACCTGCACTGTTCGATTGTCCAGATATAAGTACAGTAACATTTAATTTAAAATCAGCTGATTTCCTCCTTGATGCATAACAACATGCTTTTCTCCCTTTTTACACATTTACCTTTTCTCGAAAGCAATGAAATTATTGTTTCCTTAAAAATACCAATTTGTTCATTTAAACGAAATTCAGAGTTTTTTCATTTATGTTCCCTCTTATTTATACATTTATTTATTATATAAATCTCTTTTTATTTATATGATCTGTTCCACTATGCGCACTTATTTATTTTCTAATATTCATCAGTTTTGAGGTGATGTAATTGCTTTTAAAAGGAATTTTTTATGTTACAGGAATCAAAACACCGTAAAAATATTTGGAGTTATAATGGACTCTTCATTACGCATGAAGACACGACACATGTGTTAAATGATAACTACAAAATTACTTTCGTACGACCATTGTCTTTGACTTTGCGTTGCTTACTCCATACGGCAGTGCACTCTGGACTTAATCAGCGTAGTTTGGGTAACAGCATTTATTATAACAGGTAGGCTACTGTTAACAATTATAAAGCTATATTATGATTCTGAGAGACAGATGCTGATTAATTATGTTTACCCACAACAGTAACAAATATTCAGTTAATGTTGTGTTCAACGCAGCAACTTTACCCTTAAAATTTGTCATAAAGTCGACATCGCATCGACGAGTTATGTTCCTGCACTGGTGGTTTAAATTAACGTATCATATCACATTCATAACCTTAAAAGGAAAACGGTGCCACTCAGCGCGTTCCAAGTATGGTCCCATTTTAAACGGGGTTGTAGACTGTCCGTGTGACATAAAACTGAATCTCACACAGTATATCAATTACCTTAGATGCGAATCCAATGTAACCCTTACTTACATTGACTGTTAAAATCGAAAAGGTATTGTTTAACGTCAACAATAAGACACCAAAGTGAATAACTGACAATCCCACGTGGCATACGGCAATAACGCATGTAACAATGGCTAAATCTATTAATGTTATTAGAGAAGCCTCTGTGTTTCCATTATTACGTAGCCATAGTGACTGGTACGTATCCGTTTCACGCCTTGTTTAAGACTTTACAATTACCGCTTTAAATAAATACGCTTAGTTTATGCTCATACATCGGACAGCGCGATTAGAGTATAAACTAGATTGAAACGTGTAGAACCTCTATATATTAATTTCAATAAATAAAAATTAACAAGTAAATGGATCTACATGTATACAATTCCTTAGGCTTTCACGGGGCGGCGGCAGCATTGTTGGAATTATTATTAGCCGGGCTTTCAGGCCGTCGTCTATGGCCCCACCATTGGGAGCCATCTTCAGTGTAAAAAAGATTGAAACAATTGGTAAGGTGTCCGCCAATTCACCCCAGTACTGAGGTAGAGACTATAGATGACACTGAAGATGGCATACGATGGTGAGGCCGAAACGTCTGTCTTAAACAACAGTAGACCACGGCCTAACAGCCTGGCTAATAATAATTCAAAAATGGATCTATATATATATTTGAGAGAGAGAAATGGGAGGGAGAGAGAGGAGAGAGACGGAGAGACTCTGGTTCAGTATAATAATTTTAGAATTATATAACTTATATTTATTGTAATAACTTGTTTTTATAATCGTTAATTATTGCTTTAATTTTATTTATTTTCTGCATTTACATGTTAATATGTAGAAGCTAAGAGGGTGAGGTACTACTGTATATTGTATTTTGTTAAAGTTTTAATATATTAATTTAATTGTATATATTTGTATATTAATTTTAAAGACAAAAATATTTATGAGTTCCCTGGTACAAGGTCTATTCAGATATAACAGTAAATCTACAAAAGCTATTCAGATATAACAATAAGCTTTAATATTTCTTTAACAAGTCGGAAACTTTTTTTATTACACAAAATCGCTCGTGGATTGTATGTATCAGAATATTACTATGTTCAAAATCTTCTGTTTATATAATTACAATAATGGTGTAACAATACGGTGAGGAAATAATGATTAACTTTTTAGAAATATTTAGAAGCTCAAAATTTAATCTGTTTTCGTGTATTTACAAAATTGTGTTAAACAATAAATCTCTTTACTTACGCTCTAAATTTAATTTTTATGGTAAGTTCTTGTTTTATAAGTAAAGTTCTTGTCTTTATTTTGGAAGAGATCCACTAATCCCGAACCAGTTGTCAGGAATACTTAAATTTGTCTACTAGATGTCAGTTGCATCCTCTAGTGTTTGCTCATCAGAAGACGAATATTCAGTACACTATTAGTGTGAGTATTTTTGCCTGATATGGTTATTAATGTGAATGTTCACATATTATGTGGCTAACAAATCGACAAACTGTTTCCTAAAAGACAAATTTAAAATAGTTTTCCAACGAAATTCTGAGACTGTAAAAGTGAATGTAAGACTCCGACGGTTAGGAACCATCTATGCAAAACTTGTACACAAAAGACTCTTTGAAATATACAACTTTGGCTTACGTCCAATAGAGAGGAAGGGAAACGTATTGGGCGAATTTTTAACGAGTAAACTGTTAACACAGCTGGGCAACAGCCATGAGTAAACTACCACCACGTGGCCTGTTCCTGTCTGACAAACACGCTGTTATTATACTTAACGAGTAAACTGTTAACACAACTGGGCAATAGCCACGAGTAAACTACCACCACGTGGCCTGTTCCTGTCTGACAAACACGCTGTTATTATATTTAACGAGTAAACTGTTAACACAACTGGGCAATAGCCACGAGTAAACTACCACCACGTGGCCTGTTCCTGTCTGACAAACACGCTGTAATTATATTTAACGAGTAAACTGTTAACACAACTGGGCAATAGCCACGAGTAAACTACCCACCACGTGGCCTGTTCCTGTCTGACAAACACGCTGTTATTATATTTAACGAGTAAATTGTTAACACAACTGGGCAACAGCCACGAGTAAACTACCACCACGTGGCCTGTTCCTGTCTGACAAACACTGTTATATTATTTATCAAAACAAATGTAGCGCGTCTGAGAACTGTACTCACTGTTCGTTCGCGCCCAGTCACATCTCTCTAGTATAATGTAATATTTCCTACTATATTACGTAATATATTAGTATGCGTTCACATGAAATGCGTATAGCTCTATTAGGCACATTTGTGTAATACAACGCTATTAAATATAAGATCATTATTTTTAATAGCCTTATTATTTTTTTTTGTCTATTGTTATTTTAACGTTCTGGATAAAATGTTAGTAAGTAACTTTTGGTGATATTTCTGAAGTGTTGTGTGTCATACACGTGATCGTCACTGCAACTGTTTGTTACAGTCTCTTGTCTTGTTTGTCTTCGTACTCCGTTCAACCCAAACTTAATCCCGTTTTTATATCGCTTTATTTAGGCAAAATAAACATGATAATGAATATATCCAATAAGAAAAATTGATAGTTCGATTAAAATCAAGTTGTTTAAGATTATACGCGGAATTACCGAGCGACCTTCAGAGTGCATTTTTGACATTCTTATACATTGTTTACATTTGCTTAACCATATATTATATCTAGTTTACCGAGTGACATGATTGATATTGATAGAGGTTATAGTAAATGGAAATGCTGATTGACTTGGACGATACTTTCAAGCCAGAGATAGCAAGAAGACAATCGAAGTTCTTGATATGTGCTAATAATGAAAATTATTGTATATCTTATAGAACTTAAACATACACCAGCAGTTAGACACAAGTGTAATGCTAAAATGTTTACTCTAACGATATTACGAGAAGTAAAATTTGAGATGGGGAAAACTAAAGTAATAGTAGAAGGACAGGTCGTTAGCTGAAGATCAATAAGTTGTTCATCAAATGGATGGCTTAAGTAAATACAAAACTTAACCAGACTCAAGCACACATGCCTGAATTTACATTTTAATGAAGAAAGTTGTGTTAGTGGTTATAATCACAATCAGAATTATTACTGTTGCACACCACTGTAGAAAAATTATTCCGATTAGCGCTTTCAAGCTTCACAGCTCATCGATCTTATGCCGATCTGACGATGAGCTGTGAAGCTTGAAAGCGCTAATCGGAATAAGTTTTCTATAGTGGTGTGCAACAGTAATAATTCTGATTGTGAATTTACATTTGTTTCCAAACATTTTATATACGTTCAGACAGTACACATATACTTAATCACAACGCTTCAGTCTCAAATACTGCGGCAAGAAGAGATCATCAATACAAAATACACTTCAGGAAATCGAATTACAGTTTATACAACTTGATAAGCCAATGAATATTAAGTGAGTGACCTTGTCAAACCGGATAACAACGAAAATTTATTAGGTCCGGGAATTGGCTTGATCAAAACCAGGCTCGAGACAATCGATAAAAGCAATGCAAAAATAGCCTTCTGAAGAAAAAATAAATCAGTGAGTAAATGAGTTTACTACTAGAGTTTACTACCTGCTTGGTGTCTTCCGCTACACGAGAGGAGTGGTTTGGCACTTGATTAAGTTTGAAGAAAAACACAAGAGGAAGCAAATATTCGAAAAGGTGAATGACAGGAATGCAACCTCTCTCCT